>JABSTQ010010205.1:600000-1130929 GCA_013358835.2 Ixodes persulcatus
CCGGCGGCGTCCCCTCCGCGGTGGCGGTGGCGGTGGCCGCGGCAGCGTCCGCCCAGGTGTCCATCACGGCGCAGCAGGCGGTGTGCCCCGACCACCATCACCACCACCACCACCATCACCACCACCACCACCCTCAGCAGCAACAGCAGCAGCAGGGACACCCGGGGGCGGCGGGACACCCCGGGGTGGCCCCCACGGGGCTGCCACCCCCGGCGCTCGCCTTCCACCCGGCCGCCTTTCCCATCCATGCACAGGTGGGGCCACCTCGTTCTATCTCGCAATGTACTCGGAGCGCCAGGGAAGCTCTTAACCACTGTGCTTCCGGAAACCTTAGCCTTTAACTGCCTGGATAGGACAATTCTAAAATAAATTAATGCTGTATTTTCGCCGCGACGCACATCCTGAGTTTGGAGCAATTTCCTCCGCTCGAGCGTGCTGGCACCTTTGAGAGTATTCGAGCCGTTGTTGTTGAAAGTGGGTTTCGCCGTAAATGGCACACGGGCTCGTTCATTTCCGAGACTCCTCGAGATGTCATCCGTCTCGGGTGTCAGGTGTGTTGTTGTAGCATCGAATCTGTTCAGGGCTGGCTCGTAGCCGCTTCCCATTACGCACTCCTGTAATGGAAGAGAGTGACACGAGTGCTGCATCAGCGTTTAGGTAGAGCTCGTCTCCTTGCCCTCGAATGGAAGTCCTCGCCGAGCACAGACTCGGTGTTCCCATCCAATCTCTGCCCCGCGCTGTCCTCCGACAGGAGATGCAGAACAGAAAGATGTAAACTTTAGAGCACACTTGCATGCCTGTGCCCTCGTTTGTGGCAAAAGTGCTTGGTACCTGGGACAAATCACACGGAGGAGCAAAGGACGTAAAAGCTCTTGTTTGCTTCCGAAGGGAACCATGCTGGGGTTTCTGCTTGTAGAGGGCCTAGCTTTGGTGTTTGTGACCAGTCCCATGTTTCCAGCGTTAAAATCTTTCCTAACGTTTACAACTTTACTCTCTACTTTCTCTCCTTTTTAGGCGGGAGCGTGACAATTAGAATAGTTCCCCCGTTTATGAACCATATTCAAAAAAGCTTGGTGTTGTATGTAATCGGAAATTTAGTTTGTGAACAACTCGTATGCTTTTTCACTAGCTATAAGAGTCGGTGTTCCAACAAACTCAACCCCACAAAATTAACTTATTAGGCAAAAATTGTTTAAAAGTTTGGTACCGTAGAGCGGACGGACGCTCGAGGGGGCGGCAAGCGGGGTGACCAGAGCTGGTGGGCGGTTGCAGGTGGACCTGAACTGGCAGACGGAGAGCAACCATGACACGGCCCTGACGCTGGCCTGTGCGGGGGGCCATGAGGAGCTGGTGGGGCTGCTGCTGAGCAGGGGGGCCCACTTGGAGCACCGGGACAAGAAGGGCTTCACCCCGCTCATGCTGGCGGCCACGGCCGGCCACGCGGGGGTCGTGGACATCCTGCTCTCCCACGGGGCCGACCTGGAGGCCCAGTCGGAGCGCACCAAGGACACTGCCCTCTCCCTCGCCTGCTCGGGGGGACGTTACGAGGTATGCGCCTCCCTCCCTCCTCTCTCTCTTGCACACTGTGTTTGCATTGTCGGCCTCCTGGATTCATTTGGTTTCACGAGTAGCCGGCTCGCTGTTGTACGAAGGCGCTGCTAGGTTGCACTTGCTGCCCATGACGTTGTGTGCGGGAAAATACGACGAAAAGGTCTGCTTCGATCAGTGTCTCCGTTCCGCTGGCAATAGCACTTAAATTAAACTGCAGAAAAAAACGCTTTATTTTGGTTATTTACTTTGAATCTTTTATACGGGGAAGGCATGGGCGTGTGGCGCCGGCATCTGCAGCGGTAACTGTTCTAAAGCAAAAGCCTAAAACGAATGGCATCTTGCTCACGTATTTGTCGACGCTTTATTTTAGTTATTTACTTAGAATCTATTGTATGGGTAAGGCGCACGCGTGCGGCGCCGACATCTGCAGAATTAACTGTACAAAATTGTTGGTCTACGTTCGGTCTGACTCCAAAGATGATCTGCCAGAACCTAGCCATAGACAGCTTCACTGTAAAAGTTACGATAGACGTTTTACTCCTGGACCACAGGATACGGAGGGACCAGCGCAACTTGGTTGAGTGTGCTTCAGTGAGTTTTCATTCATTTAGTGGCACTGTGTTTTTACAGAGTTGGGTGACCTAGTTTTGGGGTCGATTTAAAAGTTGCCACGTTTACCTGGGATGCAACGTGTTGTGTTTTCGTCCTCCTGGAGACTAGTGTTTGAGGCCTTCCTTCATGATGACGCCGCATCTCTGCCCGTGGCGCAGGTGGTGGAGATTCTACTGGCACGTGGGGCCAACAAGGAGCACCGCAACGTTTCAGACTACACCCCCTTGAGCCTGGCAGCGTCTGGTGGATACGTCAACATCATCAAGCTGCTGCTTCAGCACGGAGCTGAGATCAACTCGAGGTGAGTGGCTTGGTTTCGAGCGGTGGAAAGAGGTGGAAAGTCGCCGACCAATTTTTCGGATGCCGATATTTCAGACCTAAAGGGGGAATTGTGACCTACCTGATCGAAATAGTGCATATTCACGGCCGATGTTTCGGACAGCTTGAAGTTCCAAAGTTCAATTTTTTGGACAAAATCGTCGCGAGCGATAAGTGGGAAACACCGCCAAGAAGCCGCTATTTTAGATTCTATTTTGGCTGCACATGGATTGGCTTGGTTTAGCAGAGCTACTTGAGTACCTACTGCTAAGTCCTATCGCTAAATGACTACAGCTTTTTGTTTTTCTCTAGCTGCGCATCATTATTCAATCAATCAATCAGCGTTTATTTCAGCTTGAAACACAAACTGAGGGTGGCAATAAAAAATTGACCGCATCTCCACGTGGTGAATGATGTTGCTTGGGGCGAAGCTCTGGTGGTGCTTGTCTGCGTAGACGCCGAGCCGCAGCATGCCGAGCCTTTTCATTCATGTCAGCAGGAAAATGTGTGGTTTTCTTCTTTTTCTTTTTTAAGCAGACAGATGGGATGGCATCTCAGAACCCCCTACTCTTTTTTTTCTTCTTTTTCTTTGAGCCTTTTCATTCATGTCAGTAGGAGAATGTGTGGTTTTCTTCTTTTTCTTTTTTTAAGCAGACAGATGGGATGGCATCTCGGAACTCCCTACTCTTTTTTTTCTTCTTTTTCTTTTTTCATAATTTTTTTCATCTTTTTTTTTTCCAATTTTTTTTTTTTTGCCCTACACGAGCACGTGAGCATGTGCTCACGTGCTCATGAGCACGTGATCTCACGAGCAGAAGCACGAGCACCCGACGCCGGGCCTACGGCGGACGGACATGGCTAGCCCCTAAGGATCTTCGCCCCTAAAAAGCAGCGTCGTCCGCTGCTTGATGGGCCTAGCCACCCTTACAAGTCAGCAGTGCAGTGATGTGATTGCTGCGCCAATTGCGCCAAACTGCGCCAAGGGGCTAACCCTGCTACATCCTGCTACATTTCGCCAAAATATGGGTAATCTGCGCCAAACCTGCGCCAAAGGACCAATTTTGGTCGCCTTTCAAGAATCGTAATTGAGCATGTGTGAGCTAGGTGGCACAAGACGCCGCCCGACACAAAGTACCCTGCATCAATCGTCTATTCGGTCTTGCATGATTTTTCCCGCCGTCTCGCGTTTCGCGCTCTCGTCTTGGGATTCTCGTCTCGCGTCTTTTTTTTTGGCATGTGCGGACGCTCCGACGTTAGTGTGCCGGGTGCCAGACATGCCGTCATGCTGTGAAACAAAACCACGTTTTTGCGCGGCGAGAGTTACTTTGTAAGCTGAAGCGCTCGCGCGTGTTGCCGTCCCCACATCGCTGCAGGATATGGCGCTTTCGAAACTGAAACGCATCGACATTCCTGCTCTTATTTAAATCATACGCTGCTATAAAAATCCCTCTTTAACTGACTGCTTAAGCGAAGTTTTGATTACCTAGGTTTCTATCGGTGGGCTTTCTTTCGAGAGGGGCCCCGGTACGTGAAAAATCTGCCGCGAAAGAAAGTTGATGACGAGAAGTGAGCTAAAGCAAAGAAGGCAATGTCTGCACGCTGAACCCGCACAGCGCGCTTTTTGTCTCGAGTTCAGTCGTTGCACAAAGCGCTCCAAGAACTTTTTGACCCTGACTCGCAATGTCTTGCATCGATACGCTCAGGTTCTTTTTTTCTGTGTGTTTAGCCTGTACCTTGCCTGCCGGCCTGGCAAGCACGCGCCGCTAGACTGTTTATTGTCGTATGCTGGACAGTTACATTTTGCATACTATTTTGGGAACCAGTTGGTGACGGAGCGGAGTGGCATGGTTTCGGTCGAACAGCCGTTGTCTCCGCTCGCGCGACGAAGCACGTGTAACTGCAAGCCTGCCGAAGTTGCCCTCACGTGCATGTGAACATGCTTGCACGAGAGGCACCAGCCGGGACGCTTGCAATTCATTGTTTTACGTTTGCTTACTTTTTATAAAAATCTGCCACGTAGGAAACCAGTAAAACGATAGCAAGTGTTTTTTTTTTTTCGGAATTGCTCGGCAACGCCTACAGCACTGTATACTTGTGGGATGTCTCAGCAGCAAAAACACAAGAAGCGAGTTCCGCCCCAACACGTCACATCACAACACAACACAAAGTGCCCTTCCTTTGTCCAGCACTTAAGACAAATATTTGTTTTTCTACGAATATATGCTCCAAAAGCCACTTTTTATGCTCCGAAACACTGTTTTGACTGCTCCAAAAGCCACTTCTGCTGCTCCAAAACACTGTTTTGGCTGCTCCAAAAGGTGCTCCAAAATGGCTTAGGCCAATCACATCACTGGCAGTGTGAACCATCATTGTTGCCATTTTGCTTTGTTCAATCGCCATTGCAGTCGTGGACTTGCGCTTCTTATCTCGTCTTTGTTAATTGTGTTTTCGGACTATCCTGGCTCGTACGTCGTGGCCCCATCTGTTCCTCTGCTGCCGCAAAGTGTCGCTAAGAGGTGCGAAAAGTACTCAACCATAAAGGCTGAACCGCATGTAAGTGATTTAGTGAGAGACGAGACAAGCGACAGCAACAAGTCAGCGACGAGCGACGAAGATTTCTCACTGTCGCTCGTCGCGTCGCTCGGTTTTTGGATTCCTAGAAAACGTTGCTCATTGCCTTGGTTGCTTGCTCCCGTCGCTTTCATGCGCTTTGCCTCGTCGTGCGACTGACCGAGTGACAGCGAAGCGGGTTGCCGTCGCTTGTCTCGTCGCTCACCAAACCGCTTACATGCTGTTTATACAAGGCAGCGATTCTCGAGCTAATAGAAAATGGCCAAACGGAAACATGCGTAACCTGAAGCAAGGCACTATTTACGGCTTTTTTTTTAAGCCTGCTTAGATGTAATAAAGACAATTTCTTTAAGCTGCTGATTTTTCGAACTGCTCTATTATTCTGATGTTTTTTTCTGTCCCTGCAAAGTCCGAAAAATCTGTCGGCGACTGTGCCACTATACCGTGCGACGTAGTTGGCCAGTGGGCCACATTGGCGCTTGATTACTTGTACGGACTAGCATCATCTGTCAAATAGCACCTAAGTGGATGCCTTGCATTGTTTTTGTGGTCCGGCAGTTTTCACGGCAAGCCTTCTGATTGTTTCGGAAAAATCTGCAGTTGCATGCAAAGAGTCGTGGCAACGCGGTGTTTGCGGTACTGTCCGTAAACCTCGAATGGGCATTGAGGACGAAGTTTGAGTTAATGCGTAGGAGCCTCGCTACTGGAATATCTGCCTGCGCAGCAATATGTTGCTAGTAGGAAGAGGCAACGCCTTGTGCTGCGCTTGACCTTTCAGCGGTGTTTTTATTTAGAAACGCTGCCAGTCCTAGATGGGTTAACACTGCTCTGGCAAATTATAATATGCTTGCGCTCGTTCAGTACACAAAAGGAAACGTGCACCTATATAATCTGGGTTAGCTGTGTCGGAACGGCCTAATTCATTGGACCGTTCCTTGGACGAGGCTCCGTGCTGCAGAGACAGTTCTTCAGCGCCATTTGTACAGCATTCGGTTGAGCCTGTCGAAGACTACCGTATTTACTCGCAAAATGAACGCACTCGCCTAATGAACGCACCACCCAAGTCGGCTCTCAAAATTTCGACTTTTTTTTTTTCTCTCTCGTATTAAACGCACCCGCAACTTGGACATCAAAATTTTGACCCCCTCTCGCCCACGCACGCGAAATGAAGGCACTTTTTTGTCCTGGTGCAGCGAGGTCGCGAATGCATGGGCAGCTTGGGCGAACAAAACGCCTTGCAAAAGGCGTTAAAAAAATAAAAAAAGATCCAACGGAAGCAAGAAAAAAAACATGGAGAGGAGCTTTTTTCTTTTTTTGCACAGCGCAGTCTGGACTTTGGGTCGCGCGCAAGAAGATAAGAAAGAGAAGCGGAGAAGCCCTCGCCTAAGCAAAGCAAAACAAAACAACACAACTTGCGAAAGGCGGCAAAAAAAAAAAGAATCCACAGAACCAGGAGAAAAAAAAACATAAAAAGGAGCGTTTTTTTTTTTTTTTGCACAGCACAGTTTAGTTTCGGGGTTGCGCGTCGTGCGCAAGGAGATACGAAAGAAAAAGAGAAACGAAGAAGCCCTCGCCTAAGCAAAGCGCACATAATGAAGGCATCCTGCCCTCGCCTCCTCCTCGCACATTGGAAAGAGAAGCGAGAAACCCTCGAAATAACGCACTTTTCTATCCTGGTACACCAAGGTCGCGAATGCATGGGCAGCGTGGGCAAACAAAACAACTTGCGAAAGGCGGAAAAAACACCAAAAAGAAAAAAAAAAAACCACGGAAGCAAGAAGAAAAAAAAACCTTGGAGAAGAGCATTTTTCTTCTTTTTTTTTTTTGCGCATCGCAGTTTGGTTTTGGAGTCGCGCGGCGCCGCGCACAAAGAGATAAGAAGTTAAGTTGATTTTTCGGGATAAAAGGTTTGTTCATTATGGGAGTAAATACGGACGCAAAAATTTTACTTTGCGTAATGAATGCCCCCCCCCCCCCAACTTTGCATCGATTTTTCGGGAAAAAAAAGTGTGTTCATTCTGCGAGTAAATACGGTACTTGCAAAGTCTTGGGGACCGCGACGTCTCTTGCCGAAGATGAAGGGTCTTTCAATTCTTGATTGGCAGTGAGGTTGGGAATTATGTAGCCGTAATGTGCTCTAGTATTCCGTACCCGGCCATTGCAATGCCCAAGGATTTGGAAATTTCTGCCGTTAAGTCCCGTAAGTATGGAGCTGCCTGCGCCCTGTGATATGCATTGTAATAGAGATTTCGGTTGCCTGTCATAAGATCAGGTGGTTGATATGAACCCTCAGTCCTTCGTTGGCTTGGCACGTAAAACCCCCAAATTTTATGCTTCGTTTTAGGTTTTTTACTAGCATCGATTGATGTCCTTTGTTCAAAAAAGGGGTACGGAAACAAAAATTGAAATGTTTAAATTTCGTTCGGAAATGAGTCGAGCATGACGGATAATAACCGTAAATGATAATCGCACGTTTATATTTTGAACGACTGGCTATATTTTTCAGTTCCAAACGGTGCACTCGAAGAGAAGCGAACGGAGAGCGCGATGCTGTCATGGGATATCCGGCGCAGACAAAAACAGAAAGAAAAGATTCCCCGCATTCGTGACGTAGCAAGGCTGGCCTGGGTATGAGCTTTGCCCTTGGTGGCGTTGTCAGCGTTGTGGTTGTGTCAATATAGTCAAACCCATTTATAACGAACGCAGGAAATGCCACGATCAGTTCGGTATAGCAAGTAATTCGATATAGCAAAAACTATTCATAACTGACTTCCACGATGCGTTCGTTGTAAGGCGAGAACTTCTCTTTCTTTCTCATCTCTTTGCTTTCCGCCTTGTAACAACGCGCTGGAAATTTGTTTTTTTGGTTTTTTTTTTGCATACGTGCAGAGTATGTGTCTTTAGCTTATTTCCGCTTCTGAATCGCTCCTTTTCGAGGCCAACGGTTTTGGGATAAAACATGTTTTTTTTGCTGTGCGTGCGTGCAGAGAGTATTTTTTAGCTTTTTCTGCCTTTTGATTCTCTTCTCTTCGCTCGATTTTGTTCGCAACTTGAGCTTTTGGAATTTTCTTTCTTTCCTACTTTTTTTTTGGTGAAAGGAACAGGCTAGAAGACAAATGTTTGCGCGTTGTTGGAAGCCTTCCCATGGGGAAAAAGTTTGACATAGCCAATAGGTTGTTCGTTATACAAAGTACTCTTTACATGCATTTTTATTTAAATTTTTCGTGAGTTCGATATCGACAATAATTTGCTGTACGTGGGTTCATTCTAAACGGGTTTCACTGTAGCAGTCAGCGCGTTACAACCGAGCCGTTCAAAGTACCCGTCGGGTGACGAGCGTGTGGCTGGCCCAAGGAGCACGTAGCTTCCACAGCACTGTCGGCTTAGGGCTGACGGGGTGGGGAAAGCAACTTTTGTTAGAGTTTTGAGCGACGTCTAATCTTCTAGGGGGAGAATGGCTGTTTCCGGTTGCACGAACGAGGGTCCGAGAAAGAGGGGAGTCCTTCCTTTCTGTCTTCTTGGACCGTTTGGTACAATGCGCGATTTTGAGTTGAGCTAGGAGGAAAGCTAAGAAGGAAAATGTTGAAATTCCAAAGGGCGGCGCTGCTCCGAAGGAATCTGCTACGTCACGACCACTTAGCAAGTTCCCCAACGTTGCTAGATTACCTCCCAAATAGGCTCAGCATGCATCCACCAGGTGCACATTGAAAGATAGTTTATTTAGCTTTAAAATTAGTTTTCTCGTGCCTTTCAACGGAAGACTGGTGTTTTTTGAGGTTAGGGTGCAACATGCAACACATTCAAGCTAGAAAATGAGCGCTGGAATTTCGTTTCCCTACCCCTTTAAGATCGTCCTAGCAGGTCACGAGCGGCGTCGTTAAGGTACACGCAGAGAATTCCTGGCCGGGCTCACTAGTGGTAAGGTTGGCCCCTTCCGTTGCAGGACGGGCAGCAAGCTGGGCATCTCGCCGCTGATGCTGGCGGCCATGAACGGGCACGTGGCAGGCGGTGAAGCTGCTGCTGGACCACGGGAGCGACATCAACGCCCAGATCGAGACCAACAAGAACACTGCCCTGACCCTGGCCTGCTTCCAGGGCCGCCAGGAGGTGGTGGCGCTACTGGTGGACCGCAGGGCCAACGTTGAGCACCGGGCAAAGGTGCGGATTCCAGAGGGCAACCGGAGCAACCCCCAGGCGACGCGGTAGTCGCGTTGCATTTTAAATAGCGGTGTGTGAATACTCGAATATACGAATTCGAATCGAATAGCAAAACCCCAAATAATTAGATTCGCGAATCGAATTCCTAGTATTCGGTCACTCGAATATTCTATATATTCGGCCAAAGACGCGCGGAGTTGACAAGAGTTGTTTTATCTCCCGATGTGAGCGCCGTGATGTTCGACAGAACATGCGAGAAACACCTCTTGATCCGACTATTCCACAAAAATCAAACGCACAGATTAAAAAAAAGAAAAGTAACGAACGCCGCAAACTTTATAGCACGCAGATTTACTCCTGATCGTGACGCAATCTAACCTTCAGTCACTACCGAAACATCCCGTTTGCGCCGCTTCCAGAGAGGAATGGTTGGGAGGCCGGAATTCCGCGCCATGCCCACTGATCTCAATGACAATTGCTGGATCGCGTTTGACCAGCACCGCCTATGGACGGGAATGCGGCCACGGTCGGCCATCTTTTTGGTAGAGTTATATCATCTCTAGCCATCGTAGTATTATGGCGGACTGCGCAATGGCGGCAGGCTGCCATAAAATAGCCGTAGATCTAGTACACTGTACCGTGGGTGATATTTCGTGCTTGATTGAAGTTGTTCGACGAAGCAGATTCTTGAAACCCGGAGTGAACGGTAGCCTCGTCTTTGAGGACCCGGTGAAAGTTCTACGAAAGCGCAGCACCGGGGGAAAGCAGCGCAGCTCGCATCGAAAGCAGACTCTGTACCGGCGTCTGCTTTCGATGCTTCTTTCGATGCGACTTTCGATGCGTGCTGTGCTGCTTTTCCCCGGTGCTGTGCTATTTCGTGAAACTTTCACCAGGTCCTCAAAGACCGGGCTACCGTTCACGCCGGGTTTTGAAAACATGTTTCGTCAAACAATTTCAATCAATCACGGAATATCACCCACGCTATTTTGATGGCAGCCTGCCACCACAACTGCCAAAACGCCGTCTGCCATGGATGGATGATGGTGGCTGCCAGGTGGCTTCAGCAGCTGTATCTTGGCTAGAGGTGATATAACTCTACCAAAAAGATGGCCGCCAGTGACCGCATTCGCGGAGCGGGCAAACGCGATCCAGCAATTGTCATTGAGATCAGTGGCCATGCCTAATTCTTTTCAAACTGAAGCGCCGATGTAGAACACACTTGCCACACTCACAGAAATCAGCGACTGCAAGATAACAAAAAGAAAACCACGTTAACCACGCCGATGAAACCAGCAGAGTTATTGTCGTCATTCTTTCGGAACCGCAAGCCGCAAATTCTGATTGAGAACGAAATGGAACAAAAAAATGATGTGCCTAGATTTGAGAGGGTTTCCAACCGTTCGATAGTCGCGTTGCCGCGTTTGAATTGCGAACTGCGAGAAGGTGACGAAAAATTGAAAGCGTTGATCGGGCAGGCGTCGTCGCTCTTACGTTTGCTCACCTTCTTTCCACGCGACAACACAACACATGCACACTTACGACCAATCTGCGCAGGGCCGTCTCCGTGGTTTCAGTTTCGCTTGCTCCCTCTTTTAAATCTGGGCTCTCTAAAACAGGATAGATGGACGGAGGGATGGGTGCATAGCGGCTGTTGGACGGTGACATGCGCCACCTAACCACGTTTTTCTTTCTTTTTTTTTTTAACTTTAGATTATATTTTTTAAGGGGGCACCCAAATCTCTGAAAGAAAAAATCTAAAAAAAAAAGAAAATTTTTTTCAAACATTTTTATTTTTGATTAGTAAGTCCCAAGTTACATTTTGACCAATTATTACACCAGGAAAGTTCATATTTATTTAGTTACATAATTTCAAAGTCACATATTGGACTGTTTCGCGTGAAAAACCCGGAAAAAAACATAATTTTCGGCCGAATCCTGTGCAGGGAACAGGTTGTGGAATGCTGCCATTTTGGTATCATTTGAAAGCTGCTCTCTTCAGCTATCCATTTTAGCGGAATCTGTGCCCTATGTCTGGCAACAATGAACATTTAGAAGAGGAAGGAAACTCGAATACTGCTTCGCCATTGGAGTTTTGTTGTCACATGCGAGAAATGGTGCATTCTCATTGGACGCTACGCGATTTTGGTGATTTCAGCTGCTAGACGCGTTCGCCATCTTGGATATGTTGCGCGACCATGGCTGGCGGCCATCGGAAGTTTAGAACTGCGCACAAGATTGGAAAACGGCGAAAAAGAGGACCCATAGTTGATGGAGTGTCGTACGGTTTTGTTGCACTCTCTACTGCTTTTACAATGTCTAGACATATGTTCTGCCATATTTATTTCTAGGGCTATTATATAAAAGTTGGGCAAAAGAATATGCCTTAAGGGGAGGCACTCCCTAGGAGGGTCTACTTTTTAAGTATTTGTGCCAGGTCAATGAAATTTTTAGGGTATGTTAAACATCAAAACTTGGGAGGCTATACCAACTTTCAACCCAAAAGGTTTATTTTCTGACAAGTCACAACCTTATTCGTTGAAAAAAATGTACATGTAGCAGTGCCACAGGAAAAAAACTATCGTTTCAAAATATGAATAAAATAGCACAATTTCTTTGTTGGGATATCACGCTGAATGACTAAACTAATCGGTAGTAGGCTTAAAATAATTTTTAAGGCCATATTTCATGTAAAAATTAACTTTCAATAATGGTATAAATTTTTAATTTTTTTCTTGTTTCACAAACGTCAACATATTTGTGTGAACAAATAAAAATTTGCAAACAGTAAGTGCATAGCCGAGCTCTCCAGTAAATTTCAAGCCCAAAAAGCCATACATTAGACATGGGGGCGCTTAACTCATCGAACGATAGTTTTAGAGCTGTGAAAAAATGGTGAAAACATGAAGCTGAGAAAAACGGGTTTGAAAGTTCAAACAGTGTTTCACTTTAGATGGGGCTTGCCATTTCATCTAAAATGCTCCAGGGGCATATGTCACTCCTTCCTCTGCACGGTCCCTCTGTGCCTTGGCCACAGCTTCCATCTTCCTTTTTTTGTGGGACATCTTGGAGGACTCGAGCGCTTTCACTTGGGCCTTCGCAAACTTCATCATGGTGGCCCTCTCTCCGTACGATGCTTGGTAGCTCCCTGGCTGGATGCCCATTTCCAACAGAGCTTGCTCGATCCCTCGAGGCCCCGGGTTGAACTCAAGGACCGCAAGGGCCACGGCACACTCCACAGTCTTGAGGGAAGCGAACTCCACCTTGGGGCACCTCTTCCACACCAAGGCATTGAAGCTCTCATTGTTGTTTTGAGTCTTCATCCGGGAACACCTCTCCAGCAGATCCCTTTGTGACAGGCGGTTGTACAAGGGTACCATCTCCCTTGCAATTTCCTTGGAGAAGGCTGGCTTGTGTGGCCGGAGCGCAGGTGGTTCTCCTGCTGCCTCGAGGGCCTTGCTCCGATTATAGTGGCACCAGGAGTCCGTGCCAGTGGGACAACCTACATGCCTCGGCTCCGCGTCAGTGGAGTAGGAGTGCAAAGGCTTGCAAACACTCCTCGCTGCATGGCCGTCACGTCGGGTGCATTGTCCTTTAGCGAACAGGCATAGTAGTTGGTAAGCTGCTTCATCTTCAGGTTTGTCAGCTTCCCTTTCCCGCCTAGTCCCTTCTTTGCCTTCTTCAGGGCTTCTAGACCCGCGTACATACGCTTTGTGACATGGTTGACGCAGTCCTCTTTGTTGATTTCCTTGTCGTAGAGCTCAAGACCAGCTACCTTGGAAAAAGCCTTAATTGCTGTCGCCATCACACAGCATAGTGGTGTACTGCATACCGTGTTTTTTGACTGAACGGCCAAAAATAACAGCGGCTGCCTCCACTTCCATGGCACCGGCAGACCCATTGAAGTTCTTCTGGCAGTTGGTTCGGTGGTCTTCCATTCATTCCGTGTACCCCTCTGTGAATGGCTTTTGTCCCTGGGTGCACAGCTAGCAGTAGTTGCTGTGGACGCTGTAGTCCAGCACAAGACCACTCTCAAGTTCAATCGCGACACCAACACCGAAGTGGGACGTGTGGCCGCGTTTATGCCAGGTTCCGTCGTACGTGACGCACACGTCTAGGAGTTCCCCCTCTTTGGCGTTCTCCGTTTTTTGCACCGACTGCGCAGCGGTCCTCATCACATTGCCGGCGGCCGCCGTGGCTGCATCGTGTACCTTCGCGGCAACTTTCTGGGACGTCTTCAAACAGATCGGCGGCGGCATATTCATCCCGGTAAAAAGATGAGTTAATTTTGTGAAGCTCACGCCACAGTCGCGTGACGAGAGACCGATGCGCGCTGCGAGATCGTTCTGTCGCGTGTCACCAATATTCACAGAGTGTGGAGCTCTCGCGACTTCTCCACAAGTTGGGCACGAGACAACAAACGCAAGGAGGACGCCCTTCCCGGTCTCGGACAGTTTGAGAGAAGATCCTGCGCAATCGGGGCACAGCCAAGCACTTACTAGAGCTTCGATGCAGGACACGCCAAGCAAGCGGTAGCCGTCGAGCTCTTCGCCTTCGGTTAGGCCTAGCTGCTTCTCGGGATCGTCGTGCTCGGAACGCTCGGAACATTTTGCGGGCGCCTTTCGTTGCATCATCGCAATCTTCCGCTCGATTGCAGTGAGGTCGTCTTCGCTTGAGATTTCGGTCACCGGCCAGGATGATGCGGACGCCGATGGTCCCGGGTGACGTTCGGCGGGAGGCAGCGAAGCGATGGGCGATTCCAAGGCACTCGGCGACGGCGGAGCGCTTGGAAATGGCGAAGATGCGCTCCCGTCGTCTTCCTTGGGAGGTCGTCCGCTCCCTCTTCGCTTCGAAAACCGCTTGCGGCCACCGAACTTGAACGGCGAAGGCTTGCTACGGAAAGTCGCCGGCATCGTAGCGATAGAAAGTCGAAGAACGGTCAAGGGCGCGTAGAGCAGCTAGCAGACGATTATGACGTCACGTGGCTCGTCCTAGCGAATTGGAGCTCTTGTTTCGCCAGCTTGACCAATAAGAGCGTGCACAGCTATGTTTTCTACGGGGTTCTATGATCTGTGTGCACGATATCGCAAACAATGCTGCGAACAGAACGAAAGAGGGCGAGATGCTCTATCGAACGAGGGGGTCTGTCCACGCTAGTCCTAAGAAGCGCGGAGGGAGCGCGTTTTGAAACTAGCACATTTTTGTGATCGGCCGCGTCGTCGGCGCACACGTGCGGCCGCCAGTACGTCGAAAATAATTTATTTCGGAGTAAATACTTTACTTACAGGAATAAAACTTTTGGACAGCATTCTTTATGAGTTGTAAAATCTGGTCAGCCTATTTTCCAAAAACGTGACTTTTTTGAAAAAATCGCGATTCCTAGGCCGTGCCTCCCCTTAAATCTAATATTTTCTTTCAAAGTATTAGAAGTAGGCAAATAAAACCCTTAGATTTTTGTTCAGCAGTCAAAGTTACACTAGGCATAGGAATTTCATCCAAATCGGATCAGAATTGACCGAGTACCTTCAAACTACAGGGTGTCCCCAAGCCTGTTTACTGAGATTTAACCCCTATCCGTTTATTTATTATATAAAATCAAATCCTGGGTGCCCTTTTTCTCCCTTAAAATTGAAACCAGATATTGCAAAATGCCCCTTTTCTGAGAAATACAGTCCAGCCCGCTTATAACGAACGCCGCGGGAATCTAAAGTCAGTTTGCTATATTCATTTTTTGTTGTATGTGAATTTCGAAAAGAAAAAAAAAAAAAGCGAGAAATTGGTTGTTTTTTTAGCACGCGATTTTAATGCTTTCCAAAATAGCCGTCGATTTGCGACTGTACGTACCGCGTAAGAGACGTCTACGATCGCCTGCTCGATTGCGTTGAAGTGCGGAGAAGGCAACTTACGGAACAGCGCGAATTCCTCCCTCGCTCGGACGAAACGGGGCGGTCACCTTAGTTGCGTTATTGGTACGCAGTTGTTTGTTTTTGCGGTTATTTTCTAGAATTATACCGTAAATAGCTTTTTTGCACTTAATTTGAGTATGTTTTTGCAGCTTTTTTCGCTATATCCGTGGCGGGCCTCCCGTGGTTTTTCGTTAAAAGCGGGCTTGTATCTCATTGCAGGTATGCAAGCGGTAACGGAAAATTGAAATCCATTTGCTATATTCATTATCCATTATTTCGCTATTTCTGGGTTCGTTATAAGCGGGCTGTACTGTATAAATATAAAAAAAGGACATGTCGCGGTGTTAGGTTGTGCTTTTAACTAGAAAAAAAAAAGCATGCATAACTATAACTTTTTTCTTATGACGTTTGGGGTAGCAGATTATGTTTGCGCCATAAATTTGGATCTTTAGTGCGCAACGTCCATCAGCAGCTGCTTTTCTTTTCTTTTTTTTCTTTTTTTTTTCCACCAGAACTTTTCTTCATTTGAGCTTCTCTTCTGTACGAGATGCATATTCTGCACCAGGCGCATACTCTGCATGTATATAATCTCATTCACCACACGCTTTGAAAAATTCCTACAAATAAAATCACTACTCCCTATTCGATTTTCGGCTTTTTTTTTTCTTAATTTGATTCGATAACTACTATTCAGTATCTGCTCACCCCTAATTTTAAATGGTGCAAGGGTGTAAGATTGCGACATGTTGGGAGGACCCTAGGGATCACGGGATTGGTGAAGTTCGTGGCTGAGGAAACGGGGAATGGGGAGAGGGAAGTATTGGGGGGGAAGGAGTGGTGTGTGTGCAAGACGTAGTGCGGCGCTAAAATAAGCCAATATTGGTGAAAAATATCCTAAAAAGTGCAAGACATACAATGGCAATACCTTCAAAATGACGGCGATTATACTTTGTCCAGGCATTACCATTCATATGATAAGATATTTTCGATTTATGCCGGAAAAATGCGACAAAATCCTCGTATTGGAGCTGGGTGCTTCGCTCCAGAGCCACGATCGGCTCTCCAGGGCCGTAGCTTCCGCCGTTTGCTAAGTTACGCCTAAACAGGCACGAGGAAAGATCGGAAGAAGGTTTTCTCGTGGGATGAGCTGCAACAGTGTTGAAGACTTAGTAGAAAAGTCTCGCCTTTCTCGTTCATGCGTGCATCCTTGCACCTAGAGCCACTGAACACGCTACACTTAGAAAACCGGCACTCCGTTTTCCGATTTTCTAGTGGGCTCCATTGTTTTGGTGCTTAGTGCAGAGTGGATGCAGTTGACGATGGTTACAATTTGAAAATGCGACTTCCCGAGCCTTGGGTGTGGCGTCTGACGCTAGGCGGCGACGTGGTTTTGCTCCGTCCCGGACCGTTCTTAACATTTCTGAAAAGCACATAACCTTTTTGCAAATTAAAAAAAAAAAAAAGCTTAAGATAATAATTGGCAATGATTACTCTATGTACCAAGCTGGCTCACGTATCATTACTCTGGAGCATAGCTTCGCCCGTAATTAGTGGATTTTAAAGAATGCGGCGTAGCAGAGACGGGTAGGGAGGAACGCGTCTCTGCCACCCTCGGAAGCCGGCCACAGCGGCGACCTACCCGCCCGTCCCCCTCAACAGACGGGGCTGACCCCCCTGATGGAGGCGGCCTCTGGGGGCTACGTGGAGGTGGGGCGGGTCCTGCTGGACAAGGGAGCGGACGTCAACGCGCCTCCCGTGCCTTCCTCCCGGGACACGGCCCTCACAATCGCCGCCGACAAGGGTCACTATGCCTTCGTGGAGCTCCTCATCAAGAGGTAACCCTCTCTCTCTCTCTCTCTCTCTCTCTCTGTCTAGCACTGTGACGCATTCACTCGAATATGGGGAGATCCGAATTGCAAGTTGTTTGTTCCGGTGGCGTACGGTGATACGCCACCGGAACAAACTTCGAGAGACCTCAAGAAAAGGTTTGCTTAAAGGACACATGCAAAGAAAAAAAAACATTGTTTTTTAAACAGCCTAGATGGAAAAAGAATGTTATAAAACAAATTCCCTCCCTCTCTCTCTCTCTCTCTCTCTAGCACTGTGACGCATTCACTTGAAAATATGGGGAGATCCCAATTGCAAGTTGTTTGTTCCGGTGGCTTACGGTGATACGCCACCAGAACAAATTTCGAGGGACCTCAAGAAAATGTTTGCTTAAAGGACACATGCAAAGAAAAAAAAAACATTTTTTTTTTTTAAACAGCCTAGATGGAAAAAGAATGTTATAAAACAAATTTACAACAAAGAAAAAAAAAATTGACCGCATCTCCACGTGGTGAATGATGTTGATTGGGGCGAAGCTCTGGTGGTGCTTGTCTGCGTAGACGCTGAGCCGCAGCATGCCGAGCCTTTCGTTCGTTTTCATCCATGTCGGAACGAGAATGTGTGGTATGGAACGTGGTTATATACGCATTTGAGCATTTGACCGCAGCGCCCTCTCGTCTATAAACGTTGAGCCAATGCATACAAAGTTTAACGCGATTAGATACGCATTTGACCGCAGCACCCTCTCCTGTATAGACGTTGAGCGGCTACATGCAACAATTCATCCATGACATCCCCAGCTCTTGAGTTACTATCACATCTCGGAGCCCCCTACTCGTCCCGCAGTCGTGGCCGAGTGGTTAAGGCGATGGACTAGAAATCCATTGGGGTCTCCCCGCACAGGTTTGAATCCTGTCGACTGCGCAAACATATTTGCATAATTTTTTTCATCATTTTTTTTTTTTTTTTATCCTACACGAGCACGTGCTCGTGAGCGCGTGAGCTCACGAGCACCGGACGCAGGACGGACGGACGACATGGGTAGCCCCTTAGGAGCTTCGCCCCTAAAAATTTTAAGAGCTGTATTTACGGCGCAAAACGAATTTGTAGTTGGTGCCCGCGGGAGCCTCCGTGGGTCACGTAATTGACCTGTGCGTCGTCGCGCGGCGCCGCTGCCACCTCAAAAACGCTGCCGCCGCACGCCGAGCATGGTGCGCCGCCACTTCAACGCGTTTCTCCTAGCCGCCGCCGCCGCCGTCATCTGACCGGTGCACAGGTTGATCACGTCTGCTTGCGCTTTTTCATGAGTTTCCTTTGGGCTCTAAAGGTTACTTATGAATCTGTTTTTTTTTTTTTTGTTATACTTCAAATGAAGATGAATAAGTAACTTTTAAAGACCATAGGACGCTTTTGAAAGAGCACATGCACCACGCGACAAATAGCGGCCACTTTTCCGCGGCACCCGCGGGTGCCAACTACAAATTTGTATCGCGCCATAAATATAGCTCTAAAAATTTTTCTTTTTCGTTGTAAATTCGTTTTATGACTTCCTTTTCCCAACCAGGATGCTTAAACTTTTTTTTTTTTTTTTTTTTCCTTTGCATGTGTCTTTAAGTGAAGCAAACGTTTTCTCGAGGCAGTGCGCTACGTAATATCAAGCAACTTGATATCACGAATCAAAGTAGAAGTCGGTTGCCAGAATGTTGTCTAAAGTCTTTAAATGATACTCAAAGACTTTTTTTTTTTTTTTGTTATTTCCTCGCAGTTGTGGCGTTTTGCACCACACAGTTTTGTTTTTTAAAGCAAATGGTTGGTGTAACTGAGCCTTGTTCAAGTGGTATTTCACTTTTCATGCGAATGCACACTGACCCCTATGCTAGTGAATGTAGGTCGACCGAATAGGTGTCGAGCGATTTTGCTCCAATTGGTCCTGCAGTAAACTGGCTCCACAGCCTGTCGAGGGAAGTACTCTGGCATCTGTACGAGTTTCCTTTGTCACGCATGGAGCAGGGCATTTCTGGAATGCTCCTTTTTTGTCCCAGGGGAGCTGCCATTGATGTCAAGAACAAGAAAGGGAGCTCACCACTGTGGCTGGCCTGCAATGGTAAGCACGTGCACGTCTGCGCCGAACGCGGGTTGGGCCGGCACATTGTCTGCCAAGTGTGCCCCAGCGCAACTGCCCGAATCCTGTGCAGAGGGGGAACAAGGAAGACTCGGAGCTGTCTGAGGATTCGCAGGGAATGTGACGAGAGCCGAGACAGTTTGCACTTCAAAATTGAGCCCGAAGGGCACGAGATATATAAGAGCTCACCACAAGGTGCTACTTGCGACTGGGGAAGCCTACTATTCGACAGTTCAATTGAAAAATGTCTGCTATTGGTGATTCCAGTGAAATTGACGCCGTTTAGCGGCAACGCCAAGAAGCTCAGAGAGAAGGTCGTTTTCGCCTCTGCCGCCTGCTTTCACTTGTTGGTTCTCATAGGCAATACTGCTTTATGTGCTAGTTTATCAAGATCAACTAAATAATCGTAGTTCATGGGTGTCGCAATAAAATAAGGAATGAACAAGGATGTGAAAATATCTTAGTGGTGTGCAATTTCTCTTGTTCGCAAAATAAAAAAATAAACAAAAAAAACATGTTTTTACGCAATATGTTTTTGTTTAATACTTGTAAGACCTATGGGCTTGAGATGATGTATGAAATAAAAACTGCCGCAAAAGTTACCTAAAAAAAACAACACATAAATGAATGCGTTCAAATTATCCCCTTTTTTTTTTTTCATTGTTAATCAAAAAGAATGTTAGTGCTCTATGCATTTAAAACATCAGCCAATTCAAATGTCATAACCCACATTATCAAACTTGATTACAATGGTGCGTTGATGGGTGCAGAAACCCATTCTCACGCCTGCCAGATGGAAGCGGAGCTTCCCGTTTTGTTTATTAAGAGACTGCACACTTGTAGAGCTTGTGCAGCGAGACGGTCGAGCTCGATGGACAGCGGTGATGCGTATATCGGGCTGCAGTCTTCACAGTGTTGGCGACTAAAGTAATGTCTGCGGCAAACGTTGCCGGCCTGAAGGGTAACCGCAACGGGCACTTGAGACAAAGCACATCCTTGCCCGTCGCAGGTGGCTACCTGGACGTGGTGCAGCTGCTGGTGGCAGCCCAGGCGGACATTGACAGCATGGACAACCGGCGGGTGTCGTGCCTGATGGCGGCCTTCCGCCGGGGCCACGTGAAGGCGGCCAAGTGGCTGGTCAAGCACGTGGCCCAGTTCCCCTCGGACCAGGAGATGGCCCGCTTCATGGCCACCCTGGGCGCCGAGAGCAAGGAGCTGCTCCGCAAGTGCCACCAGTGCACGGAGGTGATCCACGCCGCCAAGGAGCGCCAGGCAGCCGAGGCCAACAAGTGCGCCTCCATCCTGCTCGAGGAGCTGGACCAGGAGCGGTCCCGGGAGGAGAGCCGCAGGGCCGCCGCCGCCCGGCGCAGGGAGCGCAAGCGTCGCAAGAAGAAGGAGAAGCAGGAGCAGGTGCTGTGCTCCCCTCCCTCTCCCTCTCGAGCTGCAAGGCTTTTAGGTAGCCAGGCTGGACGGCCGAATTTTCGACCAAGGGCTGCTTTTCGTCATTCGGCTGGGGCCCGCTTTTGGATTAGGCTCCGGTCAGGGCTCGTTTGCGTGCCACGAAGTGTGGCCAGGTTACGGAAGGGTGGGGCCTCTTCTTGTCCGGTCCGAGAACAAGGGTTTCGGAGGGGTCATTTGAGCAACGCGTCCTACCGAAGCCCTTTGAGAAGAGACGCTCCAACCGCCGTTTTTTTTTTTTTTTGTGCCAGTGCATTCATTATGCGAGTAAATACGGTATGATATGACCACTTGTAACCTAACTACATTTTAGCTGAAGTAATCGTAACCTATTACCGCTTAAAGGGAATTAAAAGGATTGTCCGGTCTAATTTTGTGTTCAAGAAAACAATTGAATATCATTGTTATTGCCTCAAAACACATCGTCTGTGCAATATCTGAATTTTATATGCCCCTCTGCGTGAGTAAGCAAATCTTAAAGGGGCCCTCCAACAGTATTTGAGCGTCTACTTTTTTTTGCGGTTTCTCCACGCTAGTGGTCCCGGAAACCCAGTGGACAACGAAAGAGTTTAAAAATATTAGCGCATCATATTTTAATTTTACTACTCGGAAACACCTCCTCCGACGGTGGCGCCGCGAGGTGCCGAATGCGCGCGCATAACGGCGCTCCCTTTCACTCTACGTCACATTCACTGGGTTTCGTGATTGGCGAGAGCCGTCCCAGAAATTTTGAAGCGGAATAAAGTATATCACATGTTAACCGTCATTATTTCTCTAAAAAGTCGTTTTTATAGAGCTAATAAAGTTGCAAATTAAAGTTCAAAAAGGGCGAAAACAACGCCTCGTCGCTCATGCGCGCCTCCCAGCGGCGGAGTACCTCCTACTCGCCGAGGTGGCTCCGGTGGCGGAGTTGCGGGAGACGAGGCTTCCGCGGCTGTCGAAGCGGACTCGTCGCGGCGCTTGCGTGGTGTGTCCTCGTACGGCGCGACGCCCAGCTCCGCACTCCTTTTTAAGAATTCGGCGCTCAAAATCCGATAAGCCCGGTAAATTCATCGATGATGGCAACCCAATTCCAAAGCTACGATGGTTGCAGCGAGGCCTAATGGCCGACCGGGCCGACGGGCTATCAACCAAACTCGCGTCCAATTGGCCAACCGCTTTGCTCCAATCGCTAAACTGTTTCATTTTACGTCATGAAGCGCAATGTTTTGCTTATTTAAAGTTGTTTTCTGCAATATTTAATTTGCTAATAACTCACAAAATATTGCGAATTTCTGTAATATTCTTTTTCCTCGGTGTTCCTGCTTTCATGAAGCTCCGTTTCAGCGCGAACTTCAAACCAGTCAAAAAATTGTTGGTGGGCCCCTTTAAACGAAGAAGGAGAAGCAGGAGCAGGTGCTGTGCTCCCCTCCCTCTCCCTCTCGAGCTGCAAGGCTTTTAGGTAGCCAGGCTGGACGGCCGAATTTTCGACCAAGGGCTGCTTTTCGTCATTCGGCTGGGGCCCGCTTTTGGATTAGGCTCCGGTCACGGCTCGTTTGCGTGCCGCGAAGTGTGGCCAGGTTACGGAAGGGTGGGGCCTCTTCTTGTCCTGTCCGAGAACGAGGGTTTCGGAGGGGTCATTTGAGCAACGCGTCCTACCGAAGCCCTTTAAGAAAAGACGCTCCAACCACCGTTTTTTTTTTTTTTTTTTTTTTTTGTGAGTGCATTCATTATGCGAGTAAATACGGTATGATATGACCACTTGTAACCTAATTACATTTTAGCTGAAGTAATCGTAACCTATTACCGCTTAAAGGGAATTAAAAGGATTGTCCGGTCTAATTTTGTGTTCAAGAAAACAATTGAATATCATTGTTATTGCCTCAAAACACATTGTCTGTGCAATATCTGAATTTTATATGCCCCTCTGCGTGAGTAAGCAAATCTTAAACGGCTTCATTTGCATCCTAGCGTAAACGGTGCTTTCGTTGGCAACATTGAAGCTCTGACGTGACATTATGCAAAGCGAACATTTCCATCTCGTCACACGTGCTTCATTTTTGTGGCTGTACTCAACTTGTATCGTGGATGGGTGAGATTTTTGTTGTGCGGTTGGGTGCCACAACCACTGGGCAACACCTGCGATCTGCGAGACGTGCAACGACGAGCAAAGTGGGTCATCGTCGTGCGTAGAGAACACTGGGTTCTCCTTATGATTGAGATCCCGCTTATGCAGCACTCATTTCACAGAAGAGAGCTTGAGCTGAACTCTAAGCGGGCAGAAGGCTCGTAAGCAGAGGTGTGAGGCTGTGCCAAGGACATTAAACTATGGACACGCACTCTGGCCCAAATCGGATCAATCTGATTATGCAGCAAAACCAAAGCCAGTAGCTAAGTCATCTTGAAACAATGCCAAAAATAATATGTAGACGCGTGCAGTCCGATTGTCTTTGACCCGCAGGTGAAAATTGAGCGTGGCTGCGATTCACCAAGCTTGTCCAAGTCAAGTGACGACCTGTAAATGTTGCATGCATTTTGAACGATCCGTCGTTTGCCTTCGACCCGCGCGCATCGCCTCTGGGGGTACGACCCACATCCACATCACCGATCCAGTGGATCCACCGACATGTGAACCCATATACCTCTTCAGAGGCAAAATCTGCATCCTTCTCTTTGCAAGCGCTCCTTGTCCAATCGGTGGCTGTCGCATTGTGTATGCTCGAAACGGCATATGTTTGCTCAAAGCTAACGGTTGTTTTCGAGTAAAATCCTGCTAAAAGGCACAAATTTTTTACATACGCTTGGGAACTGCATTAGAGGAAACATATTTCAGTAGGGTATGGCCTAGGAGACCATATAACTTGAAAGGAAATGCGAGGCATCGATAGGACCAATGCTTGTTATCCCGACCATCCGACGATCCTTTGCGTTATGTGACGTCGTGCAGCTGCTACGGCTGTCCCCCATCGATACTGGCGAAATTCAGGGTGCAGTTTTGTACACACGCTCATGAAAGGTTTAATTAATATTGGGACATCATATATAAAAATAAAATGGACGTTTGTCTTTATGAAGGCTCCCTCGAAGTAACGAGCGCAAAAACTTGAGCATTCCGGTTTCGACCGGACAATCCCTTAAAGATGGATCGACATAGTGACCCTAGAGGAAGAGGAACAAACGGTGGACAAACACGAAACTAAAGTGAATTTTGAGTTTGTCTTTTTGTTGCGCAAACTCGATCTGAGCATCCTAGAAAACATAAAATTATGATTGTGCGGGAGCATTTTTTTTTTTCTCACTAAAGACTCGACCCGTTGTAGCCTTTCTACTCTTTTCCCCAAGGCGTATCTTTGAAAAAGGGGCTCATTGCGATGTTTGGTAGTTTTTTTAAGGGGAGACACTACCCAGAAAAAAACAATTTCGGAAAAAAAAGTTGATTTTAAAAAAATGTCATATTTACATCCACCAACTCCTAGAGAGTATTCCCAGAAAGTTTCATTAGCTTACACTGTATAGTTAATTTTTTATTATTTATTTTTGGTCCTCCGATGCTATAGAAAAGGCAGGGGTTGGAACACTTTGAACGCATTTTTCTCCGTTCCACTTTTTGACATAAATTTCACTCTAGGAAAACTATTGTTTTGTTATTACGTAACTTGGATTCATTTTTATGAGTTCTTCTAGAGTGAAATTTTAAGGGGAAGATAGCTATGAGCTTGTATTTTTTATTTTTGTCATTTTTCATGCTCAAGAATTATAATTTTGGACAAAGAATGGAAATCTATAAAACAGTATTTGAGTTTATGTGGCTTTTTTGTCATGAAAGATGGTATAATATAGAAATATAGCTCCATAGCTATCTGCTCTGGACTGTCCTAAAGCAATACAACACATGAAAACGACAAATTTATAAGTATTTTCAAAACGATAGTTTTCCTACGCAGACACGCCCACTTTCATCTTTAAACATTTACACTTTTTTTGTACTTCACCCAGGTTAACAAAATCTGGCAGAAATGTTCTCAACATCAACAGAAACAATCTCTGTAAATGTCATTTAAATCAGACAAGTGGTTCAAAAATTCACTTTTTTGGGTAGTGTCCCCCCTTAAGTAAGGAAGAAGGAAATTCGCGATTAATTTTGGCATTCATTAGTCTCAAAATTGATTACTTTAAGGATAATTTTTACAGCTCTGGTGGCGTGTCACGTACGGATGATAGTCCTTTTGCCGAATTACCCAAGCATCAAAGAGAATGCCGGGACCGTAGGTACACGCGCTGTGCGTGGTGCCATCTGCAGCTGTAACTGTTCGAAAGCAAACATCATAAAACAAATGTCACTTCGCGCGCGTGTTCCACAAACACTTTAGTTTGGTCGTTTACTTCTAATCTTTTGTATAGGGAAGGCGAGCACGTGTACCTACCTTCCTAGCATCCCCTTTAATGCTTGGGTAATTTAGCGGAAGGCCTATTGGAGCTGGTACTTATTTGGGCGTTGGTGCATACGTTGCGGCCGTTGCGGCGTGCCTGACGGCCTGGACGACCCTCTCTGCAGCTGCGCCTGGCCAAACTGGAGGCGGAGGGTGGGGACAAGGGGGGAGCGGCCAGCGGCAAGGACTCTGACTCCAAGAGCGAGGGGGACAAGCCCCCGACCAGCTCGCAGTCCGAGGAGGAGGACGAGGAGGAAGAGGAGGATGACGACGAGGACGACGAGGGAGGGCCGACACCAGCCGCCGGCCAGGGCTCGGCCACGCCGGCCAGCGAGCTGGACGAGCGGCTGCCCAACCCCGGGGGAGGCACTGGTGCGCTTTTCCTCACGGGAGCCGGTCGTCATCGGGTTGCCGAGAAAAACAATGGCCGCGGTTTTCGTTCGAGCTGACGGACGGGCTTCGATCCGCTAAGTTATCTAAGCGTCGGAGTAAAGGCACTTTGGCCACGTTGGTGCTCAAAATCGTTCTTGCCAGTTACCTTGGGCTCAAGTTGCGGGAATCGGTTTTCTGTCCTTCGTAAATGTCGGAACGGTTTACGATGGAGCGAAACGACGAATCCCGAGCTTCCCGGTGTCATATCCAGATCTTGGGAAGTCCCATTTTACTGCAGTAGCTGTTAGTGCACCTTGCCGGCACGAATGCAAAACCCCATACTTGATGGCAGAGGCACCGCTCTCCCTCTCTTCATTGTTCCTCACACCCCAACTGCAACAAGGCTCTCTCTCACTCCCCCCCCTCTTTTCCCCTGTAGGTCATCCCTATTCTGAAAAACCCGTGTGATCACGGGGAGAGCGCTCTCCGCCTCCCCTTCGTTCATGCTGCATCCACGTACCCTCAGGCGACGCTCTTCCTTCCTCCCGCTTTACCCCTCTTGCAGCTGCCGTTGCAAAATACAGTCTAAGCTCGTTATAACAGACCTTGATTTTAACCAAGATTTTGGTCTGTTGTAAGGGGAGTATGTTGTACGCAGATATGAAGTTGAGTCAATGCTATGTAGAGGAAAACCAACCGAACTTCACAAATCGGTATGTTATGTCTAAATGTCTGTTGTAATGAGCTTAGACTGCACCCACTTGTTGTGCTGTGCGGACACACTCCCTTACCTCCCCACTGCCGCTGCCCAGTTTCCGTTTTCGTGCACACCCAACGCCTCTAAAGAACAGCATGCGTACGCATTTTTGCTTTTTCCACCGCAGGCGCAGTCACGGATGACTGCGTTCTCAAAGAGCGTTTCGGCCAAAAAAAAAAAAAAAGGCCCGTCTCTGTGTCCTACTCTAACACATGCATTATCTCGCACAATTCGTTCCACCAAAGCATGCATCTCCTCTCACGGGTCTCCTACATCAATTCCATCGAAAGCAAAGAACCCGTTGCAAACATTGTACAGCACACTGGCTGAAGGCAAATCTCTTGGAATGCGCCTTTTCACAATGCAGCAGCTACCGCTGTTAATTGTAACACATTTTGTGCGATTGTTTGCAATTTTTTTTATTGTAACAATTACTCAGTTGTGCTGCATTAAGCACGAAAATGGCCAAAGCCGCAAATAAATCGCGAATCAGAGTGCCAAAGCTTTAAGCGCAGTGTATGTACTGTCGAGACCGGTTATAGTGAAGTCAACGGGAACCGGAAATCACTTCGCTCTATCAGCTATTTCGTTATAACCGACTTCGTTATAACCAATCTCGACAGTAGTAAGAAAGTAAAAAAAATCCGTTTGGTTTTTCAGTAGTGTTCTGCCGGGAGGGAGGAACTCTCGTTACGGAGAACCACATAGTAGGGTCCGTTTGTGTCCCTTTTAAAGAGCTTCTGTAACTTCATTGGGGGTACGACCCACATCCACATCACCGATCCAGTGGATCCACCGACATGTGAACCCATATACCTCTTCAGAGGCAAAATCTGCATCCTTCTCTTTGCAAGCGCTCCTTGTCCGAACGGTGGCTGTCGCATTGTGTATGCCGAAACGGCATATGTTTGCTCAAAGTAACGGTTGTTTTCGAGTAAAATCCTGCTAAAAGCACACATTTTTTTCCATACGCTTGGGAACTGCTATAGAGGAACCATATTTCAGTAGGGTATGGCCTAGGGACCATATAACTTGAAAGGAAATGCGACTGGCATCGATAGGACCAATGCTTGTTATCCCGACCATCCGACGATCCTTTGCGTATGTGACGTCGTGCAGCTGCTACGGCTGTCCCCCATCGATACTGGCGAAATTCAGGGTGCAGTTTTTGTACACACGCTCATGAAAGGTTTACTTAACTATTGGGACATCATATATAAAAATAAATGGACGTTTGTCTTTATGAAGGCCTCCCTCGAATAGTAACGAGCGCAAAAACTTGAGCATTCCGGTTTCGACCCGGACAATCCCCTTAAAGATGGGATCGACATAGTGACCCTAGAGGAAGAGGAACAAACGGTGGACAAACACGAAACTAAAGTGAATTTTGAGTTTGTCTTTTTGTTGCGCAAACTCGATCTGAGCATCCTAGAAAACATAAATTATGATTGTGCGGGAGCATTTTTTTTTTCTCACTAAAGACTCGACCCGTTGTAGCCTTTCTACTCTTTTCCCCAAGGCGTATCTTTGAAAAAGGGGCTCATTGCGATGTTTGGTAGTTTTTTAAGGGGAGACACTACCCAGAAAAAAACAATTTCGGAAAAAAAAGTTGATTTTAAAAAAATGTCATATTTACATCCACCAACTCCTAGAGAGTATTCCCAGAAAGTTTCATTAGCTTACACTGTATAGTTAATTTTTTATTATTTATTTTTGGTCCTCCGATGCTATAGAAAAGGCAGGGGTTGGAACACTTTGAACGCATTTTTCTCCGTTCCACTTTTTGACATAAATTTCACTCTAGGAAAACTATTGTTTTGTTATTACGTAACTTGGATTCATTTTTATGAGTTCTTCTAGAGTGAAATTTTAAGGGGAAGACTAGCTAGAGCTTTGTATTTTTTATTTTGTCATTTTTCATGCTCAAGAATTATAATTTTGGACAAGAATGGAAATCTATAAACAGTATTTGCGTTTATGTGGCTTTTTTGTCATGAAAGAGGTATAATATAGAAATATAGCTCCATAGCTATCTGCTCTGGACGGTCCTAAAGCAATTACAACACATGAAAACGACAAATTTATAAGTATTTTCAAAACGATAGTTTTCCTACGCAGACACGCCCACTTTCATCTTTAAACATTTACACTTTTTTTTTGTACTTCACCCAGGTTAACAAAATCTGGCAGAAATGTTCTCAACATCAACAGAAACAATCTCTGTAATGTCATTTAAATCAGACAAGTGGTTCAAAATTCACTTTTTTTGGGTAGTGTCCCCCCTTAAGTAAGGAAGAAGGAATTCGCGATTAATTTTGGCATTCATTAGTCTCAAAATTGATTACTTTAAGGATAATTTTTACAGCTCTGGTGGCGTGTCACGTACGGATGATAGTCCTTTTGCCGAATTACCCAAGCATCAAAGAGAATGCCGGGACCGTAGGTACACGCGCTGTGCGTGGTGCCATCTGCAGCTGTAACTGTTCGAAAGCAAACATCATAAAACAAATGTCACTTCGCACGCGTGTTCCACAAAACACTTTAGTTTGGTCGTTTACTTCTAATCTTTTGTATAGGGAAGGCGAGCACGTGTACCTACCTTCCTAGCATCCCCTTTAATGCTTGGGTAATTTAGCGGAAGGCCTATTGGAGCTGGTACTTATTTGGGCGTTAGTGCATACGTTGCGGCGTGCCTGACGGCCTGGACGACCCTCTCTGCAGCTGCGCCTGGCCAAACTGGAGGCGGAGGGTGGGGACAAGGGGGGAGCGGCCAGCGGCAAGGACTCTGACTCCAAGAGCGAGGGGGACAAGCCCCCGACCAGCTCGCAGTCGAGGAGGAGGACGAGGAGGAAGAGGAGGATGACGACGAGGACGACGAGGGAGGGCCGACACCAGCCCCCGGCCAGGGCTCGGCCACGCCGGCCAGCGAGCTGGACGAGCGGCTGCCCAACCCCGGGGGAGGCACTGGTGCGCTTTTCCTCACGGGAGACGGTCGTCATCGGGTTGCCGAGAAAAACAATGGCCGCGGTTTTCGTTCGAGCTGACGGACGGGCTTCGATCCGCTAAGTTATCTAAGCGTCGGAGTAAAGGCACTTTGGCCACGTTGGTGCTCAAAATCGTTCTTGCCAGTTACCTTGGGCTCAAGTTGCGGGAATCCGGTTTTTCTGTCCTTCGTAAATGTCGGAACGGTTTACGATGGAGCGAAACGACGAATCCCGAGCTTCCCGGTGTCATATCCAGATCTTGGGAAGTCCCATTTTACTGCAGTAGCTGTTAGTGCACCTTGCCGGCACGAATGCAAAACCCCCATACTTGATGGCAGAGGGCACCGCTCTCCCTCTCTTCATTGTTCCTCACACCCCAACTGCAACAAGGCTCTCTCTCACTCCCCCCCCCCCTCTTTTCCCCTGTAGGTCATCCCTATTCTGAAAAACCCGTGTGATCACGGGGAGAGCGCTCTCCGCCTCCCCTTCGTTCATGCTGCATCCACGTACCCTCAGGCGACGCTCTTCCTTCCTCCCGCTTTACCCCTCTTGCTAGCTGCCGTTGCAAAATACAGTCTAAGCTCGTTATAACAGACCTTGATTTAACCAAGATTTTGGTCTGTTGTAAGGGGAGTATGTTGTACGCAGATATGAAGTTGAGTCAATGCTATGTAGAGGAAAACCAACCGAACTTCACAAATCGGTATGTTATGTCCAAATGTCTGTTGTAATGAGCTTAGACTGCACCCACTTGTGTGCTGTGCGGACACACTCCCTTACCTCCCCACTGCCGCTGCCCAGTTTCCGTTTTCGTGCACACCCAACGCCTCTAAAGAACAGCATGCGTACGCATTTTTGCTTTTTCCACCGCAGGCGCAGTCACGGATGACTGCGTTCTCAAAGAGCATTTCGGCCAAAAAAAAAAAAAGGCCCGTCTCTGTGTTCCTACTACTAACACATGCATTATCTCGCACAATTCGTTCCACCAAAGCATGCATCTCCTCTCAGGGGTCTCCTACATCAATTCCATTGAAAGCAAAGAACCCGTTGCAAACATTGTACAGCACACTGGCTGAAGGCAAATCTCTTGAAATGCGCCTTTTCACAATGCAGCAGCTACCGCTGTTAATTGTAACACATTTTGTGCGATTGTTTGCAATTTTTTTATTGTAACAATTACTCAGTTGTGCTGCATTAAGCACGAAAATGGCCAAAGCCGCAAATAAATCGCGAATCAGAGTGCCAAAGCTTTAAGCGCAGTGTATGTACTGTCGAGACCGGTTATAGTGAAGTCAACGGGAACCGGAAATCACTTCGCTCTATCAGCTATTTCGTTATAACCGACTTCGTTATAACCGATCTCGACAGTAGTAAGAAAGTAAAAAAATCCGTTTGGTTTTTCAGTAGTGTTCTGCCGGGAGGGAGGAACTCTCGTTACGGAGAACCACATAGTAGGGTCCGTTTGTGTCCCTTTTAAAGAGCTTCTGTAACTTCATTGTTGGCTCGAAGTGTTTACACAATACCTGGAACTTACTAGGCATTCAGACTTTTGGCATTTGGGCAATATCGTTCTTACAGAAACATAAGCTAGGGAGAGTCTAGGAAGCAAGTAGCAGAAAGGTTCAACGCACCACGTTTATATTTGCTCAAAGAAGTGTGGAATTGTGACCGGAAAAATTGGATGTGTTTTGCCTCCATTCTTCACGATGCTCGCGTGTCGGGGCCAGAGGGGTGAAGCACAGAGGACAGGACACAGACAGTGGGTCTCCATTGTTTCTGTTAAACTTCCACGCCGTATTCCGAGCTCGAGCAGTGCCTGTTGGTGTTCCCCCTGTTGCAGCACTAGCAGAGCACGGCTCCTCCAACCCCGGCCACCTGTTCCCTCCCCCGGCGGTGCTGTCCAGCCGGTCCAAGGTTGGAGGAAACCCAACAACCTTTAATGCTCCAGGTGGTAATGGATGAAACAGCAAGCAACTTTGCACAAATCCTTTCTTCATGTATAGGGTGTCTGAAATGCCAAGGCTCGATCTAAATAGGGCCATAAATTAATGAATGCACGTAGCAATGCAAACTTTTCATCAAAAATGTATTTCACGGGTGGGTTTTATTTTGTAAATTTCCAAGCTGTAGCTCCCTTTCAGAATAAAAAGGGGCCAAAAATAAATTGCCAAGGTCAAAGGCAACGCAGACGACAGGGTCAAGTAACTGGGCGCGTTGAGTCAAGGCCATGTAATTTGTAATTTCTCATACCATGCAATTTCCCATGATGTCTTATATTGAGAGAAAAAGTGAACGCCGTTTACAACTCCCTGTAACGCCGAATTAGAGCGCAGCTCTTGAAAAGGAGGAGGAGGGAAGGGTACTGGGGGGTGGGTCAAGTGACCTCGGTGGGGGGGGGGGGGGGTCACGTGAGGATGAGGATGCTGATGACGTCATCAGTGATGATGACGATGCCGTCATCAGGGACGATGCCGATGCCGATGCTGATGACGTCTAAAGTGACGTCATGTGTCCCATAATGCACCGTGCAGATACGCCGACGCCGCTCAAGTCAGAAACGGACGGTTCAATTGTTTTTTTATTACTAAAAGGGACACTGCCACATATTTATCCTCGCCGAGGTTTCTTTGAACTTGACCTGTAAGAGCCCGACGAACTACCCTCGTTTTCTTTCCAGCCAAAGACAGCCGGTCGAGAATTTGCGGGTTTCAGTCGCGCTCGCTCTTTGACATGGTCACGTGGCGTTCAAACAATGTGTACCGAATATATTCAAAGGTGTGGATCATATCATGGCAGCGCACACATTCAATATTAAAAATGGAAAAGAGTACAAACCCTATTTTTTGGCCTCCAAAAAACTGCAAATTATTTGATAGAAAAAAAAACATGTTGCACATATCGCAGGAAGTACACAGACACATCATTCTCAATATAGAGAAGTACCGCGGGCGTACTGTGATCTGAGCAACGGGATGGCAGCCCACAACGGACCAACGTTGCGACGGACGTGGGGCCGCCACTTCGGAACTGTCGTTCGTGGTACTGGCCAGTCGATCTTAAAGCTCGGAACATAGAGCGGAAGAGATAAAAGAGCGAAACAATCGCACGGCAAACGGTGCACGCAGCTTCGTCATCTGCTTCACATGCCAGAGAGGCAGAGAGAAAAACTCGTCGGATGTAGCCACGTGACTTCGGGCCATGAGATTCCGTGCTCGTGTTTCCGTTTCAGTTTCGAGCAGTTGAGTTTTTTGGCTTTATCAGGTAGATACATGACCCGGTAGAAGAATATTGATTAGGTAGTCTCCTTACACCATATTATATTGTCTGGCAAAATATGTAAAAAACAATTTTTAGGGTGTGTTAGCATCTCTTAAAGTTCAGTCTTCTTTAGCTGCCATCCTATAAATGAATGATGGTATTAAAGAATTGCACACTTAGCACTTGGCCACAGTGTGAGCATAGCTATTCAATGCACTGAAACGAGCAATCCCTCTTTTCTCGTCATCTATCTGGAGTTTTTGGGGGCGAAGCTCCTTAGGGGCTAGCCATGTCCGCATGTCCGTCCGCCGTCCGCCGTAGGCCGGCGTCGGGTGCTCGTGCTTCTGCTCGTGAGATCACGTGCTAGTGTAGGGCAAAAAAAAAATTGGAAAAAAAAAAGATGAAAAAAATTATGAAAAAAGAAAAAGAAGAAAAAAATTTACTTTTTCACAGCACTACCTTATTAGGGGCGAAGCTCCTTAGGCTAGCCATGTCCGTATGTCCGTCGGGTGCTCGTGCTCCTTCTCGTGAGTTCACGTGCTCGTGTAGCGCAAAAAAAAAAAAGGAAAAAGGAAAAAGATGAAAAAAAAATTATGAAAAATGAAAAAAAAGAGTAGGGGGTTCTGAGATGCCATCCCATCTGTCGTCTTAAAAAGATAAAAAGAAGAAAACCACACATTCTCCTACCGACATGAATGAAAAGGCTCGGCATGCTGCGGCTCGGCGTCTACGCAGACAAGCACCACCAGAGCTTCGCCCCAAGCAACATCATTCACCACGTGGAGATGCGGTCAATTTTTTGTTATGTTACGGCTGTTCCATGTCAAAATTACTTTTATTTTGGCATTGCAGAGGCTTTCTTAAACCAAGGATCTTGCAGTCTTTTGGTCTGTTAGTGGTAATTCTCAGTAATTAAGCCAGCTTCACCAGAAAAAATTCTCAGCTGCATTATCTCATGGAGCTCTGTCAGGCTTGCAGTGCACAACCCAATTTCTGTAGCATACAACAATGCTGTTGCGGATCCCAATGTACTCAATCTCCCTCGGGGTGTGATGAAAGCCTAAATGACAAGGGTGCACAGTAATTATGTCCCGACAAGGAACCACATAAATTTTGGCAAGAGACTCCTTGTATGCTACGGGTATGCCGCTATTGGAGCACATAAAGTGGTGGCACAAGGAGTCTGTCGACTACAGTTTCATTCAATCGATCAACAGGTTCTTTTTATGGGAGTTATAGGATACAAATTATATAGAAACTATCTGGACCCATCACCATTTGTATAGTTCAGGCGCATTTGTGTGGTTGCTCGACGGTGGTTTCACCCTGCAGAGGACATTTGAGGCAAAAAAATGTTTTGGGGGGGAGATGGACCTCTTCTACAATGCCGTTTGTCCCGCCGCGTCCTCCGAGAAATTGGTTTTGGAACCCAGACAGAGTCTCTGATCCACGAATTTGGGAGTAGTCTCCTTCTCCTAAAGCAACTCGAGATTTCATCCTTCGGGAAAAGCTCTGGCGCCCGCCCCGGTGGCATCCTGCCGCACCAGACCCCATCACTTCACGAGCACTCATTTCTGCCGACCTAAAGCCGAGGGTATGGTGCCTGGAACGCGTCTCCAACCGGCGTACTTACCGCGCCCGAAGAAAGTGGTCCCTTGATTTATGCTCGAGGATGTCGTAAAAGTGTCGCACCGTAGCCGGCCGCAATCGTGGTGGTATCTCAGCAGCGGCAATGGATGTAGCAGACGTCAGTAATGCTGCAGGTTGCTCTCTGGGTCGACGGTCGACGGAACTCCGGCAACTGGGAGTCAGGACGTCGCAACGACGGTGACATTCGCGTTTGCTCATGCTTTTTGCCGGAAGTTCTACACCCAACAGCCAGGATCGCGGCGTCCGAGGGCACGACGCTCCGACTTTTGGGACGTCGTTTGTTGCCACTTGGGGTCCACTTTCGTTGCAAGGGCAAAATGGGATGCCAAACACGCCGGTCGGAGACACGTCCCAGGCATCGTACCGGTAGCGTAGACACTCTGTTCTCCGTCTCGCGGGCACCGCCGTTTAGCGGATGCGATTGGCAACGGTTTCTCTTCGAAAACCAAGCTTACCCAGCTTCGGCCATGCTGTTGGAAGGGCGCCGCCACTTTGCTCCGTAGTGGATTGTCTTAACATTTCTGGAGGACAGAAAAGTGTTTCCTTCGATTTGAGATGAAGCTCGAGCGAACTGGCAGAGGTGACTTCAATCCTCAAGGTGGCCGAAGCGTGGTCACTTTGAAGTGCAGCTCGTTCGGTGCCTCTAAGGGGCCGGCGTCTTGCCCCCACCCTCGGGCGGGGTCGCTCATGGTTTCCTGTCCCCAGGCTGGGCGAGCTGGCCCTGGAGGTGCTGGACGGGTGCGGGGGCCCTCGCAGTCCCCCCCGGCCGTCCCCGCTGGCGTCCGCGTCGCCCAAGAAGGCCTCCTCGTCGCTGCTGGCCTCGTGCGCGGCGGGGCTGGCGGCGGGGGGCAAGGGCCACCACCACCGGGGCGAGGAGGGCTGGAAGGAGGTGGTGCGGCGCTCCAAGAAGGTGACCGTGCCCTCGAGCGCCATCAGCCGGGTCATCGGCCGCTGCGGCTGCAACATCAACGCCATCCGGGAGGCCTCCGGGGCGCACATCGAGGTGGAGAAGCACAAGGGCCAGGGAGAGCGCACCATCCTCATCCGGTGGGTGGCCGTCCTCGGGGTTGGTGCGTGGGTTTTCGAACCGAGTTCCCAGGAGGGTTGCGGAAGAATCTATAGCGTGATCGTGCGGCGAACCGATTGACTCGACGACCGGTTCTACGAGCATGTAGTTTCCATTGCCCGTTCGGCTTCGTTTTCCAAGAAGACATTCGCGGTGTGCCTGCAATAAGGTGAAGCCTAACCGTGGAAGCTGCGCTAGCTAACCTCGACAACACGACACAAAATGGTCAGCGACGAGCGTAGTGACCAAACAACTCGAATGCGTCGCGGCGATGCAAGCGCACCCAAATTTTCGTCCGCATTTTGTTTCGCATTTTTCTTCGCTAACATTCTCATTCTTTTTCTCGGGAGCACCATTTGCCATCTCTACCCCCCCGGTCGAGGCAGTCGGCCAGGGAGGGTCGCTCGGAATCGGGCGGTTCGAGAACGCCCCCTCTGTCTCCACTCCCCCAGGGGCTCGGCGGAGGCGACGAAGCAGGCGCAGCTGCTGATCACGGGGCTGGTCCAGGAGCCCGACCGAGACCTGTCGGACATCATGGCCCAGCACGGGGTCACGGTGGGGCCTAAGGCGCCCCCCGAGGTCCCCCAGCAGCAGCAGCAGGCACCCCCCACGGGAGGACGCGCCGCGGCCTCCGGCGCTGCGGTCGCGGCCGCCCCCTGCCTCCCGGCCAGCGCACCGTCCGCCAGCCAGTTGGTGAGTCGCTGTGCTGCGCCACCGTGGTGCCCGAAGCACGTCTCCGACTAGCTCGTTTACAACGTTCTCAAGAGCGGTCCCTCGATTTCTGCTGGACGACGCCGTAAATGTGTCGTACCGTAGCCCGCTACAGCTTCGGCAGCGATGCGGCAGCGAAGTTGTACGCAATGGGTCAGCATTTTGTTGCGGGTCGCTCTGCAGCCACACTGTCGACGTACCATCGGAAAGAAATCAAATGCGATCGCCAGAGTGCGTGGCCTTTGACACCATATTTACTCGCATAATGAATGCACCCCCCACAACGGGCATCAATATTTGGACTTTTTTCTAGGGGTGTGCGAATATTCGAATCTTTGAATACTTCGCAAATAATGCTTGCCATTCGATTCGATTCCCTTCAAACTTTCTCTGTTCGAAGTATTCGAGTTCTTCGAATACTTTGGAAACTACGAATAACGCGAAACTACGAATAACGCAGAGTTCGCCGATTAGTGTCAACTCGCAGTCGAGTTCCCTTTCTTGTTTTTGGACAAACCAAAAAAGCCAACCTAAGTTCCTTTTTTTTTTTATATATACTGATGCACTGGAAAGTTATTTGCGGTAGCACGAACTGTCCTCTGCTTGCCATGATGCCGGGATTCCGGAGTTGGCGAAATGGTCGTGACGCAAACGCCGCGATAGATTTGATGAAGTTTGCAACGGCACGTGCATCGTCGTGAGCACAAACGCGACGGACCACTCACGCTACTATGGATTTGGATATGGACTTACGGCTTACCTCCGCTATCGGCGATATCTGGCTCGTGTTATTTTCCGCTTGATTTTCCGGTTCATTAGTTTGCCGGTATTTCTTTTGTTATTTATTTCTACCCGATCTCACTAATAAAAATTAAACTTGCTTCGTGCGAAAAAAAAAAAAAAAAATTATTTTTAATTTATTGCTTCTTTGTGTCGTCCTCTATCGGCAGAACTATTGCACACGGAAAGAGATGGCACAAAGTCAGGGTGGCTGCGCGGCATAATCGCTCAATCAACACAATCTCAAAAAAAAAAAAAAATAGGTTGTGTGTATGTTTATACAGTGTAGAACTTGGTCTGCCTCCAGGGGCGACGAGTCTCCTAGCTATAGATGAGAAATTCTGCCAGTGCAGTACAACCGCTATCCTGGGGTTTTTAACGTGCACCACGCAGTAGGGATACACGACCGCACGCCGGTACGATGCTCATCCAGATTGAAACGGGCAGGGGTGGGGATTGAACCCAGGATCCTGGTACAGTGTAATCCTGGGTTCCGCAGCGCGAGCCTTCACTCCATGTGCTCCGAGCTGGTGTGCGCTAGCCCACTCGGCCATCGATCCCCCCAGCACGATCTCCAACTCTGCTGTGGCGTGCCGACCCGCCTCCGCTTGTGTACTTCGGTTTACGTTCACATGGTTGCATTCACCCGCGTAAAAAAATTTTGCACAAAGTCTGTGCAGCTGCGCCGACGCGGTCTTCGACTTTGTATTGTGGCGTGCTGACCCGCCTCCACTTGTGTACTATGTACTTTCATTTACATTCTGTAACTTCACTCCTTGAATGGTGTTTTACTGACTGATCTTTTATTTCACCCGTTTTTTATCGGTCACATGTGTGACATTTTTCTTATTGCACTATAATTGACATTTTCATAAATGTTTGTTGAAAAAGAAAAATCCAGTTGTGTTTTAATTCTGCATTCTTGTTTTTTATATATAACTTGGATTTAATGCTAATTAAATTTACATAGCTCATCTGCCTTTACAATCTCACTACAAATATGTACTTGGGTCTGATGTAACCTAATTAGTTTTGTTAGTATTGAAAATCTAATTTGCAAAGTTTATGGGAAGGATTAAGACAAATTGAAATACTGAAATAAGAAAAGAAACATAGATCAGTGAACTAAAAGGTATGTGGTATATAAAAAAAAGGCATAAATTGAAGCCCTAGGATGCTTTATAAACGTTTTAGGACACTTTTGAACTCTCCAGTTTCAAACTGATTTATTGCAGGGTGCAGAAAAGGCACCTACAAAAAGCCTGATACCCTATTTATTATATTTGTACCCCTTATTGCATATGTCACACATACACCCACCAGAGAAAGAAAAAAAATGAAGTCCAGATATGGGTGCAAGTGGAGATAGGGCTTCCATAAAATAGTAAAGGGTGTGACTAGTTTACTCAGAAATATATAAAAAAAAACATCCACTGACCAATTTTACTTTGTTTCCAAGACAATATTTCAAGATAAGTGACTTATTTAATGAAAATCGTTCAGGACAAGACAATAATGACCTGCCAATCTTTAAAAACCACAATAAAAAAAAAAAAATTCTTAGTGTATTTTTGCCTCAGAGAGCGGTGTCTCCCCTTAATTCACATCAAATGGAAAATATTTGTTTACAAAAATGCTCTTATTCGAAACTACTATTCGTATTCGAAATTATTCGATTCAATTCGATTCGTAACCTTTATTATTCCATTCGATTTGCTTCGAAAGATTTTGATATTTGCACACCTCTACTTTTTTCTTTTTCTCGCATAATGAGCGCACTTTTAATTTTTGGCTCACAAGTCCTGGAGCCAATTTTCTTTTGCCGCCAAGCGGCCAGGCCAAGCCAAGCCACTCTCGTAATGGCTGCAATTGCGTGGTTGCGGAAGTGATCAACCGTGAAACCGAGCGGCGTGCACACCTAGCGAAGCTGGAGTCGAGGAATTGCCCAGCCCCGGACATGCTTCGTTTATCGAATGCATCGGGCGCTCTAAGTCCGCGCTCCTTTACTCCTACTTTGACGCTCAGAGTTTCTTACTCCGAGTGCTGCAACTAAACGGCACACCGAAACTATCGACGAGCCACACAAGCTCATTCCGACCGCACAATTATGACGAACCCAGCATCTTCTGGATACGGGTGGCAGAAGGCAAAGTTATTTTGAAGATAAATTGATTACCGTAATATCCCGAGTCATCGCCCACCCCGCTTTTTGGGCCAATATCAATTTCCAAAAAAGCACAGAGTCATCATCATTCAAATACCCCAACACTGACTCTGCGATCCGCGAACATTCATCCTACCTGCGGACCTTACAGTTGGAGGACGTCCGTGACAAAGTAAAATGAAGAAGGAAAAGACACTTCTCTTTGTTTACGCATTTCCTCCACGAGCAACCTCAAAGTCATGGTGTATCTGTGCAAAAAAAAAAAAAGCGATGGAGATAACAAAATGAAAGTTTGTTTTGCTTGCAAAAAAAATCATAAAAAAGAAAAGTCTGAAAGATATCACAAGCAGTAACCCATTCAGGGATCGCGAGGTAAGCGAACGCCTCATATCCTGGGGAATGTAACCGCAGAGTGAAGGTCGAAGTCTGTCTCCGGCGAAGTAAATGTCACCGCGAACCCGCTTCTTCTCCCGGCACGTTGCAACAGTGGTTTTGAAATGTTTAAGACAAAGTCAACGGGTAAATAAAGCTTTGCTGGAACGGCACATACAGACGTTCGTAGAGCGTCTTATTTCGAGCTGACGCAGCAACACCATGCAGCAACGCTGCCTTAACCCGCGTTGATAAAGCGCTGTGCACAAACGCACGCATGTATGCACCAAACAAGAAAGTTGCGAAAGAGCTTGGCGCCCGACTTGGCCAGACGCCAAAGTATTTGCCAACGCGATTGCCGGCCGGCTTTCCCGCTTTCCCAGCATCGCTCTTCGTCGCTTCTTTGATCCGCTCGCTCATTGCGCTTGGTTAATTTTTAGGGGCGAAGCTCCTTAGGGGCTAGCCATGTCCGTATGTCCGTCCGCCGTAGGCCGGCGTCGGGTGCTCGTGCTTCTGCTCGTGAGATCACGTGCTCACGAGCACGTGAGCACATGCTCACGTGTTCGTGTAGGGAAAAAAAAAACATTGCAAAAAAAAAGATGAAAAAGATTATGAAAAAAGAAAAAGAAGAAAAAAAAGAGTAGGGGGTTCTGAGATGCCATCCCATCTGTCTGCTTAAAAAAAGAAGAAAAAAAAAGAGTAGGGGGTTCTGAGATGCCATCCCATCTGTCTGCTTAAAAAATAGAAAGAAGAAAACCACACATTCTCCTACTGACATGAATGAAAAGGCTCAAAGAAAAAGAAGAAAAAAAAAAGAGTAGGGGGTTCTGAGATGCCATCCCATCTGTCTGCTTAAAAAAATAGAAAGAAGAAAACCGCACATTCTCCTACTGACATGAATGAAAAGGCTCAAAGAAAAAGAAGAAAAAAAAAAGAGTAGGGGGTTCTGAGATGCCATCCCATCTGTCTGCTTAAAAAAATAGAAAGAAGAAAACCGCACATTCTCCTACTGACATGAATGAAAAGGCTCAAAGAAAAATAAGAAAAAAAAGAGTAGGGGGTTCTGAGATGCCATCCCATCTGTCTGCTTAAAAAAATAGAAAGAAGAAAACCGCACATTCTCCTACTGACATGAATGAAAAGGCTCAAAGAAAAAGAAGAAAAAAAAAAGAGTAGGGGGTCTGAGATGCCATCCCATCTGTCTGCTTAAAAAAATAGAAAGAAGAAAACCACACATTCTCCTACTGACATGAATGAAAAGGCTCGGCATGCTGCGGCTCGGCGTCTACGCAGACAAGCACCACCAGAGCTTCGCCCCAAGCAACATCATTCACCACGTGGAGATGCGGTCAATATTTTTCTTATGGACCTTTTTTTTTTAATTAACGAGGAGAACATAGCGGTGTACCGTGCTTTCACGGAACAAACGTTTGCGCTGTATGCCAATCTGCGGTGTTCATGGCGCATATGCAAGCAACGGACTTCATGATAGTAAAACGTTCTTTCATGAGCATTTTTTGTATAAAACAATAAAACTAATTCGAGTTTTGAGTTTAATGTATCCCTTCTGCAGCCGTGCTAGATACGCACAAAAAAATGGACGTGTTTTTTTTTCAGTTTTTTTTTTTACTTTTTGTGTTTACCCACCGAGACATAGCCCACCCCCTTTTTTTTTTTTTATGAATTTCAGGTGGCAGGGGGGGTGGGCGATGACTCCGGATATTACGGTAGGCCCGTGCGGAGCGGCAAAGTGTAAATTAAAAGACGACGACGTTAGGAAGTTTCTACGAGCATTGTAATATTCCTGAAAGGTTTGAAGACTCGCTTCGTGCACATTGTGGAAAGTTATCTTGGCCGATCTATTTATTGACCATGCATATGCATGCTGTTCATACTTAAATTAAAGACAACATTTCTGAACCTGCTTGTCGACGCAGGAAACCCTTAAACTTGTCAGATGTTTCGTGGTTCTGTCTTGCAGCGCGAGACGGAAGCTACGCCGATACCGGTACACCGTCATTCAATAGATACCACGTCAATTTGTTTTCAGGTGATATGCATGAACAAACCTTTTCCGCAACGCTATTTGATATGTTTCGGCTTTCCAATCAAAGTATCTTCATTTGCTGGGCTAAGCATTTTAAAAAGAGCATCGGCCCATCTGTCTTCTCATATCAACTTTTCTGTCGGTGTGCTGTCGGCACGCTACCATTCTATAGGTGATTTCGTTTTCAGGCGAGATGCACGAACAAACCTTTCCCGCAACACTAACTGATGCTTCGGCTTACCAATCTAAGTATCTCTATTCGCTGCGGCTGGGCTAAGCATTTTAAAAAGGGCAGTGATCCGACTGTCTTCCCGACAACTTTTCTGTCGCCAAGCTATCGGCACGCTCGTTCGATAGATCAATTCGTGTTCAGGAAAGGCGCATGAACAAACTTTTTCCTCAACGCTGATTGATGTTTTGGCTTTCCAATCTAAGTATCTTCGCTACAGGTTGGGCTAAGCATTCTTAAAGGTCAGCAGTCTGTCTTTTCATCACAATTTTTCTGTCGAGCTATCGGCACGCTCGTTCGATAGATCAATTCGTTTTCAGGCAAGACGCATGAACAAACCTTTTCCGGAACGCTAATTGCTGTCTTGACTTCCAAATCAAATTGTTTTTTCCTGCTGGATTAAACACTAGTCAACTCAAAAGGAGCAGCGGTCTGGCTACGCCTTTCGTCTTGACAATCTCAACAGCAGCGCAGCCATGTTTTTTTTTTTTACATGACGTCCCGGAGCGCAAAGAACTCACTCGTGCTCTGAGAAATAGTCGGTGCACGGAGAGCGCACTCAAGTGTCAGTCTCCGGTGGCACCGCTGTTCGTTTAGTGAAAGGAGTGCCAAATTTTTGCACTTCGGAGCACAGACATAACGCGCCCATTGATGTCAACTAACACGCCGTCGTCTGTGATCCGCTTTCGGACAGTGGTATCGTGAGAGTGGTTAGGCCTAAGAACAGTCGCGTCGCTCTCCGTGCCGAGTGAGCTTCGTAGGGCACTTTTTCTTCGACAAAAGGCACGCCAAAGCGCCCTAAAAAAATTGTAAAGCCCTTCCACTTCACATGAAGATGGAGGACCAGCGAAGCTGTTATTTTTACAACGTCTAGGACGATGCCTAGAGGACGACATCTAGGACGACGCCTAGAGGTTGACCTCAAGGACGACGCTTAGGATGACCTCAAGGACGACATCGAGAACAATGCGTAGAGATGATAACAAGGGATCAGGACCTTACTATCTAATAATGCCAAGGAAGGCTAACTCATGCTGGTTGCCCCCTCTTTTTATTTTTGTTTATTCAAACTTGCCACTACCAACGGGGAGTTTTCTGGCAACATCCGCGGACGCATTTTTCAGTGAAGCTGTTATGCTCTAGGATCTGGGAAAAAGTGTGTCCGCATATGTTGACAGGAAACTCCCCATTGTTCGTGCAAGTATGAATAAATAAAAATAAAAGGAGGGGGCAACCAGCATGAGTCAGCCTTCCTTGGCATTATTAGATAATGAGGTCCTGATCTGTTGTTATCATCTCTCGGCATCGTCCTCGAGGTCGTCCTAGAAGGCGTCCTTGAGGTCGTCCTAGAAGTCATCCTCTAGGCATTGTCTTATACGTTGTAAAAATAACAGCTTCGCTGGTCCTCCATCTTCACGTGAAGTGGAAAGGGTCTACAATTTTTTAACTTGTGTTTGCACACCATGCAGCAAAGTCCGAACCCCCCCTGTAAAATGCATGCATACGGTAGTTAAAAAAAGGCGGACCGACACAAAGTGTCTGTAGCAGAGTTAGTTAGAGCCAGGATCACTAGAACCCACATCCACAGATAAACGAGTGACACTAGAACCCACATCCACAGATATACGAGTGACATTTAGTTTGGCAAACGATGAAACTTTGCCGATCTCCCTGTTTTCGTTGTATTCCTGACCCCCACAGCATGGTACGAATTCCTCTCGCCCTGTCGCGTAGCTGTAGCCCGACAGAATAAAAAAGTGTGACAACCTGGCACCATCCCTGGCACATCTCGGATAATGGGCTTCATCACGCGCTGCTCTTGCTCAATGCTGGTTGTAGAGCAGCGACCGGTGCCGGTGGTATGTCCGTATTGAGTTCATTAATATTTTTCAGAAAACTAATATTTTGGAGAGATAGTTCATGGACATGCTCGAGAAGGCGGATCTGATACGTGGCGCAACTTTTATAGAAAACGGCGTCCCCACATCCGGGCAGGAGAGTGGCTTCCTCCGACACCGGCCCTCTTCTCCTTGCAGGCCTCCTCAGTGCTCGTGTCCGGCGGCGGCGGCAAGCCTGGTCGGCAGGCAAGCTCGGCCAAAGTAGCGAGCGCCAAGGCGGCGGCTCCGGCCCCGTCCCTGCCCCCCTTTGGGCAGACGCGGCCGGCACCCAGGCCGGGCATCCCCACCCTGTCTGGGGGCGCCCAGACCAGCTCCTCCGGAGGGCCCCCCTTCGCCCTGGGCACCTCGGGCTGGGGTTCCGCAGCCCCTGCCAAGCCCCTCCCCGGCGCCGCCCCGGCGTCTTCCGCAACCGCCCCCACCACCGCCACCACCCAGGCGACTAGCGCAGCCGTGAATGGGACGGCGGCGGCGGCGGCCTCCTACACCCAGGCAGTGATTTCCCCCGCCAAGCGGGCCGAGGGCAGGGCGGCCTCGGCGGACCCCCGTCAGAGCTCGTCACCGAGCTCGGGGGGCAGCCCGTCCCCCACCTTGTCTGCCCCGGCCCCCGCCCAGGGAGGAGCCTCTCCGGGGGCCCCCTCGGGGGCGCCCCTCGGGCTGGCCCAGACCTTCTCACCCTTCAACAATGTGTTCAGCAAGGAGACCCAGCCCAGCGTGTGGGGCCAGCGGGAGGCCTCCAAGCCCAACTTTGCCTCGGTGGCGGCCTCGGGGGTCTGTGGCCCCCCCGGAGGGCCCCAAGCACCGGGGCCCGACCAGCCCGTGGTGGACGCGGCCAAGGCTCCCGGCTACCGGGGCAACCTGCACGTGACGCCCCCCAACTACGGCCCCATCGGGAGCGGTCCCCGCAGCGCCCCCTGCACGCCCCCCATCGGAGCCCCCGCCTCCCCTCCCCAACAGCACCAGCAACAGCAGCAGGAGTACTACGAGGGGTCCCAGCACGCGGCGGTGTCCCCCTCGTCTCGGATGGTGTTTGCCCCCTCGCCCCACTACGGGCTGGGGCCCCCCGAGATGGGGGGCCCCCCGCAGGCGGCACCCTCGGCCATCCAGAGCACGCTGAACCCCAACGCGCCGGACTTCTCGAGCCGGTCGGCGGCGCCCCCGGTGATGATGGCCCCTCCCCCGCACCACCTGGGCTCCCACCAGGCCCTGCGGGCGCCCCCTTTTGCGCCCCAGGACTTCCTGCAGCAGCAGGGCCTTGGAGCCCACCAGGGCCACCCGGCCGTCTTCCCCCTCCAGATGATGTCCCACCTGCAGCAGCAGTACTCCGGCCTGGTGGCCCCCGTCGGGCAGCTGCCCAAGGGAGACCGCACTCCCCTGGGCATCCGGCTCACGGGTGAGCAGCTCCCTTCTGCCCTCATGGGTCTTGTTTTCGGGTGCTTGCAGAGGTGCTTCGTGTGCGGAGCCAAATCTCGTACAGCCGCAGTCACTGACGGGGTAAGGTCAGCAAGGCGGTCCTTCCGTTGTTTTCGGCACGAGCTTCCTACCTTCGATGGTGCTTTTCGTGAACTTCAGGCGTGCATGCGCAGCGAAAGCACGGCGGAAGGCGACATGCATGTGCCGGAGTTCCGAAGGAGACGCCCTGCGGCTCTGGTAGTGTCAACGAGGCGCATTTCCTCCGCTCTTTATGGACGATGGACGTTGCCTCTCTGTCTTACCGATCGATGCCGGAACTTGGTTTGCTCCGCTGTTTTGCAGCCGTGTTCGATGCTCACGCGCAATACAGTAAGAGCCCGTCAGTTTCAATTTCAAGGGTGTGCTCGATTTGAACACTCTTTAATAAGGGAAGTCAAAGAGAAGGGCCGCATTCTGTGCAGGGCAGATCTGGGAACGCTCGGAACTGCCACCTTTTTATCAGCCAGAGAGACTGGTTATTACTTTCTGCTTATTGCCTCCAATACCTGCAATGTGGATGTCCCTACCTGTGCTGTACCATGGCTTTCTCCCTTCATGGAAGAAACGGTTGTGAATTGTTGATGTTGCGAATTGATCTCAGGAAGCTCTCGGTCGACGGGGCAGCGAATGTGGCAACCGCGAGCTAGCCCAAGTTCCTAGGCGTGAAGTGTGCTGTTCTAGTACGAGTGCTCGGGTTGGCCAATTCCGTAGAAGCACGTTTAGAAGCCGTCGGCGTCTGCTCTTTCGAACCGACGCCGACATGGCAAAACGTCCAAATACAGTCGCCGACCAATCTTTCGGACTCGAAAAGGACCTCGAAATTGTCCGAATAATCCATTTCAGCCAAAATATCAAATTTCCAGGCATATTCCGCTGTGTAATGGCCCCTTTCCACTTGCTTGATGTACATTTTCAGTTATCGTGCAACTTCCGCTTTATATTGTTCACTTCTCACTTGTTTGTTGATCTGTGTGATCACAGTGCTGCACTTTGTCGGCGCCTTCATTGGCACAAACAGCGATGTTAAGTTTGGCGCCATTTGGCACTATTTGTAGACAATATTTAGTCTGCCAAGCTCGCTTCAATACTACGCCTATGGGCAAAAAACCTTCTTAACGACCACAAGAGCAGCAGACGGCCGCCCTTCTCGCGGTTGCACTCAGAAAACACGGACCACAAGAAGAACTGGAAGAGCCATAAGAATGGGCAGACGGCGGCATGTTGGCTATAGTGGAACGGGAAAACCCGACTATAGCCTCAACCCAGCTTGTTTATTTCGTAGGACGTGGTATCAGTGCTACAGGGAAAAATCAATAACAGCCGAAATGGCAATGACTAAGCTCGCGGCGCTATCGCAGCGGCTGTTTTGTGGCTGTAAACTGAGGGAATCGCGCAAATTATGTCCGAAATATCGAGCAATAAGCTTTATGGCATCCGAAATTTCGGTCAATGTTATGCATTAACTCTATGGGATGAGTGACAGTTGGGCAAAAACATCCAAATAATCAAACGTGCTCGAAAAATCAATGTCTGAAAAATCAGTCGGCGCCTGTAGTGCAAGATGTAACCCAGGACTTTTCGCAACAGAGCTCGGACTCTAATGCCAACCGGAGAGCAAAGGGCACTTTAAGCTAAGCTGATTGAAGCGCGAAGAGGTGCAGCGCAGAGCTGCAAGCATTGGATGGATGGATGCGGCCGAGCGGGAGCCTGCCGACGGCTGGCACCGACTAGCTCGGCGACAACTTTTCTTGGCAATGCAGTGGAGAGGAGGAGAGCCCGCGCACTGCTTAATCCAGCGCTCAAAACGGGAGAGGGAACGCGTGCCTGTACCCTCCACTGCATTGCCAAGAAAAGTTGTCGCCGAGTATTCACCGCATTCGGTGGGAGTTGGTACCACGAGGGCGCCACAGTATTTGGTACCCCAGTAGACTTCTGGTAGTGTATTTATTTCTTCTTCAGTAACACACAGCGATCGGAAAAGAAGATTTTCCTTCGGAGAGGTACCTGTAATAGGTTTGTAAGAACCTGCGCGCTTTGTAGAACGTAGTACAAATAACGAAAGGATGTGTGACAAGAGGAAAAGAAGAGGAAAACAGGAAGCGCGCAGGGGTCCGCCGAGAGTGGGCGGCAGTGAGCTTGTTTGCAAACAAACATCGGTGAATAGGTGCTGCGGCCGGCGTAGTCGCATACGGCGGTATGCAGTTAGAATTGGGCGCGTTAAGTCGGCGCTCCTTTACTCCTACTCCGACGCTCCGAGTTTCATACTCCGAGCGCAGGAACTAAACGGCGCATCGCGTACAGGAGCGCGATACACCGAGGTCCGTTCCAAATCTACTCGAACGGATCCGAGTTACCCTGGCGGATTATGTCACATGACAACAAAAACAGAGGAACGCTGGACGCGGGTAGGTTTTTGAACGCTAAGGTTCGGAACCTTTACCCTAGAGTGAGATCGAGTGAATTTTGGAACACGACCCGAGACTATCGACGAGCCCCACGAGCTCCTTCCTACCGCACGGTTATGAACTTATGATGAACCCGGCTTCTCCTGGATACGTGCGGCAGAAGCCGAAATTATTTCGAAGATAAATTAATTAGGCCCGTGTAGAGCGGCAGAGTTCAAAGCAAAAGAGACGGTGACGTTATGAAGTTTCTACGAACGTTTTAATATTCCTGTAAGGTTTGAAGACTCGCTTCGTGCACATATGTCGAAAGTTACTTGGCCGATCTATTTATTGACCATGCATGCTGTTCCGATTTGAATTAAAGACAACATTCTTGAACCCGCTATTCGACGCAGGAAACCCTCAAATTTGTCAGAGATTCCGTCGTTGCGTCTCGCAGCGCCAAACGGAAGCACACCGATACCGGCACAGGCACACCGTCGTTCGATAGCGCGTCAATTCGTTTTTAAGCGGTATGCATGACCCAACCCTTCCCACAACGCTAACTGATGTTTCGGCTTTCCAATCTAAGTATCTTTATTCGCTGCGGCTGGGCTAAGCATTCTAAGTAGGGCGGCGGTCTATCTTTTCGTCACAACTTTTCTGTCGCCGAGCTACCGGCACGCTCATCTGATAGATCAATTCGTTTTCAGGCAAGAGGTACGAACAAAACTTTTCCTTAACGCGCACTGATGTTTCGGCTTTCAAATCCAACTATCTTTATTCGCTGGGCTAAGCATTACAAAAGGGGCAGAGCGGTCCGAATGTTTCCTTATCTCGACAACTTTTCTGTCGCTGTGCTATCGGCACGCTACCGCTTGATAGATGAATCTCTTTTTCAGGCGAGGTGCACGAACAAACCTTTTTCGGAACAATAGTTGCTGTCTTGGCTTTCAAATCAAATCGTTTTTACCTGCTGGATTAAGCACTAATCAAGTGAAAAGGGGTCAGCGGTCCGGCTACGCCTTTCGTCTCGACAGTCTCAACAGCAGTGCAGCCATCTTGTTTGTTTACGTGACGTCACGGAGCGCGAAGAAGTCACTCGCGCTCCGAAAAATTCTGGGTGCCCGAGGAGCGCGCTCGAGTGTCAGTCTCCGGTGGCGCTCCTGTCAGTTTAGTGAAAGGAGCGCCAAACTCGCGCGCTCCGGAGCACGGACTTAGCGCGCCCATTGCCAGTGGTGCGGCTGCTCCCTGAGTGACTTAACGAGGCGTTTTATACGTGCATTGCCATGCAGCATGGTCAAACCGTGGTGGTTAGTTTGAATTATCCCAAAATTTGGACGTGTAAAATATAAATTAACAAACTCTCGCCGTAAAAAAAGACTTCAGTATTGTCCAGACTCATTGCCCACCCCCCCTGCCGTCTGAAATTCTTAAAAAATGTGGGGTGGCCCATGCCTTGGAGCATAAAAAGTATAGGAAAAGCTAAAAAGAAATACAAATTTTTGTACATATCTAGCATGGCTGCACAGGAGAGACATTAAACTCAAAACTCGAAATAGCTTCATTGCTTTATGCAACAAATGCTCATGAAAGAATGTATTACTATCGCAAAGTCCGTTCCCTGCATATGCGCGATGAACACCGCCGATCGGCATGCAGCGCGAACGTTTGTTCCGTGAAGGCACGTTTCTAACATTGCTCTGTTTTCTTCGTTAGTAAAGAAGAAAAAAAAAGGTTACCAAGAAAGTAAAAAACTATCCAGGCGCATTGAGCAAGCGAGCAGATTGAAGACGCGATGAAGAGCGATGCGATGATGCTTGGGAAACGGGAAAGCCGTCAGTCACGTTGGCAAATACTTTGGTGTCGGGCCAAGTCGGGCGCCTTCTCAATCGCAAGGAGCAGGTTCTTGCGCGAGTTTCTTGTTTGGTGCTTACATGTGTGCGTCTTTGCGCGGCGTGCTATCAATGCGGGTTGAGGCTGCATTCTGCGTGGCGTGGACGGCACCGCGAACACCGAGCTCGAAATGGGACGCTCTACAGAAGTCTGTGTGCGGTGTTCCACCAAATCTTTGTTTACCCGTTGACTTTGTCTCAAACATTGCACAACCTTACCAACTGCGGTCGCGACATTCTGCGGGAAGGAGCGGGTTCGCGGTGACCTTACTTGGGTAGAGACGGGCTTTGACCTTGCACTCTGCAGTTACATTCCGGGATATGGAGCGTTCGCTCACCTCGCGATCCCTGAATGGGTTACTGCTTGCGTTATCTGTCCGACTGTTTTTTTGTCCCTACAAACATTCTGAAGCAAAACAAAGTTTTATTTTACTATGACATACCTTTTCCTCTCGCATGCATGTATTACGACTTTGGGGTCGTGGAAATGGGGGAGTAAGTGCATAAACAAAGAGAAGTGTCTTTTCCTTTTTCGTTTTACTTTTTCACTGACGTCCTCCAACTGTAAGGTCAGTGGCCGCTTCATTCTGGTAGGATGAATGATCGCAAAGTCCGCGTTAGGGATGTTCGCCCCAAAAAGCGGGGTGGACAATGACTCGGGATATTACGGTATAAGGATTTGAATGTAAGCATATTCAACAGAGATCTGTCTGGTTAAGAAATAAATAGACTGACTGAAAAAATTTAAACTCTAACTAAGGAAGATTCGCCCAACCCATAGTCGCTCGTGACCAAGGAACCGAGCTAGTCCCGAAATGTAGGGTATTTTGTTTTTATTCAAACTTGGTTAGAGTTTAAATTTTTTCAGTCAGTCTATTACGGGTACACTTCATTTCAACTTACGGCGAATCGCCGACAACGCTCGGAGCCATCTGAGCCAGTCCACTGACTGTCGGGGAAACGCACGGGGTAAATTCATAGCATTGAAGGTATCGCGTGACTCGTGTCGTATGAACCTATCACATTACTACGTTTCTGGCTTGTAGAGTTCGCTGTGGTCCATCGTAACGTTGAAACGGAGTATGGGTACTACCAACCTTTCGAGCGAAGGTTTGCCGCTTCCTCGTCTTTATCGAAGCGTAGTCAGCGGTCTGGACTTAACAAGACCGCCGGTGTCTCGCCCCACGCCCCGCCTTGCCAGGGCCGCCGAAGTGCACGCAAAGGGGGTGTGGACCTCTCAAGGTTGACTGTGGGTGCTCTCTGTGGTTGCAGATGACGGGTCCCCCTCGTCGTTGTCCCCCCAGCAGGGGGGCCTCTCTCCCACGGTGGGGTCGTCCCACCCGGGGGACGACCGCAAGCTGCCCCGCCCCATCGGCACGGAGCGGGCCCAGAAGAAGAACGTGCCCCTGGGGGCCCCCTCGTACCCACCGCCCAATGCTGCCACGGGCATCTGGTCCTACCCCAACAGTGAGTGGCCCCCTCCCCCTCGCCATGACGTTGTATGCGTGGCGTTGTCGAGGCTGACTTAACGAGCGTGGGGCTTCTTTTTGCATCCCCTTTGCACAAGAGTGCGCGCAAACGAGGTGCAAGACGGGCTCGTGCAGCAGTGCGAGACTGCAGCGTGCTACGCACATGTGGCTCACACGTGACTTTGTTGCACCGTGCTGGTTGTCATTCCTCTTTGTTCTTGCCTAGAAAAACGCATTCGGTTGTGCAAAACCAAGGCTGCAAAACATGCGCGTTCAAAAGAAGACACTACCCAGAAAAAAAAAAAAAAAAAAATTTTTCTGCAAAAAAGTATTTTTTAAAAAGAGCTATATTTACACCCAGCAATATCTGGAGAGTATTCCCAGAAAGTTTAATTTGTTTACACTGCATAGGTGTTTTCTTATAAATTATTTTCGATCCACCGATGCTAAAGAAAATGTTGAGGTTCGAGCACTTTGAACACGTTTTTCTCTGTTGCACTTTTTGACATAAATTTCTCTTAGGAAAAGTATCGTTTGGTAACGGGACAAAAGGAAAAGCTCATGCACTGTTTTTCCTAACTGGAATTTAATGGGAAATACAACCGTGTCATTGTTGTTTTTACTTTGTAGATATCTTTTATAAAAGATGTTACAATGTGTGGACGACATAAAAGTCGGAAAATTTATTTGATTTTTCAGCAGAATATTAGAATAAAATCAATTACTTCTTGGGAATTTTGTTTTCGCAGTTGCATTCTCCAGGCGTTCTGCTGCGTGTCTGTCTAGTGAAGAAAATCTTGGGTGCTACGTCATTTTTCTAACGACAGCTTTCCTAAACAATGTCAGTGTGTTCCTCATAAAAACAACTATAATTTATTTCACAATTCATGTAGACATATGAAACTTTGCACTGCATTTTGCCTCGCAACTGCCGGTATATACTGTAAATTTTACTTATATCAAGCCAAAGGTTCAAAAGTTGACCCTTTGGGTAGTGTCCTCCCTCAACAGCGAGATGGCCCCAATGGACCGCTCACAAGACGTCGGTGCCAGCCACGTACACTTTGTCCGCCCGTAAGCTGACTGACAGGTGCCGGACCAATCAGCCGCCTCTCTTCATCACCTGAACCTGCTTTCTGTGATTGCGTGCGAAAGGTCTCATGAGAACGTAACTTCCACCACCCTGTCAGCTTAGCAGTGAATAGAGCCTTGACGCTAAAATATTAAGTTAGTTGGCTAGCTGGTTTTAAGCATAATGAATGTAAACAGCGCGTAGGACGGACAAGGACATTGACATGAAGACAGCATTAGCGCTAACTTGTTTTGTTGTAGTACATTTTTAAATGCAATTTTACAGCGGAGCTGTTAAGGGCTAGTTTCCCCAGTATCAAGTCCGCGAACAAGCGGCGTGTCGACACAAAACTCCAGACAGCTACCACCAACTATGAGTGGCAGCGGCAACCAGCCGGTTGTCTGGCTGTTGTTGTCGCTCATAGATGATGGCAACCTTTCCAGCCTTTCCACTCTGGTTTTCACCAAAGTGGAAAGGCTGAATTTCTCTAGGCGCCGTCCGAGAAGTCGTCCTCGTGGTCGTTTTAGAAGTCATCCTTGAGGTCGTTTTAGAAGTTATCCTTGAGGACATCCTAGATGCGTCCTTGAGGTTGTCCTAGACGTCGTCCTTGAGATTGTCCGAGCGGTTGTCCTTGAAGTTATCCTTGAGGTCCTAGAAGTCGTCCTTGAGGTTGTCCTAGACATCGTCCTTGAGGTCGTCCCTAAGGTCGCCCTAGGCGTCGTCCTAGAAGTCGTCTTTGAGGTCGTCCTAGACGTTGTCGTTGAAGTCGTCCCAGACGTTCCTCTAGGCGTCGTCCAAGAAGTCGTCCTTGAGGGCATCCTAGAAGTTGTCCTCTAGGCATTGTCCTAGACTGTAATGATGACAGCTTCACTGGTCCTCGATCTTCACGTGAGGTGGAAGGGCTCTACATTTTTTTTTGTTTCAATGTCATATCTTACTGAATATATTTATGGACTTTTATTACTATTTCAGCTTTGATGTATCCTATTCCTTCCTTTTCTTACTTTTGCTTTAATCCTTTTCGTCATTTTATTATAACTACTGTCATTTTCTTCTCTTTCTTGTAATTGCATTAAAACAACAGTTCCAAGTTAGCTCTAATTTTTGTGTCCATGTCCTTGTCTGTCCTTCGCACTAAGTATGTTCTACGTAGCTTCGACAATGTCACGCAAGAAAGTTGACCTTTTGACAGTGGAGTTTTTTTTTCCCCAAAAAGGTGTTTCCCAGTGCTCACGTTTTGTTTCTAACGGAATACTATAAAGAGAGGGTCAATGCAAGGGTGTTTGCTTAATTATCTAGCGGAAGCACGTATAGTGCTTGGAGGTTAATTAGGTTTAGAAGTATAGAAAAATTGGGAGCCACTGCACTCTGAAGAGGTGGATGACCAGCGAAGCTGTTTAGGCACATGACACAGATGTGACGCAGAATTTTGAACAAAAGTATGAACACATTTATTGTCTCGATCAATGGTCATCGTGACGAAAGGTACGCACGCACACGTGCCATCCGCCGCCGCCGCTGACATTGTCGTTGCCGTTCCCGTCGTTGCTCTTCAGGAGTCCGAACTATACGCAGCCTCCCCTTTACGACGAGAGAAGAGAAGTGAGATTGAAAATGGAGAACAGCGACTTGTCTTTCTGATTTTTTTTATATACATTCGCGTGGACGACTATTGAAGCCCTGAGGAGCCGGAGGAAACTAGACACGCGCGACGGGACCGCCACCCCAGGATGGGAGAGCGGAAAGAAAGGAAACTAGGCGTGCAAGCGCTTGGAACGACGACAAAGAGAGGGCGGTTTGAGCTTAGAGTTTTTGGTCACTCACACGAAAATTGCTAAATCACCCAAGCTTCAAGGAGAATGCAGGGAATGGTGTTCCACGCGCACACCTTCTCCCTATAAAAGATTGGAAATAAATCACCAAAATAAAGCATTGACGAATGTGCATGCAAGATGCCACTTGTTTCAGGCTTTTGCCTTAAAGGGCCCCTGAAAAGAAAAAAAAAGTTTTTTGAAAACAGTCTGGTTGGGACACGCGTGTCAAAATATAAATTTTACGCGAGAAAAAATTTTTTTTAGAGCAATATTGACTGCGCCAGACGCAATTTAGTCGGTAGTCACCTCCTTTCCACTTGTTCTCTCTCTCGGCATTTCGGGCGAGTGGAGGAGAGGTACTCCCCGCCTCCTCGTAGTGGATCGGCTTGGCTGCTTGGCTGCGCCCCGTACGAGAGCCATTGCCATTTCCTGTGTCTGCCGGTCGCACGTCGTACCGCGTTGTACAGCCGATCACACGACGGACCGAATCGCGATTTTCGTCCGCAGACCGTGTACCAAGTGACCGGCTCGTCACCGATTCCTGTGATCCGCGCCTCGTCCGCGGACGCGCGGACTGATAAAGTCGAGCCCCTTTTTCACTCGCGGAGTTTTGGCGAGAGATTGACTTGAAAAGCGTTTAGTCTGGCAACGGTTTATTGTTTTCTTGTTTTGTTTTTGTTTCTGGGCGACGAAAACAAAAGTGGCGCATCGTTGTGTTTTGTGCGTTCGCTGGTTGCTTTTGTCAGGCGGTTCTTCGTTCCACGTGTGAAAGGAACTGCAGAAACTGTGTCTGGCTGATGCGACGCAGGTTCCGGTACTCCTCCGGGTCCGCGTCAAGAAGCTTCCGTCAAAACTTGTCTAGCACGCCGCGATAATTCTTGCACGTCCAATCAGGATTTCACCGAGCAAGACCTCTCTTGTGGCTGTGGTGAACTTGAGTGTTGTGCACGAGCGCGGAGTGCGTGAAGGCATCTCCAAACGCCCCTTCGCGAGCCCAGAACTTCGTCGCTTCCACGCGAAACCCTTCTCGCGCAGGACCATGCCTGTGTCACTCTCATGCTTTGGGTTAGTAAAGCTAGTGGCGCTTCGCGCGAAGCCTATTTAGGTGTTTTGTCTCGATCTGTACGTAACAGCGGTGTACGATTCATTATCGCGGTAGCGAGTGTCGATTTCTCTCTTGGACAACGGTCCAACGGTGCGATGTTGGAGTTTCGCGGCACTGTGGGGTGGCGACCAGGTTCGGTCCGTCCTCGCTGGCGTCTGCTCGTCGTCTGCCTTGTGTGGATGCGCTTGGGAGACAGACGAACCGCGGACATGTCGTCACGTGATCATTCAATCCGTCCTGTGAATCGGCCATGACTAACTAACACAAGCAACAAGCCCTCTTCAGGAGGTCTTCACATATAAGCGCGATAAAACTATAAAACCACCCGAGGACGCGAGACACGGAGCAAGACGGCGACCATGACAGAAAAAAAAATGGCGAAGCTTTTGTTTGTTGTTTTATCTGGACGGAAGTTACGATTTTGTAAAACGTTTGTAAACAATTAAGACGTTCATTCGATGGATTGTTTTTTAAACCTAAAAAGATGTAATTCAAAAGGCGATTTCCAGAGATCACGAAGATTTTATAACCAACATCTTAGCTGTCACTCATTCTATTGGCCAATGAGAAGCTGATTTGAATGACCATCGTTACCAATCAGAAGCCGAGCTGAATGACCATGGAATTTGCGCGCAAAACTTCAAATAAATCTCTCGCCGTCAATATTGCTCTAAAAATTATTTTTTTTTCGCGTAAAATTCATTTTTCGACACGCGTGTTCCAACCAGACTGTTTAAAAAAAACTTTTTTTTTCTTTTCTGGGGCCCTTTAGGGGAGGCACTCCCTTGGAGGGTCTACTTTTTAAGTACTGGTGCTATCTCAATAAAATTGGCAGGGCATACTAGGCATGCAAACTTGGGAGGCTACACCAATTTTCAGCTGAGAAGGTCAATTTTGTGCCAAGTTACAGCCTCTTATGTCAAAAATATGATACAACTAGTAGTGCCGCGGGAAAAAAAAAACTATCGTTACAAAACAGTACCAAAATGTTACAATTTGTTTGCTTGGATATAAGGACGAGTGACTAGACTAATCGGTAGTGGGTTTAAAATAATTTTAAGTGTCATATTTAGTGTTAAAGTAAACTTTGAACAAGAGGCTAATTTCATTAAATTTTTTACTTTTACAAAAGTCAACATTTTCTCGCTAAAGAAATAACAATCTTGAAAAAGTAAGCCCATAGTAGAGTTCTCCAGTAAATTTTACTCCAGAAAAACCGTACAGCGGTTCTGAAGGTACTTCAGTCATCGAACGATAGTTTTTGAGCAATGAAAAAATGGCCAAAACATGAAGCTGAGGAAAACGCATTTGAAAATTCACATTGTGTTCCACTTTAGATGGCACTTGCCACTTAACCTAAAATTCTCCAGGAGCATACGTCAGTCCCTCCTCTGCATGATCCTTCTGTGCTTTGGCTACAGCTTCCATCTTTCGTCTCTTATGTGATGGCGTGGAGGACTTGAGTGCCTTCACCTGGGCCTTTGCAATCTTCTTCCGAGTGGCCTTCACGGCTTGTGAGGTCTGGTGGCTCCCTGGCTCAATGCCCATCTCTAAAAGAACTTTCTCGAAGCCTCGAGGACCTTGGTTAAACTCCAAGACTGCCAGAGCCATGACACACTCGACAGTCTTTAGAGAAGCAAATTCTACCTTTGGGCACTTCTTCCAAATCAAGGCGTTGAAATATTCATTCGCGTTCTGGGTCTTCATCCTGGAACATCTTTCAAGCAAATCCCTCCATGACAGGCGGTTATACAAGGGCACTAGCTCTTTTGCTATCTCCTAGGAGAAGGCCGGCTTGTGTGGCCAAGATGCTGGTGATTCTCCCGCTTCCTCGAGGTCCTTACTTCGGTTGAAGTGGCGCCAGGAGTCCATCCCAGTGGGGCAAGCGCTGTGCCTTGGCTCCTTGTCAGTGGAGTATGAATGCAGGAGACTAGCATACACTCCACGCTGCATGGCTGTAACATCAGGTGCGTTGTCTTTGAGGGCACAGGCATAGTAGTTGGTCGGTTTCTTGATCTTGATGTTTGTCAGCTTCCCTTTTCCGCCAAGTCCCTTTACTTTCTTGAGAGATTCTAGGCCTGCACCACACCTCCCACCAAAGTGGGAAGTGTGGCTGCATTTGTGCCAAGTTCCATCGAACGTGACACACACGTCCAGCAGTTCGTCTTTTGCAACTATCTTCGCTTTGCGCACCGGCTGCGCTGCACTTCTCATGACTTTGCCGCCAGCTGTCACGGCTGCATCATGCACTTTCGAGGCAACTTTTTTGGCAGTCTTCAGACACATCGGCGGTGGTAGGTTTATGCCGGTAAAAAGATGGGACAACTTCGTAAAGCTCACCCCCGAGTCCCGTGCCGAAAGACTGATGCGCGCCGCAAGTTTGTTTTGACGAGTGTCGCCGATGTTGACCGAGTGCAGGGCTCTTGCCACTTCTCCACAAGTTGCGCACAAAACAACAAACTCAAAGTGAATGCCTTTCCCACTTTCTGTCACTTCGAGAGAAGATCCCACGCATTCCGGGCACAGCAAAGCACTCATCAAAACCTTGATCCAGGAAATGTCGATCAAGCGGTAGCCTTCAGGCTCGCTGCTGTCATTTAGGCCTAGTGGCTCTTCAGCGCATTTTGTGGACTCCTCTCGTTGCATCATTGCAATCTTCCGCTCAATCACAGTCATCTTCGAGTGCAGTTCCGATCACCGGCGTAGATAACGAGGGCTCCGGTGGTCCCGGACGATTGAAATCTTCAGGTTCCGACGCGGCGGGAAGCACAAAGGCGACGGGAGAATCCGAGGCACTCGACGACGACGAAGCGCTTGGAAATGAGGAAGGATCGCTTCCGTTGTCTGCATTGCAAGGTCGTCCACTTCCTCGCCACTTTGAAAACCGATTGCGGCTGCCGAACCTGAACGGCGAAGGCTTGCCACGCAAAGTCACCGGCACCGCGGGGTGGAACGGTCAAGAGCATGCGACGCAGCTAGGAAACGAAACACCGACTGGCCGAAATTGCGCGCTGGCAGACGAGTATGGGGTCACGTGACAGGTTTGAGCAAATCAGAGTTCCTTCTTCGCCAGTGTGGCCAATAAGAGAGCGTGCAGTGTTGTTTTCTACAGGGTTTCACGGTTGGTGCACACGATGTCTCGCAAGTAGCTCTACACCAAAAGGAGGAGGGTGAAACGCTCTTTCCAATGAGGGGTACCTCTTTGTGCTAGGCCTAATGAATGCGGAGCGAGCGCGCTTCGAGTAAAGCCAATTTGTGCAACCGCGCGCGTTTTTACGAGGCGCGCGCGGCCGCCGGTACGTCGAAAATAATTTATTTTGGAGTAAATAGTTTGTCTACAGGAATAAAACTTTTTGACAGCATTCTTCAAGAGTTATACAAGCTGATAGGACTATTTTTCAAAAACATGACTTTTTTCAAAAAATTGCGATTTGGAGGCCGTGCCCCCCCTTAAAACAGTTAGTGCTGCAGACGGCGGCGCGTGGGTGTGGTGCGAGCATAGAGTGTTTGGTCATGCACGCGAAAAATCCACGGGAGCCTAGCCATAAACAGCTTCGCTGTAAAATAAAAATATTGAAAGTGAAAAGTTGTCAACTTTTTTCCATTCGGTCCCATTTTGGCACGTCCGCTTGCACAACATTTCAGCGTCTTCAGATTTCTAACTGGAAGTATTTTACAGAGTTTCTTCGTCGGATGATGAGCTCTCGCACTCCGAGTCTAATTTCGAAAAGCATTAGAAGTTTGAATCGGAAGAGCCAGTGCTTCCTTTGGCACAGCCGCTAGAGCGGCCGGTATGTGAAGTGAGCATCACGTGTGCAGAGCATCTAATTTCAAAAAGATAAATAGCGCAGCAAAGTGAAACACTGTGCGAATATAATTTTTTATAGAGTTCTCCAAAGACATAACAAATAGCAACACTTCCTGCAATGGATGCAGTTTCACATTTGGGCGGGCATTTCCTAAGGTGTAATCCTAGCTGTACATGAACGGCGGTCACCGACAAAGGGTTAACGTGAAGTATACAGCTGAATGAGTGGTAAGGAGAAACTTGCATCGGACTGTTTTGGGTCTTTTTAATCGCAGCAAAACATGCAATATGATCGGGGGCACGCAGCTCCCCGATCATATTCGTAGGGAACGTTTAAGTATATGAACAAGATTAATTGTTTCTTAAACTAATGGGTGGCACCGTCGTTTCATTTTTAATGCGGAAGGGTGGTCATTTATTTTACAATTTCCCCATGGCCCACAGGTAAATGGGAAGAGAGTTTTATAAAGGGAGAAAGCTGCAAAAAGGATCGAAAAACAAATCCTTTGGACGTGATACAGGAAATAGCGAGGGCAATAAGAGGTTCCAATCTCTCGTGGTACGAAACAAGAAACGACTCGCGGCAGTGTGGACTTTGTTGCTGCCCTTCCTGAGGCGGGGTGTGTGGTGCAGGTGCCGGGAGCGCTGTGTCGTCGGAGCTGAGCCCGATGGCAGCATGGGTGCAGTACCAGCACGCGGCGGGGGCCCAGGGGGACGGTCTGCCCCAGCTGCTACACAACCGCTTCGCAGAGGGGCCCTCGGAGAACGCCCTCGAACACTCCTACCACGTGAGTGCCTTGGCAGACTTCTCGGCACCGAGCTCTGCACATTGCACTGCGGCAGTGCTTTTGACGGCGTCGCTTTGGCCCTGCAACAGGAACTGAAAAGTCCGAAGATTGCGCGTTCATGTTAGCTGTGTAGCACCTCGTTTAAAAATGCCAACTTTCACCTATACCGTAAAATTCCGAGCAAGCGCCCCCCCCCCCGCACGCAAGTCAAAATTACCTGCAAAGTGGGGGGGGCGCTATCCCGGAACGGCACCAAAATTCAAGATGGCGACGACAAAAAGTTTCCGCCAAAAAAAGAAAAAAAAGCGCAGTGCACTCAGATTTAATATTTTATTTATCTCTGAGAACATAGACTTTATTAGGCCAAAGATTTGTCACTGCTATATTAATCCCTTTCAAAACCACCTAAATATTCCTCAGAGTCGGCCGCAAGAAAAAGTTCGCAGCATTCCGCGATGTTTCCCAACTGCATGCCGTTGGCTATTTTGACAGCCTCTCCAGAAAGAAGTCGGTTGCTAATAGCTCATTCTGCACTTCTTTTGCGCTCCAGGTATGGAAAGAGCGCGTCGCCCACGTATTCACTGAACACCGTAGTTTGACTGTAGCAAATTGTCAAAATTCTTGTCCCATTCCCGTATCCGGTCGAGCTTGATGTGTCGAGACCGTCTGGTGTACGTCTTTTCCGTTTTCGCAATGCCATTGGACGACCTCGATTTCCTTTGCCACTGTGTAAGAATGCATAGCCGACCTGACACGCCCAAAACAAAGCGACAATGGCGCATAGTGACCGGGCTGATCGGGCTGCAAAGTAGGATTGGATTGGATTCTTGGACTGAACTTCGCAGGCCAGTGTTGCCTGGGCGCGGTCGGCGCGGTGCGTGATGCGGGTGCGGAGCGGGGAGGGGGGCGCTTTCCCGGAACGGCGCGGAAATGTGAAATTAGCGGTAAAGTTGGGGGGGGGGGGGGGGGCGCTTGCTTGGAATTTTACGGTACTCCATGTCACTAGTTGCGTGCAGTGCAGGTGAAGGCAATGCCAGGCGAAGAGAGAAAGGGCGAGCAGTAGGAAGGCCGTACGGGAGAGAAGTGCAAGCAGAGAAAGAGAGAGCACTATGGAACGTTGGAGAGGAGAGGTTTCTCTCCACCTCTCCAGCCTTCCTAGTGCTTGCCTTTTCTTCCCTCGCCTGGCGTACTGCGCGCAGCTAGTTCCACGGAATATAGAGTCGCTGTAACTGTGACTTAAAGCCGGGGCTACTGTTTCCTTCCACATTGTCCAAGCGTTAGAAAGGAAACGCTCGCCGTCATCAGTACTGCTAGGGAGTAAATGTTGGGTGGGACGGGGGGGCATATTACACTAAACAAGTGGTTTTCAGACGGGGACCACGGGCCCCACAACTTTCGCTTGTCAGTTGGGCGAAGCAAGAAAACCGAGAAAACATCCCACTTTTGTGCAATGTTTCTTCTCTGTGACAGCGAAATTGGCGTATTTCACACCGACCTTATCGAGCCAACCAAGCTTCTCTGAGCATGCCAGTGCAAGCTGTGAAACTCAACACGTGCACATTGGTGCAAGGCGCTGCACTAATGTGCATGGTGCTTCATCATGCACATCGAGCGGTGCAGTGCAAGTATCGTGGAGCCACTGCTTAGAAGCACGGGGTTGATCCTTCCGGAAGCTTGGACGGCGACGTAGCCAGTGTGATCAACGAGAGAGTTTTAACGCGGCACGTGTATAGCAAGACTCGTTGTTGACCTATACTCCGTTTCACGATAACTTGGCGAACTGTGGAGGCTGCTGCCCCCGCGACCCAATAGGGGCGCCGGAGCAAGGCACATGATAACATGCGCCTTGCTCATGCTATCATGGGGCCTCATAGACCCCTTGCAGAAAACCCGGCAACAGTGTGTCTCGGCATGGTAACCATGGCAACAGCGAGGCGGTCAGCAGCTGCGTGACATGGTGAAGGAAAGCAGGGCGCAACCTCGCTGTGCGCCAACTGAGCTTTAGGCGCTTCATGTGTTGTTTTAAGGACAGTTTACACGCTCTAGAGTAGCAGTGAAGATGCCAACACAATGCTGTGTCCCGGTCTGCACACAATATGGATACACTGACAAATTCGGACGGAAGGGATTACTTATATATACCTATGAGACCGTCCGCTGCCGCGACCGTTTGGCTAACCTCACCAATTCGCATGCATTTGCTTAATGAGGATAATATATTGGTTCTGCATTATACTGCTTTGCGTTTTCTTTACTGTTGCTGTTAGCCAGATATACGTTTGACGCGGATAAACGAGCGTCGGTTTTACCCGACGGATCCGTTGCCTTTCGGCCAGCCTCACAATTTTGCATGCAGTTGCTTCATACACTACGTTGTTATTTCATCGCACATTTATTTGGTGTTGCTCGGTAGAAAGATAGCATTGGCAAGGCTAAATGAGCAGTCGAATTCCCGTATCAGTCCTGCAAACATTTTCTACACTTTAACAATAAACGTGCAAAAAAAAAAAAAAAAAAAAAGCTTTACCTTGCAGGCGCGTTTTTTTTTAAGTCTTCTTTTATGTTACTGAGGCATCCGCTAACACCATTTTACTTTATGCTTTCATGAAGAATTGGGACAGCACCGCATTAGGTTCCCCATGAGGGCATCTTTTTATGCAAGTTTAGTGGGGACTTGCAGACACATCATAATTTAATTATATTTGTCATGATTTGTCATCATCTCACCATCTTTGTTTCATGGTTTCATACCAAGCAAGCTAGCTAGCAAGGTTATTTTCCCAGCCGACGGCGGGAAACAGGTGCGTTACTTCATTTGCCATGCCACTTTTTCACGCAAAGCCAGCGGGCCGAAGAAAAAGCATTCCTTCACCATGGAGGGCACGCTAAAGGTATGTTTATACTCCAACGTAACGTTGACGGGCGTGGCGTAACGCATCGCGCACAGATACTGATTGGTCGCAGATATCGAGCCGGCCAATGAAAGGCGCGCGCTCTGCGCTACGCTGCGTTCACTGTGCTCAACGTCGGAGTATAAACAGCTCTTTACTGTTGCCCGAGGCGCACAGAGTTGTCACACTTTTGAAAGGGGTCTATTACCGCTGGAGCAACAAAGCCCTTTGTGACAAAAAAGTAGTTGTAGGTTTCTTTTTCTTTAACGGCAATTGAACTCGCGCGATTCCATATATAAGAAGATATGAAAAAATGAAAGCCGTTTACAACCCCCTGTATTGCCGAATTAGAGCGCAGCTCTTGAGAAGGAGGAGGGGAAGGTACAGAGAGGGGGCTATGCCCCTCCTCCTCTCCTGCTCGCCCTCATTTAGGGGAAAATTATCCCGCTAAATCTAGCGGGAAACATTTTCCGCTATTATGGGGGGGGGAAATTCTCCGCTATATTTAGCGGGGAAAATTTTCCGCTAGATTTAGCGGGGAAAATTTTCCGCTAGATTTAGCGGGGAAAATTTTCCGCTAGATTTAGCGGGGAAAATTTTCCGCTAGATTTAGCGGGGAAAATTTTCCGCTAGATTTAGCGGGGAAAATTTTTCGCTAGATTTAGCGGGGAAATTTTTCCGCTAGATTTAGCGGGCAAACTTTTCCGCTAAATTTAGCGGGGAAAATTATCTGCTAGATTTAGCGGGGAAATGTTTCTGCTACATTTAGTGGGGAAAATTTTTCCGCTAGATTTAGCGGGGAAAATTTTCTGCTAGATTTAGCGGGGAAATTTTTTGCTAGATTTAGCGGGAAAAATTTTCCGCTAGATTTAGCGGGGAAACCTTTCCGCTAGATTTAGCAGGGACATTTTTTCGCTAGATTTAGCGGGGAAAATTTTCTGCTAGATTTAGCGGGGAAAAATTCCGCTAGATTTAGCGGGGAAAATTTTCTGCTAGATTTAGCGGGGAAAATTTTCCGCTAGATTTAGCGGGGAAAATTTTCCGCTAGATTTAGCGGGGAAATTTACCCATCATGCACTGCACAATTACGCCGACGGCGACACCACTCAAGCCGGAAACGGGCGCCTCAGAGATGCGCTCTAAAATAAAGATTAAATAATCACAACTTTATGAGTTTCTTATTTTTAAACCAAAAAAGTGATGCCACATCTGTAACCGCTCGATTTTGTTTTGCCTTGTAGGGCCGTGGCCGTTGGAGATCGCAGCCGTGTAATTGGCTGTTTCCGCTCAAAACAGTGCGCTGTGCCCTGATATTAGCGCCCATCACAGATTCGCAGCTAAATTGAACATATGGTCGTCTCTTGAACTGTTCCCGAAGTGCTGACTATTCTAGCGGACGGATATGTTGCTGCGGTGGATGTTCATCCGAAGTTGGTTGGTTTCAGAGCAGACGTCTCTTGGCTAGCAGACGACAGCTGATTCCTCCGGGCCTCGCGCCTTGCATTTCGCGTAGTGACACAAATGCTCTTTGACATCGGATCAAGTACCTCGCTCCGATGCACTTATTGGGTCGCGGGGCCCTAGCCTCCACAGTTCGCCAAGTTATTGTAAAACAGAGTTTAGTTGGTTCATGGTACTAAGTAAACTTGTATGCGCAAACACAGAGGACAAACAAGGAGTGGGCAAGGAGAGGTGCACATATTTTATAGGGCCAGGTTTCACGAAAAGGTGGTACATTACATTCGAGCATTACTCGACCAACACGCGTGTGGTGGTGCCACGTGACACCTTGACGTGACAAAGTGGCGTCGCATTGTTGCGTGACTTCGGGCTGCTGCATGATGTTGCATGCTTGCTACTTGTGCCCAGCTCATTTGCAACACATTCTACGAGTCTCCAAGTTTGTTGGAAATTTTACTCAAGTTGACCAAGATGGCTGTAAAGCAAATCTTTTTCATGAATTTTAAAGGGGCGCGAATATTCACATTTCGAATAATCCATAGATAGTGTTTCCTATTTCACTTGCAGCACACTTTTACTGTTTGAAGTACAATTGAAATTTCAGAATGTTCGAAGATTATGAATAACAGTCCAGAATTCTGAAATTTCTCTCGTGAAGCTCGACTGCTTCGCACAGGCGCTCTGGCGTCGAGCTTCACCGTCTGGCACTGGCGCAAGGGCGACAAGCTTCACCGCCTCGCACTGGCATGCTAGGAGAAACGGCCGACGTTTCGGGGTATCTCGGTGGGCTCAATGCTCTTTGTGATTACACTCACTATTCTAGGTCAGCCCTCTTTGGTTGTGGTTTAACCCGCGATTTCAAAAGACGGTGCTGAAAAGGAAAACCTCAAGCTATATTCAAGTAATAAAATTTACTTTTCATAGATATTTCCAGGATTGGTTTCTTAAAGAAGCCACGCTCAATTCACCTTAAACGTAAAAGATTTGTATTTGAAAATACAGTTGAATCGCGTTAATTGAAACTTGCGGATAATTCAAGCTAACATGTAGGTCCCATCCTTTGCATCTCCATGGCAGGAAGCTCCCGGTAATTCAAACTTTGCTTTATTCAAACAAACTTTTTGTCCCCCTCAAGTTTGAATTAACAAGATTTGACTGTATTAAAATTTTATTCTCCGAGCTTTCAAATTTCTCTGGCTATTTCTGCCCATTAGGTAAAGAGATTCTTCAGTTTAAGCACTATTGTAGCAAATCTGAGCCACCCGTTGATGCACAAGTATGTGCCAAACATTACTAGTAATGTTCATTTCTGCTTACAAAGTCTGTACTGCTTTACCGCCTCAATGCCGACACCAGGAGGGGGTTTCTTGAGTTTGAGAAGTTTGCAACTTTTGCCCTAGACGATGCAATGGAGAGTGCCAAGCCTGACGTTTCTCGTGGGTGTCTTGGAGAGTAATTGAGAATTGTTCATTGGACGACGACGTCGCGCTCCGGTACTCGACTCTACTCGAACAGTGTTTGTGACGAGCGTGTTTCCTGCCCGGCGCAGCAGCAGCAGCAGCAGCAGCTGGGTTCGGGCTTGGGCGGGTGTCCCCCGTTCCTGAACGGCTTCCCCACGGTGGCCAACCACCTACTGGGGGGCGGCGCCCAGCTGTTCCCCCCGGCAGCCCGGGTGGCCGCGGAGGCCCCCCACCAGGAGGCCCCCTGGTCCCCCCACAAGCTGATGGCGGACCCCATGGCCCACCACCACCACCACCACCACCCCGGGCGCGTCCAGCCGCACCACCCGCAACAGCCGCAGCACCACCAGCCGCAGCACCACCCCCACGTGGCCGCAAAGCTGGTGGGTGCTCCTCCGAGACGCCCCGGCCGGGGGTTGTTTTTTTTTCCCGTCCCGCCCGTGCGCAAAGGGCGGTCCCGAAGTGGCAACGGACTGCGTGAGGGGGGCCACCACGTTGCGCAGTTGGACGTCGCGGTTCCAGCGAGGGTTGCCGTCGTCGCGGCATCCCCTCTCGTGTCCGCTCGGTGTCCGTCGACTGTTTGACCCCTCGATATCTGCCCGACGACACCTTACTGACCCGCCTCAATCCTGGCACGGCCGCGGAAGCGAACGTGGGCTGCCGAGCCAGAGGGCAACTAGAGGTTGCCCTCTGGCTCGGCAGTCCGCGTAAAAAGTTGCGCGACCACGAACTGGGATTCTGCAGTGACGCCGACACGTGCATTTCCTTATCCGTTGTTTGGAGTCTTCTGCGACCAACTGCCGGGATTGTGGCGCACCAACTTGAGACGTAATTTTTTGCCACTTCAGGACATTCTTTGATGCACGGACGATGAAGAACGTTATGCCGGTCAAAGACTTGTTCCGGGCGCCATGGGTGGATGGTTGGATGATAACGGCTGTACCCTTTACGCCACCTAGCCTAAAGACTATAGCGAAAACCCGATTTTCTCTTTCAAGCCAATGCGTTTTTATGACTATCACCGGGAAGATGATCGCCAGGCAGACCTTCGGGGGATCGGGCAAAAAACAACTAAAGACGTCGCCCCCCGCCTCCTCGCCCCGGCGAGGGAGTCGCCAATTTTCCTCTGTTCTGCTTGTCCCCCCCGCTGTATTCACCCGCGTGGTGGCCGCCCTGTTCACAAAGTTGTGATGCTGAAGTTTTGGAATGATCAGCTCTGTTACGTGATCTTGTTCGCAAGTTGCTTTAGAAACTTCCCTGCAGAAACTAGACGTGCCGCAGACCGTTCCGACCCCGCAGTTCAAAGATAGAGCCCAAGAGCTTGAAAAGTTAATGTTCTAACTTTCAAACTTATTACAGTGAAAAGTGTAACAATATGTTTACTTGGTAAATTTTCTCTGGGATACCTCCACTTGGCACCATGGTATATCTCAAGAACTAAAGGTTGAATTTAGGAGGTTTCTTTTTCTTATCCTCGTTATTTTGTCAGGACAAGAATTGCCCAGTTTTGTAAATGCTTCTTCAAAACAGTTTTAATTATAGATTTTTTTTTTTTCTTTTTGGCCATGTGGGTGCAACTGATATTTTGCAAATTCGACTGGACATTACGGAATTTCTAGTACGAAGAAATGGCAAGAAGGGCTTCGTCTTGACCTGGGGAATCTTGTTCAGGATTAATTGTTCTAATTCCTTCTCGGCACTGTTTAATATAAAGAGCCACTGACAACCCTAACATCAGTGCTTTTTTATTGTCTCGAATGCTTCCAAAGCGCGTAACATAACCCCTCAAAAAGCGATGAAACTTTTTCTAAAGTGCGAAAGAGCCCGTCGAAGGATCCACGTCCTCCTACCCCGATCCTGGCTTTTCGTCGCTTCTTTTCCCTATAACTTCTCCGGCGAAGGCAATTTTCTAGGGTTGTGCGAATATTCAAAATTTCGAATAGTAGTTTCGAATAATAGACTATTCGATATTCGCTTCGAGAAGAACTGCACTGTTCGCGTTTTTCGAAGTGTTGATTGCGGCGGGTTAGCCCCGTTGAGTGCGCTTCTTACCGAGCACGGGTGCACTGCGGAGAAGCAATACCCGAGAAAGCGAGCTCCGAGGGTGTTACTTCTCTACATTACATCGGTGCTCGGTAAGATGCGCACTCAACGGGGTAACCCGCCAGGATAAACACTTGGAAAAGTAGGAATATCGTAATTGCGTGCTTGGAAGAAAAGCATACATTCAAAGTGGGATGGTGCACCCGTGCCGGCTGTATTTGAAAATAAATGGAAACTTTGTGAATGTGTATATCTACATCTTAGTAAAAGTTTCAAAATTAAACTGTTATGCAAGAGTACACTATGTTAGGCAGAGATGCCCTTACAACCTGCGTTCATCATGCGCGATTCATTCTTTATTAACTCGAGATTAAAGAAAGAATATTTTATATACAGTAAAACCTCGTTATAACAAAATGGGATATAACAAACTAATTGATATAACAAAGCAATCATAATTCCCCTTGCTTGCTAATAGTGGGAAGAAATGGACAGTGGCTATAACAAACTAACGGTTATAACGAAATAATTACGACCGCTCCTTCAACTTTGTTATAACGAGGTTTTACTGTAGCAAGATTTGTAAATTCACTCAATTAGGTATAGTTGGCCATCTTTATAGGATTCATTTTATGTCAAATCCGTCGTTTACTTGCCATCTCATGACACCAGACCTTCTGAGGTCACAGTTCATAAATACAGATAGATTAAACTTAGCTTATAAATGAACAAGTGGAACAACTTCACAGGTTTAGCTGGGTTTTCGTCTAAGCATTATGCAATGGTAGTGAAAGCACTTAAAAAACACAACAAGGAAGTAGACAGACGAGAGCTCTGTCTCTTCCTCGTCCTTGTGTTTTTTTGTTTTTTTGGGGGGGCGTGTTTTTTTAAGTGATCATGAACCAACTGGCCCAAATTGCTACCTTAGTGGTAGTGAAAGGCATGAAAAACTATTCAATATTCTAATAAAAAATATTCGGCCAAAACCACTATTCGCTTCGAATTCACTTCGAACTCAAACTCCTACTATTCGCACAAGACTACATTTTTCTGAAATTTAGAGGTGTTGCATGTTTCGTGTGTGTAACAATTACTAATGGCATGCATCAAATATGTTTTTCTATGATTATTTCAAATGCACTACACCGCTGACTTCTAAATATGAAAACTCTGCCCAGAAACGTTAGTGAGTAGGCGTCGGCCATGTCCTGTTATTTTTTTTTTTTTTAATTATTATCCTCTATATGGCGGTGCCTGGTGACTGCTGAGGGTGTTGAAAGGGGGTGTGTACGATTAGGAAGTCTGCGATGACTCGGACGAGTTGCTGTTGCTGGGAAAGTTGCTTTCGGGAGGGTACAAAAATAAAAATGTTAGATTCTCATCTTCACATTCCGCCGTAGGAGCTGTGACTCAAAATTACTTGGCTAAAAGAAAAATAAAAAGTTTATTTTTAGTGTGACAATACTAACAACTTCCAAAAGATACATATTATATCTTAATTGTCAATAGCTATAATGACCCATTTTTTATTATATTGCCAAAAGAATTTGAACATGTGATAACTTTTTTAATATGATGCTAAAATTAAAACAATGGTTTGTGGTACTTTCTATTACTTGCCGAATATTTAGGCATACCTTTTTGTGATAGTTTGAGTGGATATTATAAAAAGGTTGAGTGAGCATGTTTGCCCTAAAGTCGTGGATAGGAACAAGATTGGCTTACATCAGTGCTTGGCGCACACAATTACAGTAGATGCGAGAATTAAATCTAAAATGGACGAAAAATACAATGTGATGTGTTGGCACTAGTTTTAAGTGCCTGGATGGGTGGGACACGACAGACAGCACAAGAAATATTTTACCAAAACCAAAAATATTTTAATGCAAAATGTATGCTGCGAGACTTTTTTAGTTGCGAGCGATTCCAAAACTAACTTCCGTTTTGAGGCATTGACGGCAAAAAATCGCCCTCTTCAAACTGAAGTTGGTTTCGGAGATGCTCTCTTAATGTGTCTCGCTCCATAAATATTATGCTAAAACATTTTTGTGAGGAAAGGGAGTTTGTTTTGTGACATAGCTGTCATGTCGAGGCACTTAAAAAGAAAATGTTTTTTTGGAGTCGAGTGTTTTCGTATTAGGGCGAAACGTCTCGAAAGAAAGAGTGTTGTCCGAGTGACCGACGTGCGTTGTCCTTGCAGCCCTGGCAGGGCTGGGCCCCCCACCAGACGTGATGCCGCTGACGACAGCCCACGAGCAGTGCGGACAGAGGGACTGCCTCCGGCTCCCCACGGCGGGGGGACACACGTTTATATATATATAAATATATATATACAAGGAGAAACCATTTACATAGCGAGAGATTAGAGAGGCCGGGGGATGGGACGACGGGCCCCTCCCCCGGCACCCACGGGCCGTCTGGGTCAGGCAGGCTGCAGCGCTGTTATAAATACAAATAAAAACAGGTTCGAAAAAAGAGCTCGCCCCTTCTCTCTTTTTCGGTGGCCGTGCGGCTCGGGCCTCAGAGCCTCGATGCGATCTGGCATCTTCGGTGCCTTTCGAGGACTACAAGGCCCTCAGCCGTAGGTGGGGTTCCGTGTTTTCGATACATTGTCGTGGACGGAAACAGATAGACGAGTGTAAAACTTAAAATAAAGGTTTAATCGGGGAGCTTGGGCAAGAAACGAAAGAACTAGCATCGAGGAAGTAGCAGCGAGCGTCGAGGTGTTGGCGTGGCAGCTGGCTAGTGCGAGAATGAGTCGACAAGGCCACGCTGGGCTCCTCATCTACTATACCCAGTACCTCGAACATTTGGCCTAGAATGTTTGAAAATCGAACACTCGGGAAACTGACTCGGCAAGGTCATGTTGGCCTGCTTATCTGTTACTCTCAGGGTAAGAGTGCTATAGATACGAAGAGGCGTTCCCTCCTGGCCATACACGCGGCAATGTATCGGTCAACCTCGAAAAGTAACTGCCAGACTCGGTTTTATCAAAATAGTGGGAACCGGAAAGCCCTTGAACGAGAAAAGGCCAAGCTTCTCGGGAAGAAATTTACGTCCAGAGCTTTATTTTTGTCGACACAAAACACGGCCCCCACCAAACTGTCCGTGAAGCTGTTGCTTTCATGGGGAACCACACTCCCTCACCTCGTTTTTTTCTTCGACGGTACTGGGACGTTTTCCATATATATTGTCACGTATAACAGGTGACGAGGTGAAGATAAACTGAAGGAAACTAAGCGTTTAATAGGTGAACTTGTGCCCAAAACAAAACCATAGGTACAAGCGTCGTTGACGTCGAAGGTGACATGACAGCTGGATCGAGCGCTGGCAAAAGACTGACTTTATACGGCCACTCCGTACGGGGTCAGACTAGAACATTCTGTCCTGGAACAAACGACAACATTCTCGAATTTTCTAGAACCAGGAATTTTACGAGTTAATACAAAGCTGTGTCCGGTCCCAGGATTTGAACCCGGGACCTCTGCGTAGCAGCGAGGTGCGGTGCTCACTCGGCCACCGCAAATGCACTGCGGCATCATTTGGGTCTCGCTATGTACCCTGTAGGTAGGGGAATCCCGTGCCAGTGTTCTTATGCCTTCAACTTGAGCCCTGTCACGCTTCAGTTTTCTGACCAAAAAAAAAAAAAAAAGCGTTAACTTATGAGAAATATAAACCACAAATATATGAAACCTTATGGGCAGTTACATGACAAGCCTTTTCTCTGCCAATAAACCGCATTCAGCCATGTTGGTGAACGGCGTCTGCCACTTTCGACTTTTGTTTACGCACAGATGCCTAGTTAAGTCTGTTTTGGTGTTGGCAAGACGCACAAGCGTGGCAAGTGGCGCCGTTGACGACTAACTCGGTAAGTATGATTGGGGACATATTTGGGTTGGATACATTCAAATTTGATCAGATTTGTTTGCTTTCAAAGTCTCCCGGGTCGAGTCTACTGGGACCGAGAAGCCGACAGGTCGACTTCTCGATCGCCGGCTCTCCTTACGTCCGAATAAAGACCGGTATGTACTATCAAAATTGAGTACCAGACGATGCTCCTTTGTGTCGCCGAATACTTTGGCAGACACAAGAAAACTCTAGTGTGCTGTGCAAAGAAACCCGTAAGGTGGAAGTTCATCGACGTGGCAGCTGGCGAGATTGTGAGCAAAAAGTGCATTGCACGGAACCGCCCCATAGCCTCTAGGCAGGCTCACGTGGTTCCCTGTACCTTGGTGGCCACGAGTGCAAAGTACTGGTCCATTCCAGGGGTGCGTGGCAGGGCAAGCTGGTGGAGACCGCGCACCTCGAGACGATAGGCAAGCGCTTTAGCCACAGTCTCGGGGACAAGATGTCTGACTGCATCTGCCGGTGCAGTGGATTGGACGTGCATCTCCACGATCCACCTTTTTCCGCAGAGGTGGTGCCCCGTGTCGGGGGATTATCTTGGGTGGAATGAAAAAACGCCAGCAGGAAGGAGGGGGCGGAGAGGTGACAAGCTTCTTTGTGCTAACTTGGTGGCGAAAGATAAGTCATCATGGACACAAGAGCGATGTCTCCGGAGCTGAATCTAGGTCACTGTCGGGTGGACCTAACAGGATCTACTAGAGCCCTCCGAAGGAATATTCGTGCACGTTTGTGCCACGCCCACGCATCTTCCTTCCAGGAAACACTTGAACTGGGAGTCCGAAAAAGGGTCCCTTGTGTAGAAATGGTAACTTTGTTATGCACAGGTAAGATGGATGACAGACCCGCTTAGATGGACTGCTTTGGATTGAGGGGCTTCGCGAGTCTTTCTGCCACGAATCCTTGCCGTAAAGGCCCCGGTCTTGCCTCGTCGACTCCTAAGCATTTTGCTCCTTGCAGGTATCCTTGTGTTTGTAGTGTCGGTGTCTCGTTGCAGTGAATTGCTTTGAAAGTTCATGCCACAATTGGAACATATTTTTATTATGCCGTAGCGCGAGTATCTACAATTGATGGAGCATGTAAGGTTATTTAATTAAATTCATGAGAGCAATCTGAAACGACTTCGTAAAAGAAAAGTAAATATTCCGGCTTGACGCATCATAAAATAAAATTGCTGCTTGTGCGGGAGGCATCATTGGTGGTTACACAGCAACCGAGAGCGGCTTGGTTGCTATATTTGTCAGAAATGGATGCGTGTTGGACCAATACCATCTACCGGGTGAAACAAGGAGACGGCAGGCTCTTTAAATCGACCGGAAAATTCGGTTTCTTAACCTATCGCGCTACGACTTTGTGCAGCGTTGCCCACAGATGGTGCATTTTTTTTTGTAAAATTTGCAAAGAACGAACTTACCTGAGGAAAAAGTAAAGAAAGAAAAAGGCTTAGCTCCTATGGAAACGCAGCGACGCCACAGGTCTTCAAACAACACGGCGCCGTTTCGCGCGGAAGACAAGAGATGGCGCAAGCGGTCGCGACGCCAACTGCCGCCAACGAACGAGCAGACAGACGCCGAGAGCCGGCGTATTTAGCAGACAAGGAACTGCAGCTGCTTGTTGTTACCGCGCCTGTTTTTGTTTCTGCAACTGTCGCCGCCTGCGGAACGCGCGCCGCTTTTGAGTCGAAAAGATTGTCTGCTAAAGACGCTGGCTCTCGGCGCCGAATACTCGTTCGTTGGCGGCGTTCGTTGCGCCATCTCTTGTGTTCCGTGCGAAACGGCGCCGTGCTCTTTGAAGACCGGTGGCGTCGCTGCGTTTCCATAGGAGCTAAGCCTTTTTCTTTCTTTACTTCTTTCTCAGGTAAGTTTGCTCTTTGCAAATTTTACAAAAAAAAAAAAAATGCACCATCTGTGGGCAGCGCTGCACAAAGTCGTAGCGCGATAGGTTAAGAAACCGAATTTTCCGGTCGATTTAAAGAGCCTGCCGTCTCCTTGTTTCACCCGGTAGAATGATGAAGGCTTCCGAACGCCCCAGTCTTCCTCCGTGGAACGTCCTTGCAGTCGAATGGCGCCAAGTCGGCAATGGACCTTTTGTAGAAATACGCGGTGCGCATGCGCGGAGTATTTCATGCGCCTGGGTTCGAGAGTATCTAGTTCCAAAGAATCCGCCATCTTGCATTTCTCGCCTTTGAGCGGTTTCGTTGTGTCGACCTCGGGGCGGAAGATTACGCACGATGGGGACAAAGGTGAGCTTGGGGGAGCCGTATCTAGGTCACATCGCCTCAATGGGTGAACAGGATGTAGCTGACGTTTTGGGTGTGGAACGGGTGGGAGAGGCCTTGGGCGTGCGTTGTTTTCCAGTCACCAGGGGGGCTATGTTGCGCTTTTTGGACTCCCAGGAGACTAGGGAGAGGGAAGTGACGTCAACAACGCAGCAAATGCAGATTGGATGTTGATTTTGTTTTCTTCTGTCAACATCCAATCTGCGTTTCTCTAGTCGTTGACGTCACTTCCCTCTTCCAAGTCTCCTGGGAGTCCAAAAAGCGCAACATAGCACCCCTAGTCTCGAACCGATTCGCGTGTCTAGGTGGCAGCACATATTCGCCAAGAGGTCCATTGGACCCGAGCCCGAGGCCCAGCCAAGCACTGACACAGCACTCGTATCCAATCTCTTCGCTCTATCTCACTGATGACGTCAACTTTCTAGTTCACGGGCTTCGATTATTCTAGGTGGTGTGAGTTGGACACACCGAGGATTCGGTTGGCTTTCGAGGACCTCACCTTTCTTCCTTTGCCAAGGGCGAGGTTGCCACAAGGTGGATCTGTGCCCTGTCGTTCAGGAGTGGTCAACCATTCTCGATTTTTTATTTATGTTGTATCAAATCGGAGTATGTTTTTTCTTGTTTTATAGGACCGGATTTCACGAGAAAACTGACGTGCTTCACAATCGCGGTATCTTGCGACGTGACAGTCATGTGACGCCATAGTGTCCCATACTAGCTGGGCACACATGAGATGTGCCAAGCTCGTTTGCAGTGCGTTCTGCACGTGTCAGAGTTTATCAAATATATTTCTTACGAGCTTTTGGGGTATTTTGCACTATTTCATAGAAATGGAACTCTCGCAAAAATAATAAACACATTAAAAAATGCCAGCAGGTTACTTTTTTTTTTTTTAAATCGGGAAATGCATGTACAGGGTGTCACAAAAGAAAATTTACACGGTCTCTTTTACCGCAAAAATAAACTAGGCATCGCCGAACGCTCATACTCCGCCCAAAGATAGCGCTAGAGGTCACAACCAGATGCCAAAGTTTCAGCCCGATCCGATAACTTAATCAAAAGTTATAACTGATTTTCTGCAAACTTCAATGGGAAAATGGCGGCCGACGGAGTTTTCGAACACATGGGGCTCTATGGCACCAGAAACCGAAAACGGGCAAAAGTGGGCTCCATTTTCCCATTGAAATTTTCAGAAACTCACTTATAACTTTTGATTAAGTTATCGGATCGGGCTGAAACTTTGGCATCTGGTTGCGACCTCTAGCTCTACCCTTGGGCGGAGAATGAGGGTTCGGCTATGCCTAGTTTATTTTTGCGGTAAAAAAGACCGTGTAAATTTTCTTTTGCGACACCCTGTATATGCCACTCTTTAAAAGTGATCTTTTACCTCAAAGTTGCAATCTTGAGAAGAAGAAGAAGAAGAAAAAAGACAAGTTTGCCTTGCTGCCTGACCTTCAGGTTGATCATGATTACTGGCAGAAAATGTGCTTTTTGAAGTAACTATGAAAATAAGTTTCTCCTACATCTTTTCCCTTAAGGGGCCCTGCAATCATATTTAAGAGTCTACCTTTTTTTGCGGTTTCCACGCCTCTTGGGGTTCGGGCAAGCCAGCGGGCACGGAGAGAGTAACTAAATATAGACGACGCGGAAACCTCCTCCACCGACGGGGGCGACCCGCGGTACCGAAAGCGCGCGATATGTGACGTCCTTGGTCCTAGGCTTACAGTTTTAAATCTCGCAGCAAATGCAATGAGAGCCGCTCTGGCAGCCAGCTGCATACAGCCTATCCAGAACATGCTTTAGTGGCGCCCTTTCGCGCCGTCGACACGGAGTGCGGTAGCCGTGAGCGCTCGCTCAGCTCACTACCCCTCTTCTAGTTCACGGCCACTCAAGCAACCAAAGACGTCATGAAGGAGGTTACTTTTTGCTTGTTTTTGTAATTTTAATTTGCCTATAACTTTTAAAATAAAGCAAAATTCGAGAAAAGAAAAGTTTTATTAAGTTACTACTTTCAGTGCGCTCAGGTTCGGTGCAAGTTAAAAACTAGTAAAAAAATTGACCGCATCTCCACGTGTGGTGAATGATGTTGCTTGGGGCGAAGCTCTGGTGGTGCTTGTCTGCGTAGACGCCGAGCCGCAGCATGCCGAGCCTTTTCATTCATGTCAGTAGGAGAATGTGTGGTTTTCTTCTTTTTCTTTTTTTTTTTTTAAGCAGACAGATGGGATGGCATCTCAGAACCCCCTACTCTTTTTTTTCTTTTTCTTTTTTCATAATTTTTTTCATCTTTTTTTTTTTCAATTTCTTTTTTGCCCTACACGAGCACGTGAGCATGTGCTCACGTGCTCGTGTGCACGAGATCTCACGAGCAGAAGCACGAGCACCCGACGCCGGCCTACGGCGGACGGACATACGGACATGGCTAGCCCCTAAGGAGCTTCGCCCCTAAAAGTCTTTGCAGGGCCCCTTTAATATTACATGGGGATGCTCCCTCTTAATTAATTTCTGATCTAAAATACTGAACAGAAACTACTTTTATAAATAATTGAAACGGTTCGCGCCACTTATATTTTGTATTTCGACTAAAAAGAAGCTTTTAGCGGCTCTGACCAGTAGTAAGCTCAGGACCAAAGGCGTCACATTTCGCGCGCTTTCGGCACCGCGGGTCGCCCCCGTAGGTGGAAAGGGTTTCCGCGTCGTCCGGTTAAAACATGACGCACTGATATTTATTTAGCTACTCTCCCCGTGCCCGCTGGCTCGCCCGAAACCCAAAAGACGTGGAAACCGCAAAAAAGGTAGACGCTTAAATAGGATTGCAGGGCCCCTTTAAAGAGCGCGAAAGCTGAAGAGGAGGCGGCCTCCTCCAGCGTTCGCTCTGCTAAAGTGGAAAGAGGTGGGAGGAGTCTCCCCTAAACTTCTGACATAGCAGAGAGGGTTATAGATAGAAAAAATGCCCTCTCCCTCTCACCCCGCATCTCGTCTGCTCCTCCGAGTGGGCAGTACCTGGCATCCGGCTGGCGTGCAAACTCTGTTTAAAATCGCGTCATTTTGGAAATTTCAAGCGCAGATGCACAGATTTTGGCATGCCAGTTGTCGTGTAATACTATGCTAGATAAAAAGACTAACAGGGTCCAATTGCGCCCTTACCTGCGTGCAAATAAAAAAAAAATAGGGAAAACTGTGTCAGATTGGCCGGTCTCTCCGGCGAAAAGTAAATCCGGTTGCTGTACTTTTTTTTTACTATACAAAGTTCGTACTGGTGTAGGCCTTTAGCGAGCATAAGTGAAGTCTGAAATAATAAATAAAAACGTGCTCTCCTGCCGCAATACACGCAGTTATGGTGTGTACACCATAACGCAGTAGTTGAGGGTAGTACTGCCGGCTGACTCAACTGCTACTTAAGTAACGGAAAAAAAGATATGCTAATTGATCATTTACCGAAATAGAAAAACAGAGATCTATAGGCTGATTTTGGAGTAGCCATAACTATTCTAAGAACGCGAACCACTTCACAACGGCAGCCACGAGCGAGAGTTCGATGTTCCGTACAGCCCGCCGATACAGCTCAAACTAAGGGGCCTTAGCTCAAACGGCTCAAAGGTGGAGAATGGCAACCTCCCGGTTTGTCGTCTGCTAGCGGAGTCGGGCGCGTGCCCTCTCTCTCGTTTTACCCCGCCGGACCCGCTGAATTTCCCGGATGTATGGAGAGGGCGCTGCTGTCGAACAAAATGGTGCCGCCCAGAGAGCGCTAAATGCTCTCCGGCCGCCGCCCTTTTGCGAACCGAGCGACCCCTATCAGCCAGAAATGTCTGCCACCTGCCTGAGCTGTGGAAACCCGGTCAGCGTGACTCCTCAACTGCATTGTGCATTCGGAGTTCGCCGGCTTTTCTTGGAAGTTTTTACTTAATTTGCCTGTTTAGGATGCTTACCCTTTGTGTGTTATCTTCCTCTGTGAGAACCAGGGAATACCAGGGCTCGTAGCCCGCTCGGCCTTCGCAGGAAACGAACGAAGAGAGCGAACGTCAAGCAGCCCGCAAGCAGTTCGCCGTTCTTGGAAAATTATTTCCGTTGAGATGATCTCCAAAAAGCCTTCCCGGCTTGTGTACCGGGTCTTCGCGAAAAATAGCTGATAGGGTCGGGTCGTTCATTTGCTTTGAAGCTGTGCAAATAAAGCAGCTCTCTTCTACATGTGCCCCAAAACACGCCGGATTCCGTCCTATCGTCGTGAAGTGACTATCGTCGACAGTGTATATTGGATATGCTGTGTTATTTGAGACATTTCTCAAAACCTGTTTGGATAACGCGGCACCTTGGGGTACGTACAATAGATGTTGTTCGATTGATGAGACTCGTTGAATTTCATGTTGTGGGCGGGGAATATCCATGCAGTTCGGATATCCTGTGTGGTCAAATATTTTCGACAGTTAAAGGGCCCATGAAACGAATTTTGGGCTGGAATAAGTCAATTTATATTGGGATTTTACTTATAGCACATCGTTCAGTGGGCCAAAAGAAAAAAGATAGAAAGTCAAAAGCTTGACTTTCGGTACGAACATTTGGAAATATAGCAGACTATTTTGTACCTTCTTTCCTTCGAAAGCTCTCCGCCTTTTCACTATGATACATCCGCGGAGCCCGCAGCGCGTCAGCGGTCCCAACCTGACGTCAGCCGAGCCCAGCTCACGCATTGGACACGAGAACTGCGTCACTCGGACGTATGCGCTCGTCAACAATCAATCCGTCGACGAATATTTGGATTAGCGTTCGTGGCCAATGAGTGCCCTGACGGAGCTTATCGTCACTGGCGAATGACAAGTTCTATGGTGTGCATAAAAAGCACGGTGGAAGCTAGGAGTCGTCGCACCGGTGCCGAAGAATGTCACGACGACGTTATTTCACAATTCGCATTTGAGTTGAGGATTAAAGCTAAGGAGGAAGAAGTAGGAAAATCGTTTCATGACCCCTTTAAGACCTTTGTAGATTAACACGGCTGAGTGTATGGTGCCGTAAAATGATCAACATAAAATAAAACAAACATTCCAGTTGCATTTGTTCTGCCGCGCACGGACTCACCAAAACAGCTTTCATTTCTTTGTTTTTGTTCCCAAAAATAGTACAATGCGTTTTGAAAAAAAACCGAGAAATTCTATTCGCCATAGAATACAAAAGAAATAATAGAACACGGCAATTTAGCCTCCACAGGCGTCCGGAAGTGGCCTACGCAGGCTGCCTCAGCCCACTGGCGAGAAACTCCACAGCCCAGCGCAGCCGGGCAGCACTGACGTACCCTCAAAACCAGGGACGTGCGCTGTAAATCGCTTCTTCGAGACTGCCACGGTTAGCTTTCTGTGGCATTGCAGTCAATGCTAGGGGAGAGGGTGCACCAACCGCTGTACACGCGCTTTCCTCCTCTCTTCGGATTGCCACAGAAAGCTGACCGCTCCCTTCACTGTGGGCAACCCTCTTGGCTGATGGACTAACGGAAGAAGCTACGAACCGCCAGATCCAATCACGATCCACTTAGACTTTGCGTGGTATTTCGCTTCAAAGCACGTGTCGGTGCCCGCGTTTCGGATCACTGATGGGAATCGGCGAACAGTGGTTCCGATCGAGCAATGAGTGACTTAACAATTTTACATTGCAAAGAAAGCCACGACGTACTGACTCTTTGCAGTGTCGAAGCTATAAAAACGACGCAGCATTTTTGGATTCGGAGCATTATTCGTCCAAGCCTAATCAATCATAGTTTAGCGTGGAACCTGATTGGATTTGGCGGCCCGTGGCATTGGCCTTTAGTCCATCGTAGGATGAGACGAAGCATAGTGGTACTTGGAGCACTACACCTACAGTTAATTAGACCAGCTGGCGATCACCTGACTGAAAAAAATGTCGCTTCATGCGTTGTAGCAGATGGTTCGCTTATTTCGCAGAAAGCACGTGTGGGCCTATGGCAAATACGCGAGGGCGTTAAATTGAGGTCGCGCAACGTATTTGAGTCTGCAGCTCGACGGGCTATGACGAAAGAAAGGTTAAGCTCAGTTTTCCAGGGACATGTTGCCATATGTGGAATTTCTTTTGATGCATATGGGCGTTCAAAGTTTATGAAAAATCTATCTATCCTTGTGCGTCAGGATCGAACCTGAATAGAAAGCTGGAGTGGTAGCAATAATAACGAGAAACCTAAGAACGAAGGGCGAGGGTGTAAGACGGGCCGGGGAGGAGGAAGCAGATGGAACTTTGGAGAAGAGAGGGGAAAACCTCCTTCTCTCTTTAGCGTTCCGTCTGCTTCCCCCTCCCAGGCCCGCCTTACCCTCGCCCTTCTTCCTTAGGTTGCAACGGACTATAGCTGTCCTGCATACAGCGTCTGCATGCCGCCTCGCATCCGACGTCTGAGCTACTCGCTCGGAGTCGATATTCGCTTGTCGGATTGGGAATATACGCCTCGCAAGTGGGCTCATTTTCGTCTTCTGCGCATGAGAAAGGAGGTAGCGGTGACGTCAGAACGCCGAGCCCTGATTGGCTGATCGCGACCCCCCTATCTGAGCGTCGTCTGCTCCTTTGCAACGTCGTCTGCTCGCAACGTCGTCTGCGTCTGTCTTACCTTTCCTGCGACTTTCGGAAGTGCAGGTCTTTACGAGCGAGCTCGACTTCGCCTTTCAGAGAGGGGAGACGAAATAACTCGAGCGGTACGTTGTTTTTGTCGAACAACTAGCAGACGCGCATCAAGGGGGGAAGTCAAGGGACTCGCTGGCGAGGTGTCCCGAGGCGCCGAGGTTTGTCTGCTAAGAAGCGAGAGTGTCCGCAAGTTCCCTCCCAAATACTTTTTCCCTCCTTGCGTGTGCGGCGAGACTCCTCACTCTTAAATGGCGTCATCGGGTTGGTGCAGTTAACGTCGTCTGCTTTACGTCTGCTAGTCAAAGCGATGGCTGCTTTACCTTTCCTGCGTCTGTCGGAGATTCACCGCTTTTTCACCGGCGAGAGTCGCCGCTGCCTCGGAAAACGAGGCGATGACAAGAGGAAGAGATTGAAGGGTTCACAAGGGTCGCGCGGGCATATTCCATTCAGCACGCCAGCCGGTCGTGGGCAGACGGTCTTGGCCAAGGACCGTCGGAGCACCGCTGCGCCGCTGCTAGGCCTATCTGCCGAGCTCGCTTGGACGGGGTCAGTGGAATCGTGGCCGTTGGAGCATTTCCCGGGTGTTTGTGGATCCAGCGTTCTTGTTCGTCGTGGTTTATTTCAAGTGCTTTTTACTTTTTTTCTTGCTGCTTGTAGTCGTGACGCGTGAGAAGAGCACGTACAAAAATAAACGTCTGTTGGTCGTCGCGAACAAGTAACTGAGCGACGCTGTCGGCCATGCTCAGTTGATCGTCGTAGGATTCCGTCGTAACCTGAGCAAAACTTACGATAATTTCGTTTCGTGAATACGAATTTGTTCTCACGTTTTGTCTTACGCACTCTTTCGGCGTAACATGGTTTTGTGAATCTGGCCTCTGCACTTCCGAAAGTCGCAGGAAAGGTAAGACAGACGCAGACGACGTTGCAAAGGAGCAGACGACGCTCAGATAGGGGGGCCGCGATCAGCCAATCAGGGCACGGTATTCTGACGTCACCGGTACCCCCTGCGCGAGAAGCAGACGAACTTGCCCTCCGCATAATTACAAAATACGAAACGCCTATCTCGGACTTAGAGGCGCCCAGCTAGCTAACCGAGATGCTCCTTGTCTGCAGCTTTTCCAAGCACCCCAGTGCAAAGTGGTGAAAGCCACCGCCCCTTCTGCATTTTTGCTGTTGAAAGCAACAAGCACCCAACCCCCCATTTTTCAAGATGGGTGCTTGCTTAGTGTTTTAGGAATTGTCTCGCCGTGCGGCCTCTGCTAATTCTGAACATCTGTTAAATAGTTATTATAGAGATTCAATATTTATTGAGCCTCAAATATACCATTATTAATTTGTTCTATCTGCTATCGAGAGACTACTACCTGCTCGGTAAATGGCGTCAGACGGTTTGCACTGTTTTATTGACGCGAGCTAGTTTGGGCCCCCAACAGCCATAACAACTAACTTAAAGTTTTTTTTTTATTATTATTATTATTATTATTATTATTATTATTATTATTATTATTATTATTATTATTATTATTATTATTATTATTATTATTATTATTTATTTATTTATTTATTTATTTATTTTTTTGCAGAGGACAGGCTGAAGAGAAGTGACATATTTTTCTCTGTGGGGGATGGGATGTTTATGACCCCATAAGCCCCGGGAGACTGCCGTCACGAAGCGGCGTAAGCGCAGCGCGGGGGGTGGGTTAACACGCAGCCCCGTTATTCGCTAAAACGTCGATTCGCTCAAATGTCGCTGTTCGCTAAAACGTCATTCGCTCATGTGATATGGACCCATAAGCCCCCCTGGGTACGCCACTGTTGAAGGGGTCTACGAGATGTCGATTCATTACCAGCTCGCCTGCACTCTGTCACTGCTTACAAGATTACTAATTGCTCCCACCCGCCCTTAACCGTAGCATTTTCTAGTCCGGCGAGTCCTGTTACCCGTTAGCAGCTGCCGTTAGGGCTGAATTTGCAAGAGATGTACAGTACTACACAACAATCGGCATGTCCTCTTTACCAGATATTGAAGAATTACTGTGCTTTTTAGAAATTTTCGCAATCCTTAGATACACATAAAGCTCTCTCTCTTCCCCCCCCCCCCCCCCCCCCCCACGAAAAAACAACAAAAACGTTTTTTTTTTTTTCTTTGTGCAGCGATTGGGCAGGAGATCGAACTATAGGGGGCGTTTTATCGAGCTTGTTGTCCCCACAGCCCGGTGTTTACCAACACAGCATAACAAAGAAATTGAACCTGGCCGAGCACGGTCTGGGCACGAGCGCTTCGCTCTGACCAGTGCTTTGGTCGCACGAGGAGTGGCCTTCGAATCGTCATCTTCGATTTATCGGATCAAAAACAAACAAGAAAATACGGTTTGTTGTCCCCACAGCTGAAGCGCACCGCTAGAGGCGTGACTGTTCGATCTCCTCCCCAATAGGGCGCGCGCTTGTCCCAAAATATGTTTTCCTGGAGAGCTTATTTTGAGGTGGACATTTTGAAATAAAGGTCAGTTTCGGAATCGTTCCCAACACAATAATACATCTCGCATTATTTTGTGACACATGTCCCGTCCAGTCACTAAAAAACTAAACCGTTGTTTTCTTACTGAAAAATCATGAGCCATTCCACTCTGTGAGGGCGGATAACCAGCGAAGCTATTTAGCACACAGCACAGACGCGACACAGAATTTTGAACTAATTGTACGAACACATTTATTGTCTTGATCGGTGGTCATCGTGACGAAAGGTACGCACGCACATTTATTGTTGTCTTGATCGGTGGTTGGTCATTATTTGTCTTGATCGGTGGGTTATTATTTGTCTTGATCGGTGGATCATTTTTATATACATTCGCGTGGACGACTATCACCACCCCGAAGAGCTGGAGGAAACTATAGGCACGCGTGACGCGGGTGACGGGACCCCCCCTCGGGAGAACAGAAGGAAAGGAAACCAGGCACGCAAGCGCTTGGAACGACGACAAAGAGAGAACGGTGCGAGCGTATTAGACATGGCCGACGCGGGTCGCACAGCCACTAATCTTTAAGAAACCTTTATTGTCTACCTGAAAGCCTACTGCAGTGATTTCCCTACACACCCCCTAGAAGGAGGGGGGGGGGGGGCTTTATTCTCAATGCCCCCCTCCCTAAAATTTAGACCCCCTCCCCCTATTTTTCAGTTTCTGGGGAAACCCCTGGTCTGCTGATCTTGAAAATGGTGCCTATTGATAACTAATTTACTGAAAATGCATACTCAAGTGATGAGGCGTGTATAAGCTTTTGCATAGAATGAAGCGATGTTACATGAGATTCGGGACCTGAGTTTTTGTTTACGCACACAAAAAATCCACAGAACCCTAGACATAAACAGCTTCGCTGTAAAATATTTTGGGAGTTCGGTGTCTTTAAAGGAGCTGTGCAACAATTTCAGTGCTTTGCTTAAAGGGATACTTCAACGAAATTTGAAATATACCCGTCGTGTTCAAAAATAGGTTGAATATGATCCACAATATCCGCAAATGACAATCGCACGTTTCTATTTTGAGCCTGATGGCTGTATTTTTCGTTATAAACGGCCCACTCTGGCAAACGCTCGGACAGCAGCCAGCGGAGACCACGTCACATCCGCAGCAATCATGACGCAGTTTGTCTCGGGACCTTACGTCCGGACGCAGCGGACGCTGCGAGCTATCCCAGCCAATCCCGCTCTGTGGACGTAGCTCGTGATACGCTTTCCGCGCGTCGCTGTGCCCCCTCTCTAAGGTAACGTGACAATCACACGGCCTTGGATAGGCCCCGATGGCTGGTAGCATCCGCTGAAAGCAGCCGAAGCACACCAGCGATCGGGACACCGGAAGTAAACCCAAAGCTGTCTTTGTATGAATTTTGAGTAACGGGTTAATCTTCTATAATCTTGTAGAGGGACAATAGCGATTTCTGGCTCACACAAAGACGAGTGTCTCGGGAAGAGGGGAGTTCCTCCTTTAGGTCATCTCTCGTCGTGGCCGGAGGCGAGACAGTTACCGTCACTACCTGTCAAGGTTCCTATACCCGTTTTCACCTCAAGAACCATAGTAAAAAAAGTCCGGCGCCTCGCGGAGCATTACTAATATCCCCCTTTATGTGGATAATTAAGACATATGTAGGTGCATTTTAGATTAGATATCCGTTCTCTTATCAAGACGCACACGTTTCAAACGCCAAAAGCATCGCTTTTTCCTCCCGACAACCAAATCTCGTAAGAACTACTTCGCGCCGCGTATGAACAATGCGCAAAACTTGCTTTTTTCTTGAGGTGAAAACGGGTGTAGACGGGCATTACAAACGAGGCGTTAGCGACATCCACCAAGTGCCCTTTGCTAATGGTTTAATTCGTTTTAAAATTCTTTTTCGTGTCTTTTTTAACAAGAGATTGGTGTGTCTGATGTGAGAATGCTCCATTGACACGAATAGACCAAGACATAAGCGCCGAAATTTCGTTGTAGTATCAATTTAAATAATTTGGGAGTTGGTGTCTCGACCTTTCTGAAGTAAAGACAAAAGACCGCTTTTACCTGCATGTCCTAGTTTTTATTTTAAGAATGGACAAAGATTGAGGTTTTCGGCAGCTCTCAACTCCTTCACGATCTTCCGAGTCACGTGCGCTGTGACATCAATGGGGGACGCGTGGGGTTCCGGTAAAGCTCTCTGAACGGTGAACCATCAGTGAGCAGCGAGAACTCACCCGCTCGCGACCACGTGCTTGCGCAGCCAACACCACCTGTTGGCGCAGCACGATCAACATGGTGAAAGGAGGAAAGTCTCATCCGGGTCCGGCCATCTCGTCCGGCCGGCTCTGCCCCCGTCCCCCTTCGACTTCTGGCGGCTGTTCGCGGTAGCAGATAGAGCTGTCGGTTTTGTTGACCTCGGATAGATGGCGCCACTAAAACTCCGTATAATAAAAGTTGTGCCGAAGATGCCAGGTTTTTTACGCATTTATATTTATGTTGGAACGACAAGATTTATAGAAAAATTACCTTTTATCGAGCAGGTATTTGCACAACTTCCTATCTTTTACAAGTCCCCCACTGACGTCATGCCGCGTGGTTCTCATGGCCGCCGCTCGCGGCTGCAGGTCAGGAAATTTTCTAATTTTTGCCTCGTGATTACGCGGCGGAATTGCCACATTTCGAAGGAAGGAGATGTGTTTTATGTCCGTTGTGACAAGATAAACAATGCAAAAAATTAGAAGGTGCGAATTTTTTCAAGGTTAAAATCGTTGCACAGCTCCTTTAAAGAGGTAGGGAAACGAAATTCCAGCGCTCATTTTTTAGCTTTAATGTGTTGCATGTTGCACCATAACCTCAATAACACAAGTGTTGCGTTGAAAGGCACGAACAAACTAATTTTAAAGCTAATTAAACAAGCTTTCAATGTGCACCTGGTGGATGCATGCGGAGCCTATTTGGGAGGTAATCTAGCAACGTTGGGGAACTTGCTACGTAGTCGTGACGTAGCAGATTCCTTGGGAGCAGCGCCGCTCTTTGGAATTTCAACATTTTCCTTCATAGCTTTCCTCCTCAACTCACAAATCGCGCATTGAACCAAACAGTCCAAGAAGACGGAAAGGGTGGAGCTCTTTCTCGGACCCTCGTTTGTGCACCCGGATACAGCCATTCTCCCCCTAGTAGATTAGCCACTCGTGGAAATGGAGCGTGCTGGTTAAGTTACGGTGTTTGAGGAGAATAACATAAAAGACGAAAACAGGACGACACGTGTGTCGTCCTGTTTTCGTCCTTTATGTTATTCTCCTCAAACACCGCAGATTAGCCAGTCGCTCAAAACTCGGACAAAAGTTGCTTTCCCCACCCCGTTCAGCCCTAAGCTGACAGTGTTGTGGAAGCTACGTGCTCCTTGGGCCAGCCACACGCTCGTCACCCCACGTGTACTTCGAACGGCTCGGTTGTAACGCGTAGCACAACGCTGACTACGCCACCAAGGGCAAAGCTCATAACCACGACAGCCTTGCTACTTCACGAACGCGGGAAATCTATTCTTTCTGTTTTTGTTTGCGTCGGATATCCCATGACGCATAGCACTCTCCGTTCGCTTCTCTTCGAGCGCTTGCTCGAGCGCACCGTCTGGAACGAAACATATGGCCGATCGTTCAAAATAAAAACGTGAGATTATCATTTACGGCTATTATCCGTCATGCTTGACTCATTTACGAACGAAATATGAATATTTCAATTTTTGTTTCCGTGCCCCTTTAATGAACAATACCCGTGTGCAGGCACGTAGCCAGGGGGGGGGGGGGGGGTCCCTTGGGGCCCGGCCCCCCCCCCCCCCCCCCCCCGAAATTTTCCATTTTGCTGGGACCTCCTCTCCCCCCTCCCCCTCATACGGCATTTTATCATGGGCGGGCCCCCCCCCCCCCCCCCGAAACAAAATCTTGGGGTGCTATGTTGCGCTTTTTGGACTCCCAGGAGACTTGAAAGAGGGAAGTGACGTCAACGACTAGAGAAACGCATATTGGATGTTGACAGAAGAAAACAAAATCAACATCCAATCTGCATTTGCTGCGTTGTTGACGTCACTTCCCTCTCCCTAGTCTCCTGGGAGTCCAAAAAGCGCAACATAGCCCCCCTGGCTACGTGCCTGCCGGTGTGAGTATATAGTGTCTTCTGGAATTAATTTGGCTCGAAAAAATTCCTTAAGCTCTCGCTAGAGTTTGAAATGAAATATTTTTCTGGGGATTCAATGTCTGTCATCAAATCACCAGAAAGATAATTACGCCGGCCACTTTGTTTGGTCTCTGACAATTCTAGGAGGGAACAACGAGTTTGGATTATGTGTGCAAAAGTTATCGGGCGACGTGGCTTACGGAAAAGCTATGCTCGCGCGAAAAGTTCACGTAATAAAAAAGAGTGAATAAAAAATTTATTAATAATTAACACATATTTCGAAAAATTTAGTCCTCGCAGTCGTCTCAGTTCTATTACAGGTGGGGAATAAAACTCAAGACAACTTAAATCGCGCCCGTTTTACTATGCCGATTTCAACCAAACCTCCCGAGAAAATGTATTGCCACAATATATTCGTATTGTTTGTCTATCATTTGGTTTTTTCAAGTGCATGTAAACCATAAAATATATTCTTTATGCGTTCAAAAGGAAAGAAAAAAAAGTGAAAGGAAGTCAAGTTCCCGTTGGTGCCACAGCAGCGGTGGTGTATCTGGCAGACGCCTGTTCTGCTGCATGTCGCTCTTCAGCTGGACAGTCCACGGAAGCTTCGGCAGCCAGGAGTTGGGACGCCGCGACGACAGCGACACTCACGTTTGCTCCTGCTTTTTTTCCGGAACTTGTACGACCCCACCGAGATCGCGAAATCCAACAACATGGCTGTGTTCCAAAATTTACTGGAGCTCACCCTAGGGTAAAGGTTTTTTACCTCTGCGTTCGAAAACCTACCAGCGTCCAGCGTTGCTCTATCCAGCTCTATCTGTCTTGTCACGAGACATGATCGCCCGGATTAACTCGGATCCATTCGAGTATACCATAATTCGAGTAAGATTTGGAACGCAGCCATGACGCTCCGACTTTTGTGGCGTCATTGTCGCCAATTCGGGCCAACTTTCGATGCATGGGCGCGCTATAGGACATCTAAGCACACCACTCTGGGTCGCGTTCCAGGCAAGGTACTTTCAGTGTCCGATCCAAGAAAGAGAGCCAACACCGGCCGCAGGTCCTCGTTGTCACATTGGTTGCTGACATGGTAAAACAGGAGCGGGGAAAACGGGACGGACAATACAACGCTGCAGACACAGCTGAAGTTTTGTTAGGTCCAATCGTCCTTAATAGGCCCATGACTACAGGAAATGTTTTGTATAAACAAAGGAGCTGAATGCCGTGTCATACAATTTGCAGTTGATTGGAAAATGCGTGTCTTTTGTTCGTTCGCACGCCGGCTAAGAAACATCGAGGAGGTAATGTCTGCATTCCCAGCCTTTTATTTATAACATGCCGATCGTTTGGTAGTTAACCCGCTCGTTATACACGAACCAAAAGGAAAATCTAAACTAAACAACAAACTCACGACATCCGGTCAAAAAAAAAAAAAAAAGGCAGGAGCCAAATTGTGAGGTTGCAACCATACGAAAACGTGCTCGCACGGTAGTGCAGGCACAAAAAGTATGGGAAACTCTCAGTTTTCTGTAGTGTACGTACTTGCATTTGTCACGCGCAGGCAAGACTGAGGGATATCCAGCTCGCCTTTGTTGTATAGATTCAAAATTTAACATGCGTGCCGAAATGACGTGCGAGCTCAGAACATCGCCGCCGGGCGTGTCACGTTCGAAAGAATCAACTGCCGAGCCAATCCCACACACGCTGAATAAGCCATTTCCACTGCCAGCTAGGACCGAAACTTCTTTGGCACGCAACACATGACTTTGTCAACACGTCAACACTACACCGACAACACCATTCGAAACTAAGCAGAACGAAACTACGAAACGACTACCACTACCACTGCGACGGCTGCATGGCCAACAAGCAAAAAATGAGAAGCGCCGGAAAGGAAGACAAACGCAATCAAAATAAAAGCATGAACTTTTTTTTTTTTTTTTTTTTTTTGCGGGTGGGGGGAGGCAGGTGGGTAATCACGTGATCCCTGTTGTCACAATGTGCAAAAAAGGCGTCCCACTAGGAAACACCTTCAAGTGCCGACAAAGGGCGGTGGGATGCATATTTAGATTTTCTGGATTGGTTGGTTATAAACGCTTTGCAGCAGCTCTGCACGGTGGCCGCCATAACCGACTTCCGATTTTTTTTTTCTTCTTATTACGTATACTTCACTTCATCATGACCACATCAGGGCAGGTTATCGCCATTTTAGATTTATACTGTGCGAGTCCTTTTCCCCAGCATTGGCCTTCGTGGAAGCTCGACAACGCCCGTTTCACTGGCTTGGCATCTGGGTAGACAAATTGTTGTGTGTATGTTTATACAGCCGGAAGTTAGTCTGCCTCAGTGGGCGTCTGGTCTCAGCTGCAGATGAGCTATTTAGCCAGTGCGGTACAACCGCTAACCTGGGGTCTTTAACGTGCACCACGCAGTAGTGTGCACGACCGCACGCCGGTACGATGCTCATCCAGATCGAAACGGGCAGGGGCGGTGGGTAAGACAAGAGAAGGTCAGCAATGACGGCCATAATCTTGCGCGTCTGCAAAGGCCGTGGCGTAACACCTAAAGGCTGAACTCCATGGAACGAATTATGTGACGAATAACTGGCGAACGCCGCCCGACGGCACGCTCGTTTTGCGCGCGACGTAGCAGCTAGCCACTGTGTTGATTCCACGCGCAGAGCAAATGCCGCCGGCCAAAATTCGTCGGTTATTCGCAGCATATTCGTCCCATGGAGTTCAGCCTTAACAACCGAAGATCGCCGGCGTCGTCCCCCTTCGTCAACCCACCTTTTGCCAAAGATATGTGCTGCCACCCAGACACGCGACTGGGTTTCAGTAGAAAGCAACTCTCGCGCAAGGCCTCTCCCGCCCATTCGACACTCATAACGTCAGCTCCGTCCTGTTTGCCCATTGAGCCGCTGTGATCTAGATACGGCTCCCCAAACTTCGTCTTTGTCCCCATCGCAGCTTATCTTTGACACCGAAGCTGATGCAAAGAAACCATATCTTTCCTTCCTGCTCGGCCAGAAGGAAGGGAGAGAGAGAGAGAGTGTGTACTAAATCCATTTATACTCTCGTGGAATGGAGCGTGCTGGTAAAGTTACGGTGTCGCAGTGTTACGGTGTCTCGAACCGATATTTCTGCAAAAGGTCTTTTGCAGAAATATCGCCTTCGCCTTTGTCCCCACCGCGCAGTGAGGGACGGTCGGTGTATCACCGGGGGCGCGTGTTAACCCACCCCGGCCCAGAGTCATATCCCGGCCTCCCCGTTCACGCCGCTTCTCGGCCACAGTCTGCGGAGCACATTACAAGATATTAACCCACCTTATAGGCCACCTGTACACGCCGCGTCGCGGCGCCCCGCCGGCGGCCCAAGTATGCCCTAGACCCGCTGTCCCCCACTCAGGCACGTATCCAGGGGAAGGGGGGGGGGGGGAGGCATGAGGCCCGCCCCCCACCCCCTGAAATCTTCCATTTTGTTGGGGCCTCCTCCCCCTCCCCCTTATACAGCATTTTGTCATGGGCGCCCCCCCCCCCCCCCCCCCGAAATCTTCCATTTTGTTGGGGCCTGCTCTCCTCCCTCCCCCTTATACAGCATTTTGTCATGGGCGCCCCCCCCCCCCCCCCGAAATCTTCCATTTTGTTGCGGCCTCCTCACCTCCTCCCCCTTATACAGCATTTTGTCATGCCCCCTCCCCAATCAAAATCCTGGCTACGTGCCTGCCCTCGACTGCACCTCGGGTGTTACGTCACGCCATCGCTCCGACAAACACCCGCCGGTAAAATTTTTCATTCGGATTTATCCGATAAATCCAAACGTCAGTGATGATAATGCAATTCAATGCAAAGGTGCAAGCCAGTTGGACATGAATTGCGAAAATAATCCCTGAAGAAGGGAAGCAAAGGGGACAAAGGACAAACAGAAATCTCCAAATACAGCTAGGTGGCTGGTGCGCGACCGGAAAAATCCGCCTGGTCCTGGTATCGAACCAGGGGCCTCTCCATTTCCAGTGGAGGGGTCCCTGGTAAACCAGTCGTCGTCCAAACTTCAAACCAATGCCCCCCCCCCCCCCCCCCCCCCCCAAAAAAAAAAGAAAAGAAACTATACTTTTTTTATTTTAGTGAAGAAGGAAGACCAAGAAGCTGTATCAATTAAGTAATGGCCGGCCACAAGTCGGCAAGCCAAAGGGGAAAGGCTCGAAAGGCTGTCGCTGTCGCTTATAGATGGCGCTAGCTGTCCAGAGTTCTGTGTCATCAGGTCATTTGAGGACGGACACGATCCTGGGGAAACTAGCCCTTAACAGCTCCGCTGTAAAAAAAGAGAATGATATTTTAGGTTTGGTCAGTACCTTGAGAAAATGCCCAGCCCAGTTTTCTTTCAAATCTTAAACCACTCACAAAAGGTATTTTACCTGTATCTCAATGTTCATTGAGAACAACAGGTCATTGTACTTTCTGGTACTGCTTATGTGTAGGAATGCGAAAGCATTCCTACACTTAGCGCATTCGTACAAGCAGCGCGCCAAGTCTTCCTTCTCTACACGGCATTCCGGCGGTGACATCACGCTCCCCCACTGCGTAGGCGCGGCGAACCCTGCCGGCATCACGACGGCTTTCGTGACGAAGCATCTTTGTTGCTGTGCTTTTCTTTGTGTTTTATGGCAGTTTGATACTTTAGACCCATGTTACGGATAAAAAAAAACAGGACGCGGGATGGCCAAAAAAACATGCTTTTCGTGTAAAGGTGCGTTTATACTCCAACGTAACGCCGACGGGTGCGCGCGTCCGACCTCGATCGTTGCGTTAGGTTGCTGTGAAAGGAGCGTCTATACTCCGACGACAGTCAAACGTAACGCAGCGTAGCGCGTCTCGGCGACCGTTGGCGAAGCTTTCGCCGAGGTAGGCCCTGCTCGAATCTCGGCGTCGCCTGGCGACGGTCGTTACCCAGAAGCCTTCACGCCAGCTCCCGTGTTTGCCGTGGTCCCGTCGTTGCCCCAGTCGGGCTGTGTTGTCTGTTCGTCTGCCTGCCGTTCGGGCTTGGGTCGTGTAGGGTAGCCGCTGGTCAGTTGGATGTGCTTGTGTTGGCGCACTGTTTATTCCGTTCGCTCGATGGAGTGAGCCGGCGCGTCGACGTGGACCTGCCTCGGAGCCGTGAAAATGTGTAGGCCTAACCAGGGTTGTAAAAGTTACTTCAAAAATGTACCTAAGATACAGTTACAGTTACTCATACTAAAAGATACTTAGGTACGTACCTAGGTACTAGCTTGAAAATGTACCTAGACACAGGTACAGTTACTTTAAAGATACTTTCTTTATTTATTTTCCCCAACTTCGTCAGAATATATTGGTAGTAAAGCTCTTTATACTAAGGATGCACACAAAAACGAGTTCGATAAATATGCTTTATTGGTGTCAATGTGAGAAATAAGGAAAACCGCATTGAAATGAGCATTCTAGGACACGATATCTTTTTCGGTTTCGGTTTGAGATGAAGGAAGCAGGTCACTACTTTCCCCAAACAGAGTTCCGTAGCGATTCGATAAATTGGTGTCGCTAGTACGGCATCGCTACAACACCGTTCGCTCAAATGAACACAGCCATTCGCTAAAGTGTCGTTCGATGAAACATTATGGGCGGGGCTTCGTTCGCTAAAACGTCGTTCGATCAAGTTAAATAAGGTACTGTCATGAATATAAATATATATTCAATAAAAATATTGAATAGGGTACTGTCATGGTTCACGAGCAATCAACTTACAATCAACCTAAAGAAATCTAAGTATACAGTGTTTCATTCCAAGGAAAAGGCGATTAATTACGACGAGGTAGTTATACAATTAGATAATACGGAATTACAACATGTTACTTGTTATAAATATTTAGGTGTTCTGTTTGATTATGATATGCACTGGAAAAGCCAAATTAAGCACATGTGTTCGAAAATTGCATATGGTTGTTATACATTATTAAAGGCACGCGAATGTTTTGATTTATTTATTTTGCGCAAACTCTATTTTGCATTCGTCCACAGTCAGCTGGTTTATTGTATTGAATCCTGGGGTAATGCTTACGCTACATACTTAGATCCGGTAACTCGCTTGCAAAAACGGGCGATACGATCTATAACATTTTCAAGAAACACTAACCCTAGTAGACCTCTTTTCCAATCGCTAAACGTGTTGCCATTCAGTTGCATTTACAAATTAAAAATAGCTCAAACAGTTCGTAAAATCATAGAGTCTAATGAACCCCTTTCTTTGAATTTATTTCGATCTCCCAGGAGACAAACAAGGGCTGCAGCGAATTATAAGTTTAATTTACCGCCATGCCATAATGCATATGGACAAAGGCTGATTGAATTTTATGGTGCTCTAGTTTGGTATGAAATAGCTATTAATATAAAGTTGGAAAACAGCTTTCTGCCCTCCTTAAAAAGATTCTTTCGTGATTATGACATGCAGTTACGCTAATTACTTTCTAGAACGTGATTTCTTTTTTTTTTTTTTTGCGCATTGTATGAGTCTATTGTATTCTGCCGCTTTTTGAACCTATATTACGTTTGGACCCCGGACTAGCCTTAACGGCTATGGGTCCAAACAGTTTTTGTGTATTGTGAAAACAAATTTGTGAATAAAACATTGAAGAAATGAATGAATGAATACCTCCCAGGTCGTACCCGACTCACCGTTGATCACGGCACAGGGTAGTGTGTTAAAACTTTCAGATTTATAGTTTCTACACTTTTGACGAAGCGAATAGAAAAGTACCTGTAAAAAGTAACTTCACTCAGTTACAAGTTACTAGAAAATGTACCTAAGATACAGATACAGATATCGAGAAATGAAAGTACCTAGGTTTGTACACATCGCGACACTGTTAGCGCGAACACGACATCTGCGCATTTCCGCATTTTACTTCTAAATAGTATTAGTGAGCACGAAATTTTATCGCTTACATTCTAGAACTAAATGAGCTCTTCTCGTAGCAATAATAACGTGGATGACATCCCTTGGTTTCAAATAGAAAAACTGGAAAAACCGGCGATCGCTTGTTCGCGCTAACAGTGTCGCGCTCTGTACCTCAGGTACAACAGAAGTACCTAGATACTGATTTCCAGTTACTTGTACCTATAGGTACTTTACAACCCTGGGCCTAACGACACCGCGGACCCGCTTGAAGCTCTTCCACGGACATCGGCTTCCCATTTCGGTGTCATATCCGTGAGTTCTTGAGGCTAAAGGCCAGTTCATGAGGTTTGTGCACAGGACATATGTTAGACGCTGCATGGTCGCTCCGAACCACCTTTTTGCTTTTTTGCTGCTGCTTTTTTGTTGAAGTTGGTCAAAACGACGACCGGCTGATAGTTTTTAGTTTTTTTCGCTAACCACGTACGACTTTCGTCAGGAAATAAATGCCTTTCTAAGCAAGTTACCTTCGTTATTTCCTCGTTTTCGAGCGTACCACACCGCGAAGATATCAACTGCCGCGAATCACAGCTTTTGACACATTTAACTGCTTACATCATCACCGGCGCAGGGCAGCCGGGCAGCGCTGCAAGTTGCGAACGGAAGCGGAAATTCGCAACCAGCGAGACCAAACCACGCGGTCGCCATGGTGACGCGCATGCGCAATGTGAAGCAATTCGTTGTTGCGCGTTGAACGACGCCGGACTATAAACACGGTTGACAATTCTTTTCAGAGCACAGCCTGGCGTGGCGAAGTGGACGATGAACTTCGTTTCACGTCGTTGGACGTTAGGTTCGTCGACGTCGGAGTATAAACGTACCTTAAGGCTCGTCAAATTATGAGGCGCTGGAGAAATGCAGCCTTCTGCGTTAAGTCCTTATTTCGAACTCTTTTTGTTCGCCTTCCGCCCATTGAAAAGCATGCGGGAAGGGCCTTAGAACGCACCTTGTATCGCTGCGCCGCAGCGTTCTTCCGCAACATAAAGTTCGTCTGCGTTCCTCGCCGTCACCATGGCAATGAACGCCGAATGAATGGAAGCACGCACGGTACCGCCGCGTGAAGCCAGCAAGAGCTGACGCACCGGCGGAGGCGGTTGATCTGACATACCGCGTTCGGCTTTGACTAGCAGACGGCGTTCGTAAAATGGCGTCAGCTGTTGCTGGCTTCACGCGGCGGTACTGTGCGTGCTTCCATTCATTCGGCGTTCGTTGCCATGGTGACGGCGAGGAACGCAGACGAACTTTATGTTGCGGAAGAACGCTGCGGCGCAGCGATACAAGGTGCGTTCTAAGGCCCTTCCCGCGTGTTTTTCAATGGGCGGAAGGCGAACAAAAAGAGTTCGAAATAAGGACTTAACGCAGAAGGCTGCATTTCTCCAGCGCCTCATAATTTGACGAGCCTTACACGAAAAGCATGTTTTTTTGGCCATCCCGCGTCCTGTTTTTTTTATCCGTAACATGGGTCTAAAGTATCAAACTGCCCCACTGCCTTCCCTACCTGCTAGCCGGAGACAATCGGATACTATCACGCAGACGACCAAACCTCGCAAGGCGATTGGCTGATCTGTCTACGTTTCCATGGAAATCGCCATCTGGGTCCATTCAAATCTTCGAAGCTTCCAGGGGGTCGTTCTAAACCAGTCGCGCCAAGATCACCATGGAGCACCATCGTACTGGAGCGTCTTTGGCACTGTGTATGCAATCAACTTATCAATCATGCCCATCTCCACAGATATCTTACAATTATATTGTTCTTCTTGCGTATTTCAAAACAGTGAAATTATTTTCAGTGCCTCCAAGCACCGACACAGCATGTGGTGCTGGTACGAGGATGTACGCTTGTTTCGCCGGTTTGTGGATAGCAAAATCTCGGTATACAAGAAACGTCTCCATAAGGCTACCCGTCACCAGCGAATTTAAATCGGCTCACCAAGAACGGAGGGGTCAAGGAGAAATTGCTCATTTCACGGACCAAGATGGCGACCATACGGGGAGCGTGGCGCTACTTTCCCAGGATCCAGTGACTTTACTTTGACCTTTGAGCGGTGCGTGCTTGATGACGTATTTTTATGACCACCTTACGGGCACAACACCGACGCCTTTTCGCGTAATGGGACGAGTAAAGGCCCATACGCACATTCGCGTTTGAACGCGTTTGAGTGCGTTGCGGCGTCCTTGCGGACAGGAGCGGTCGCTTGCGGAGCGACGCGCGCCTTCCCGCAACGCTCCGTAGCGCGACTCAAGCGAGTAGAGACTCGCTCAACTTTCCGAAGTGTTGCGGTGCGTTCGACCAATCAGAAGCCGAGAGAGGAGAGGAGGGTGACGTGTCCGCTCGCGCCACTCGGCCGACTCGGCGAGACGTATCCGGTTCTCCGCCCGCAGAACTTTCTTTTTCGTTTTGGGGAGCGGTGGGGAGTGTATTTCCCAAGGCTGCGATGGTGCAAGCTTGACAAAACGTCGGGGAAGCCAGCGGGATTGTCCCAAGATCGAACACTTCGACGCTGTCGCTGTGCGCCGCCATGTTGGCGTGGATATCGCTTACTATTCGTGAGCCGCTAGTGACGATAGCGCGTTCTTATTGGCTCTTGACTGCGGTTGACTGCGTGTCAACGCATCTGTGTGTACAAGCTTGGCGCAAGCGCTCTTCGCAACGCAACGCGTCCGCTTGCCACTACGGAACGCACCGCGCTCAAACGCGAATGTGCGTACGCCTTAAGGCTTACGCCTTAAAATTGTGCGACGATCACACGACGTGATGCGTTTAGACAGCGGCAGCTGTGCTGCTTATTGGACGATATGACGATGACGATTGATCGACATTGCTCTTATCGTGCGTCATACGGTGACATATGGTATAGAATTGACGTTGCGTTGATTTAACGTTGATACGTTGTTGATGAATAAGTGGGGCACCGGACATTTCATTGAACGCCGTTTCACCGAACGCAGTTTCATCGAACGGCGTTTCATCGAACACTGTTTCATCGAATATGTGAATCTTTCACCGAACGCCCTTTCATCGAATTTCATTTCACCGAATTTTGGAGCATTATAGTGCATTTTAGATTATTTACTCTCTTCTGAGTTGTTTCCACGCAGTTGTCGAATCACCAGAAATAAAATTACAACCCTCGTCACTATTTCACCAAAAGTTTGGTTACTGAATCTGTAGGAAATCGCGTGCCGCTGCCGATTCGCCATTTCCCACGTGGTCCGTCAACAACCCGAGTCCAGCCTGGTTCTTTCACGGGAGCGGGATTCCGCTCCTTGTTTATTGGTACAAAAACACAACGCTACAAAACACTCAAACTAAACTACAAATACAAGCGACATTACACAAATATTTACAAACGCACGTTAAGCCAAAAGCTAAACACAAAGAAGGCCCCCAGGCCTCGTGTCCCGCGATATGCTAGATCCGGTCGCCACCCACCTGCCTGCGTCTCGGTCTCGTCCGAAGTTCTAAGAGGCCCTCACCCCCTGTCCCACCGAGTATATACACGAACTCAACTCTGTGACGTCACGGCGCGGTGGTGGCGCGTCGGTCGCACTTCCGGTCTGGGGCTGTGGGCAGAAGTCCCCATGCCAGACGTGTATTCCTGCGTTGTTTTGAAAGGAAACAGACAAAAACCTGCCTTTTCGTCAAAACGCCGCGACTGGGGCCGTACCAAAAGTGTCGAGAAAGGTTTGAAGGTCAGTTTCCACGTGCTCGGTTCGTCCGAGAATCTGGATATGTGCCGTGAAAAGGGAAAAGCAGACGCCGTCGGACAACGATTGCTTGGGCGGGAAGCACTTTGGATTGAATTCACGGTTAATTGTGGTCATCAGATTGATTTATTTTGTTCCAACATGAACGCCAGAAAACCGTCAAGTTGTGCGGACCACCTGCGCACTACGTTTAGTGCGTCTTCAAGTTCAAACGGCCGAATGATCGTTCGGACTGTCGTCTGCTCTTTCAAACGTTTCTGCTTGTCGTCTGCTCTCTTAGACGACGCCGGCCCGTAGACCAAATGTTGGCCCGGTGCTTGCGATAAGAGGTAAGTGCAGGCCTCAAAAGACTTAAATTTGAACGTTGGTAAGCAGGCTCGATATAAACAGCAGATACAAGGAGATGTTGATCATTGTTACCAGTGACCATCACCGACTTGTTATGCCTAATTCACTTGGTCCGATTCTGCTTGCGATTTTCAGTATCGACGTCGACCATCTCAGCTACGGTTCACGCTTTTGCAGCCCGAGCGGCGTCGCGACTGAAAATTGCGAGCGAAATCTCATCATGCGAATCAGGCTTTAGCGTACATACTGCGGCGTCGACGCAGAATGAATCGCCACATGTCACATTATTCACGCGAAGTTTTGCGGTGTAACGAGCCTCGGCAGTATAATGCATCGATGGGCGAGGAGGTTTCTCCTCGCCCGCCACGGGGCGCCTGCAGCGCCATCCAGCGGCTAGGAGGGAAAGCGGCACGTCGGGAGCCGAATTCGAGATCCCGATCGACCCCGCGGCGACACGACCATGTGATCGTGTTTGAGGCGAGGCAGCTACATAGCTGCCTCGCTGCCAAGATTGGCAGAATGGTTTGATGGGCGCCCTCGTGAATGCACGGTGCGCCATACTCCCCTCTCCTAAAATCGAAGTACGCCGGAATTCAGACGTACGGCTAGGCTTCGCGGGAACACGGTCGCTTGGTTTGGCCTGGAGACCCCCCCACACGCACACACACACCACTGGTCCCATGGGTCGTCCTCACTGAGGTCCATCAGTTCGCCCGAGACCTGGGGTGCGCGGCCACCGCACACCTCACAGTAGACTGTGTCGACTTCGGCTTGGCGGCGGCCTCCGTGGCAGCGGGGTCCTTGAGCAGTGTGCCTGGCCACCATGAGACTGGCCCTCCATGGAGTGGTGCGCCGTAGAGGGACTGTGGTTGTGACCCAGCTGCGACAGCCCTCCCGGAGCGATGCGGGGCTGGAAGTCCAATTTCACTAAGAACTGCACCCGGCGTCCTGCGTGGCATCGCGGACGCCCATCGAGGCTCCCCGGGCTGTGGTTCCGGCCGGGGAATACGCTGCTCGGAGACGAGGAGTTCAGCCCAGGCTAGTGTTTGTCCGAACGGCGACTCATCCTTTCATCGTCTCCCAGGAGAGGACCCTTCGGTGCACACCAAGCCGCGTCTCGAGGCAGCAGCCGCAGGGCCGATGACGCACAAGATGGGAAAAGTCCAAGGCGCGCGCCCAGCGAGGGAGCAGCATCCCAACACCAACAGCAACGCCGCACGAAAAAAAAACAAAAAACAAAAAAAAAAAAAACATTCCAAAGCAAAAACAAGAAAGAAAAACAAACACTGAGGGTTCCGGGGCACCCATGCCGGGACGGCGGGAACGCCGATTTCGGATCGTTCACCCTCTTCTTCCCTTTCCCGGGCCACGCACTCTACGAGGTTCCGATCCCATCGGGTTGCCTCCGGCTACGCGTGTTGTAGATGTGCCGCGGTGGTCCCAGGAAATCCTGAGATCGTTGGTGCCCGCGAATGCCCCTTTGCGGCCGCTTTACCGGCTCATCCCCTTCCCTGGGGAAAAAGGGTTTCAGTTCGCCGATGTGAACTGTCCCGCGGACGAGATCAGAATTCTGGTCCCTCAGCGTGTATGTCAGTCGGGACTCGGGACTTCTTGGAATCGATGACGAAGGGGCCAACCCACTTGGGGGCCAGCGCCGCCGAGAAGAACTTACTCGCATCGCTCTGAACGTGACTTCGCCGAAGAACGGTGTCGCCCACCTCGAACTGCGCATCGCGGTGCGCTTTGTCATATAGGTGTTCTTCTGCTCCGCCCGCGCGCGAGCCCTGTTTCCGCGAGCGGCGTCCAGCGCCCGCGACAGTCGCTCTCTTGTCCGCGTCGCGAAATCCTCGTGCGAGGGTACCGCTCTGGCCGCGCTCTGTCGCGGGCGAAGAACCGCATCGGTCGGCGTAGAGAGTTCTCTGCCGAAGTTCAACAGCGCAGGCGTGAACCCAGTGCCGCGGTTGAGGTTGGACCGCAATGCAAACGAAATCGAATCCAAGTGCAGATCCCAGTCCCGCTGCTTACGAGCATACGCCCCGAGCAGCGGCTTGATGTCGCGGTTCCGCCGCTCGGTCACAAATCATAGATATAAAATACATGAGTGGGTAGTAATTAGTGTTTTTTTGTTATCAGGTAAGATAAGCGGCTGTTTCCTATTTGTTCACGCATAGAAGGTAAATCCGGAAAGGGCAATAACTATTCTTCTCTGCGCCTTTTTTAATTTATTTATTTACTTGAGTTTTCAATACAAAGGTTGAAAATCCGTTAAGCCCACGATTCTGTCGATGACGAAGAATTACACAAAAAAGAAAGACACGCTTTGTTTTCTGTTTCATGCGACATGAATACATGTCGTTGCTTCAAGGACGACTTTGTGCTTGAAACAGAATACGACTCTTCTAGAAAGCTGATACACCGTTGAAGGGACGTACCTTCGTAACTGCACACGATGATCACAGGTTTCATAAAATGTCAAGGCGGTGTTCCCATTTATTATTGGCTACATTAGCAGCACAAGTCATTAGTTACTATGAAAAAAGGGTGTAGCGGAGAAAATAAAGTTTCTTATTATTAGTTTCCCGTCTCTGCAAGAAAAGAAAGGTCTGCTATATTCTTCCGGTTTTAAAAGACAACTATACCCTAAATCCGAATTTCCTACTGCTTAACTGGGCGATGTTCGATCAAACGGCATCGATGAAAGGCGTTCAATGAAATGGCTTTCGATAAAATGGCGTTCGACGAAACGGCTTCGATGAAACGGTATTCGATGAAACGACGTTCGATGAAACGTCCGGACCGAGAATAATGATCGTGGTGTTCCCGCCAAATTTAAAGGGGAAACTGTATTGGTGCATAGGTCACGTGACGTAAAATTTTCCCTTAAATTTAGCGGGAAACCTGAATTGGTCTGTAGGTCCCGTGACTTCAGTCCACGTGAAAAGTGACTTCAGTCCACTTTTCTCGGATCCGGATTGAGGTGTGGAGTGGGAGCTGATCCAAAACGACTAGTGGAACACGTCCGTCTCGATCCGGATCGCCCAGTGAAATAGGCGCGCTCCAGAAAGGTCCATCCTTGCGTGCTCCAAAACGACCAGTGGCAAAAGCAAATTGTTGTGTGTATGTTTATACAGCCGGAAGTTGGTCTGCCTCAGTGGGCGTCTGGTGTCTCAGCTGTAGATGAGCAATTTAGCCAGTGCATGCGGTACGACCGCTAGCCTGGGGTCTTTAACGTGCACCACGCAGTAATGGAACACGACCGCACGCCGGTACGATGCTCATCCAGATCGAAACGGGCAGGGGTGGGGCTTGAACCCCGGATCCCTGGGTTCTGCAGCGCGAGCTTTCGCTTAACGACCAGTGGGATTCGCCATAAGTGACCTGATCTGCTCGCACCAGGGAGAAGAGAGGTTTCGGGAATGATCACCCAGCGGAATGGTGCTGACAGGCTGCATTCACCATGCTTTGTTAGATATAGGGTTCTGCGTTTTCGAACAAATTTTCTCCAATAAACACACCCCGGTAAAGATATTGGCGATTCGGATTTATCCGAAAAACTCAGAATTTTAAGGCCGCCAGTTGTGCAATGATCCGAAAAACTCAGGAAAACCCCGACAACCCTCCATCTTTCCCTGGAATACTAGGACAACTTTTTTCGGTTCTTGTTTTTATCTGCCTTTGTTTGTTTCAACGTTGTTTCAAAGCTTGACAAAGAATGTTTTTTGGCCTCTTCTCAGGAAAAGCTCCTATGGCTATGGCTCTGGCGATCCCTTTGTTGAAGATTGAACCTTTGAGCACGTATCCTTGCCATCCGTGCCGACGACAGAAATTCGAGATTCAGTCTATCCACACCCTCGGCAGGAAGCATAAGCTCCCTGGTGATTACGCTAAGGAATTCCCCAGATTTTGAAGCGACTGCCAGCAACGACATCATTATCTGCAAGTTTTGCCGCATCCAAGTCAACATGGCAAATGGAAAGGGTGCCCTCTGTATTGCAGAGCACTTGAATTCAAATCGGCCCACCCAGCTGAAGAAACCTCGTCTCGAGACAGAGTATATTTGTATTAAACTGGTAGTCTATATATTTTTTTTTCGGTGAAATTAATCGGGTATCGTGAACAGCTGAGCTTTTAATGTTTTGTATATAAAAAAAGGATTCTTTGTTAAATTCGAAAAATACGGTTCTTTGCCCAGGTTATACGTCCCAGTCCCTCCAACGATCTCTGAAAAGATGCCTGACAAGAAACAACAGGAGTATGCTAGGGAGGACGCTGATGACATCCCGCACAAGTTCTGCCGAGCACTTTGCCAAGCAGGGATACCAATCCATCAGACGGACGGGCTTCTTGGCAGCCTGTTCAGGGACAAGTGCCCAGCTCAGGCACGTAGCCAGGATTTTGTTTCGGGGAGGCCCCGCCCATGACAAAATGCTGTATGAGGGGGAGGGGGAAGAGGAGGTCCCAGCAAATTGGAAGATTTTTTTTTTTTGGAGGGGGGGGGGGGGGGGCCGGGCCCCATGGGCCTCCCCCTTGGATACGTGCCTGGCCCAGCTGCATGGGAAATGCCGTCAAGTCCAAAAATACCTACCAGAGGTCTCCAAGCACAATTTCGTGACGGTCAAGAAAGCAGTCAAAAACCGCCCGCTATCTATAATCATCGACGAAAGGCCAGAGATCCGTGGCCGTCCAGCAGCGGCGGTGTTAGTGACATCCTATGGTGACAAGCTACCTGGCCGCCGGACCTTTATGGCAGACTTACAGATTCTACAACAGTGCAACGTGCTGTCCATTGGGATGCTGATACAAGAGGTTCTTCAAAAACTTGCCGAATCCCTAAGTGACGTGTGTGTTTGTTGTGTTCAGACCCTGCTTATGCAGCAGTCGCACACAAATTTTCGTGCTCTGCATTTCAAGGATCCTTGCCATCTTCGAAACAATATCCTTGAGGAGAGGTTGAAAGTGGATTGCTTCAAGGGCGCTCACGACTTCGTTGTTTACTCCCCTGTAAGCTCGAGAGAACTTCGCCGTCTGTTTAGTTTCTCCTGCGCCGGCATGAGCATTGAGCTGAAGTGCTTATCGACTGTCAGCACAAGATGTTCTTTTTTTTCTTTCACGAAACACTCGCTAAGACTCTTAAGTACTGGCGCGCTATTCTAGCATTTCTGGAGAGTGATGGGGCAAAAGAGAAATATGAAAAACCGAAGGCAGTTGTGATGATATCTAGCTTTCTGCTTGGCTTGCTTATTAAGCTCAAGTTCCTAAAGAAGACCTCGAAGGAAGTGCTGTTCATAATCAAGCAGTTAGAAGCTGAATCGGCATTGGTGCTTGAAGTGTATCCTCTACTTGCTGTGTATCCTCTACTTGTTGTGCGCCTGAAGGCACTGTTGAGATGAACCAACGCCTCAGTGATAAGTTTTGGAGGGGAAGTAGGCTGCATGCTCGACATGGTTGACAAGATGAAGCGCTCTTACACCGTTGACTCTTTTCGCCAGTAGCACAATGTTGTAGCCGACAAGTGGAGTCGTGTTGTCCAACGAAATATTCCCGACGACCTGCAATAAACCGACGAGTCATTTTCGGCATCGAGTGCAGATCGTTAACCCGAACGTGAAAGCGTAACTGCCTCAAATGTTCGAGACGTACGAGCATTTGTTTGCCCTCGTCCCGTTACGCGGGCATGACTTTACCCAGTTAGAAAGAGAGTTCTGTGCGTATCAGGCCTACACTGTAAAGGAAATCGTTGTAGCGCTGATGTTCTGGAGATGGCATGCAGAAGAGTGGCCCATCTTTTCACGCTTTTACTGTATCTACTGAGATTTCCCATATCCACCGCCAATGTGAAAAGAGCATTCTCCGTGTTTCGTGTTGTAAGTCGAAAGGAGCGTGCTGCAGTGAGTTAGTGCAACATTGGAAAATAAGCTTGTATTACCACAAGTTGTAAAATGTCACGAATGCCACTGCAATTGTTGAAAATATTGACTGCGTAATAAAAGTGTGTCCGTAGTTGATTGTCTTGTATTTTTGTACTTCAACATTACAAAAAAATATGGTAAGGGTGCAGGCGAGCTGGTGAATATTAAGCATGTTGAATTACCCTGAGACTGGGGTAGAGAAGAAACATCAAAACGTAGAGGAGGCGTTGGGTATATCCTGTTTTTTTTTCTTTTCCCAGAATAGAGAGAGAAAGTGTGTGTGTGCAGTGGCGTACCAACTTGTCTTTTGTAAAAAAGGCAAACCTGACCCCCCCCCCCCCCCCCCCCCCCCCCCAGGGCCGGTGCCCTTGGTATCCCTTGGTCACCGCCGGTCAGTGTTTTCCCTGCACAGTGGAGGCTGTTTCAGGGGGGGGGGAGGACACATGCCTTGACCCCTTCACTCTGAGAACTGGAGGGGGGGGGGGCGAGCGCCCCCCCCCCCCCCGGTTGGTGCGCCCATGTGTGTGTATGTTTTGTTTTGTAATTGCAACCAGTGGCGTAACTAGGGGGGGGGGCAGGGGGGTACAAGTGCCCTGGGCGCCACTTGGGAGGGGGCGCCGAGCCGAGTCCACCTAACATGTGCGCGATGGAAAACAATGGCAGCGGGGTTACGCGACCGTAGCGGGGAGGCGCAGACGCAAAATGAGGGGCGCGAAATTTCGTTTGCCATGGGCACCGTCATATCAGTTACGCCACTGATTGCAACACGTCAATTTTTAGAGCGCAGCTCTTAGGCGCCCTGTTTCCGGCTTGAGCGGCGTCGCCGTCGCCGTCGGCGTCGGCGTAACCGCGCGGTGCATGCTTGGGACATGCACCGCGCGAGCCCCCCCCCCCCCCCCCGGCATTGTTGGGCTGCACCGCCTAGCCCCCCCCCCCCCCCGAGGTCACGTGACCTCCCCCTTCGAGGTCACGTGACCCCCCCCCCCCCCCCGAGGTCACGTGACCCCCCGGAGGAGATTGAAGGATGGGGGGAGGAGGAGAAGGAGGAGGATGAGGGGGCTATACCTCCCCTGAGTACCCTTCCCTCCTCCTCCTCCTCAAGAGCTGCGCTCCAATTCGGCGTTACAGGGAGTTGTAAACGGCTTTCATTTTTTTGTCTCTTCTACGTTTCCATGTTTTTTCACTACCCCAGTCTCAGGTTAATTCAACATGGTTCAACATTACCTTTAGAACTGATCAATATCACGCTGAAATCCCCCCAAAAAACAACTGAATTCTGCCTACAGTAAAAGTTAATAAAGAAACAGCCCGAAAAACTCAAAATTGGGTGTGCCAGAAAGAAATGCTGCGAAAAAAAAAAAAAAACCGAATTTGCTAAGAAATGTAAACTCCGCGAAAACACCCTCCAAATTTGTTAAAAAATAAACTCCGAAAACGCAGAACCCTAGTTACATATAACCGCTGCGCGAAATGCTTACTCATTTCTTCGAGAATCAGCTTGGCGGCAGCAGCAATTTCGGCCCCTAACTCACCCGAGTGCAATGAAGTGCACGAGCAGTTGACTTAATTCTGAGACGGTGTTGTTCTTGTCCTTTTCAGCCCCTTGTCTCTGGGTTTTTCTACTATGATCCGTTACCAGCTCGCCTGCGTCTTCACTCTAATTTCTCTAATGACTTAATTTGAACTCCTTGAACAACTGTTCTATAGAAAACAACAACGTTTCCAGCACTATATATTTTGAGGAGGTTGTGCTAAAAGTTTAAACTACTTTGCTGGGCTGCTGAACTTTGTGGATGCTGTCATTTCATTCTTACGTGTTTTGGAACTCAACACGCAGTTTGAATTTTCGCGCGTCAGTTCTCGTGAAACTGCTTTAAACATCGGCGAGACCGAGTTCCGCTATACAGCCCAAAACGACTGCATACTTAATAATAGTCTTTTCTTTGACACAAATGGTTGGTTTTATCCTAGTTGTAAAAGATAAATAAGAAACAAAGGCTCCGTTTCGGCCTCTCTGGTATCGAGGCTAGGCAGCGGCCATCTCGCGCCATCTAGGGAAGGGGAGTGTCATTCATAACATGGCGTTTTGGAGGCTGAAGGTTTCGAACTGTGGACTATTCCTATCACATTTCCCCCGTCGAGGCAGGACAAAGTCGAGGAAGTGCACCCAAGTAAGCGAGACAAACTTTCCACGATCATTCCGGGCCGCGTAGGAAACGCGTCTGGCCTCAGGGTCGGCGTTCTCGGGGCCGAAATCGCTCGAGTCTTTGCAGACGACATGCGTCTCGTCTCGCTGCGCTTTGGGGACGCACCTGTCAAGTTTCGGTGTTGGGCTGCTTCGGCCCGTGGACGACTCCGTCCGCCGCGCTGGTTTTGGCCGATCTCGACGCGAGAACACCGTTGGCGGCATACTCGGGCATGCCTGCCACGGCTTCGCGACGCACGCGTGTGTTTTTTTGTTCGACGGGAGCTCTCTTTCACTCCCGAGTCCGGGCGCAGGGGATGCAGTTTCGAGCCTGCCGCTATATTGCTGCGGATGATAACGGGTCAGCGGATTGAAATGCGCGATAGTAGCTTTGAGAATGCGGCGAGGTCGCGGGGACAACGCCTTCTTTGCGTTGCCCAGGGATTGCGCAGTGTTTCCTGCCCCGGCGGACGCCCGTCTGAGCGCGCAATCGAGTTTTGGACGCGCGTTCCCCAGTGTTTACTCGGAGAAACCGGAGAGTGTTCCCGACGGGCGCGCTGTCTGTCTCGAGTGACATTACGGCCAAGGGATAGTTCGCGAAGTGAATATCTTCGCAGTCTACACCGCAGCGACAAAGAAAATAAAACAGCGGCCGGGCAACGCGACACGAGCATTTAAGATTTTGTATCGTGTTGTCCGTTATTTTCGATGTTTTAGTCTTTAGATTGTAATGTTTCCTATCCAGCTCAAAGAAAATGTATACCTGCTCATCGTAAAAAAAAAAAAAAAGAAAGAAAAAAAAAAAAGCTTGTTAGGCAATTTGCGAACGTTGAAAAATTTGTTAGCTGATAATTTGCACGTCGGTTAATTTTTGTTTCGGTCCTGTAATCGCGCACGTTAATGTGGCCCCTGTGGCGCGCTCTCTCTAAAACTGTCGATGGCTTCATCGTCCTTGAATGTGGTCGTTTCCGTTCATCCTGTTTTTCTTCTTTTCCCGGATGCGAGAGAGAGAGAGAGTGTGTGTGTGTGTTTTGTAATTACAACACGTGAAGGCGACTTTGGAGCTTTACATCTTCTATAAAATAAAACTAATAATCATAAAAAAAGTCCCGCTTGTCAGCTTCCTAGCAATGTTCCGATAAAAGGAAGAAGAAAGTGCAATTAAGATTCTCGCGCGCCGACGGATGAATAATTCGGCGGCATCCAGTCGAGCCCTGCTGCTCGTGGCTCCCCGTTCGTAGGAATGCGGGCATCACTCCTTGTCCGGCGTCGACTCGGAAGGGTTTGCTTTCCCCGCGCGCGTGCAAGTCTCTCCACCGCGAGGCTAGGGTACACCGTGGGCTAGGGCAAGACGGCGGCGGTAGCGCACATTCTTCGCGCGAGGTGCGACGACCCCAAGGCGACAACTTTCCTCGATTCGAACGCGCGTGTTTGGAATGGTATATATGGGATTCCCCGGCTGCCGCCAACTTTGAATACCGACCGCTTTTGCGGTTGCGGACTCGCGTGGACTGTTTCGCGAGCGTTCTTCCTAGACGTATACACCTTTCCATAAAAGCGTATGAGGGCGCGTTCATTGTTGTGTTTGTGTGTTATGCACGCGCTCTTTCTGGCTGGCCCCAATTGCTGGCTGGACTGTGATGTAGCACGCGTGGACTGTGAGTTTTGTAAACAGTGGAAACGTTTATACAGTCTGGGCGCGTCCATTGCCGGTTGGTGCTGCCGCCACGGCATAAGAAGGTCGTTTTTTTTTTTTTTTTTTCCATTGCCCAGTCGCTGCTTTCCGACTTGGTTTGGCTGCGCGCTCAAAGCTCGCCAGACATCGCATACATTTTTAACCCTTCGTTGCAACCATTTCCACGAAACTATTGCCTGGAAAATATTCGTTTCCCTTTCATACGCTCTCTGCAACGCTGTCAAAGCTGGCGCGAAAGCGCGCTCAGATGAAACGCAAGGGGAAGTCACAGGCTCCTACCTGTAGCTTCGATAGTGTTGTGTCGTAAATATAAAACGTAAATAGAAAGAAGAAAAAAAAAAGGAACGGCGGGACGCGACGTTAATTGTACAAATTTCGTCGCGCCTGCCATGGACAGTTGGACGAAAGACCGACTCATTCCATCCTCGTGTACTTGGTCCGTCCTCTTCTCTCCCCAGCCAGGATGTCGCTCGTGGACACAGACACGAGACAACCCAAGGACGAGCAAATGCGAGCTTGAAAGATTTTAAGACGGCGAGTTGGGTTAGTTGGTTGTACGTTCTCGAAGTAAAACGCCTAAAGGCAGGGGCAGATGAAAATAGATACTAATTAGGACATGGCGTACTTTCAACGAAGTAAAACGCCTAAAGGCAGGGGCAGATGAAAATAGATACTAACAGGACATGGCGTACTTTCAACTAAATTTTTATTTTAAAATCTCTGGAGCGAAAAAACAACAAAGAAACGCCTTTAAAAACAGTACATAAATAAAAAAAAAGGCTACGGTCCCTAACGCGTGGCTCGCTCATTGCGGATATGCGCCTGACACCGACATCGTTGCCGTGCGATTTGAGAAAAGGCTTCATAAAGTTCACGCGCAACTTTTTTTTATTTACTCATTATTTTAGTTTTTTTTACAATCTGGTTTGCATTCACAGCGGTCAGAATGCACTGCCGAGTGAGACGGGGACTGTATATACTCCGTTTCACCTTATCTTGTACCGCAGCGAAGGCTAGAAGCGCGAGCTCATAGCGTTGGCAGCTGCCCTAGGTGCACGAGAGCTTGTGCCGCCGAGGTGTGCCATAGAGCAAGGAGCTCGCGCTTGTAGCCTTTCCTGCGGTACAGCACAAGGTGAAACAGAGTATAGACCTTTCTAATGTTTACAAAATCACAGTCCAGCGTGCGATCTTCACAGCCCAGCACGTGCGTGTTCGTCGCTTTGGAAAGCGAGCAAAGCACGCGCCATACGCACGAACGCTCAAAATGGCACCGGCCACAAGCTCGTTTTTGGAAAGGTCTATAGTAACGGCAGAGCGCTCTTTTATTCTGTCATTGATGCACGTCCCCGTCTGGCCCATCCTACATCCTCCGACAGGACAGGGGAATTTCGAACGTCACATCATTTGCACATTTACGAAACTGAGTTGCGTAACGCCTTGCGCATATTCCTTCTGTCGCTGCCGGCAGATGCACTTTACTCGCGCGCTGCTCGTGCATGCACTCCTGGCGCATTATTCGCTGCGCCATGCTTGCGCAACTTATCTCTGGAATTTCCCTAGAAGCGAAGATCAAAGCACGCGAGGACGACGTTGTGAAGCCCGCGGGAGTTGGGCGAGACCGTCACACTCCTTCAATTGCAGCAAAACTAGGGCTGGGCGTCGATTGAAAATTTTAACCCGATTCATCGCCACCCTTTAATCGATTAATTAATTGATTTCGTTCGTTTCCACGCATAAATACTAAAAAATGTAAAAAAGAGAATATTTTTGGCCGTTGCTGATTATGTGATAAACGAGGCAATGTGCGATTTCGGATTTTTAATCAGCGTGTATAGATAAGAATACCCAAATGGCTACCACAGTCACAAATGATTACTTCAACCGCAGAGGGAAAGAGGTTCGTTGATATTCTCCGGCAATAGCGAACTCCTTTGATTGTTCATAGGGTCATCTGCTGCGCTAATCGGACATTCGCACGGTGTTGAAGTGGCTGGGAGCCTGGGAGACGTATGACCTTCTCCATTTGTTTGGAGTTGCACATCTCACCCCTACAGTTTACTTTGGGTCAAACTTTCGCCTAAAGTTTGCCTTCATAAAGGTGTACTCGTCCACGTCTGCATGCGTGGGGAAAGTGTTGACGTTTTACTCGTTTTTTGTTTGTCAAACTTTAACCGATTCAAAGAAATTAATCGCGATTAAATCATTACTCGATCAATCGGTAGGTTAATCGATCAAGTGCCCAGGCCTAAGCCATCAAATGTTTCTTAAACCTGCAGACAGTCGCGATTCACATAATGGACAGTGGAAGGACGCGTATGTTTGTCTCCCTACGATTAATAGATTATTATCACTCGGTGATAATTAATTATAAAGACTTACTAGCCAGCTAAATTTAGCGTCCGTGTGATGCTTCTCCGTGACGCTATTTCATAGCGTTGCCCTCATCTCGTGCAAACCAGCCGCATGACACTCTGTGTTAAAACGAGAGAAATGCGTAATTATTTTACCCAACGGGGGCGCCTTGCCGTCAACGCGAGCAAAACGGCCTATCACGGACGCATTGTCGGCCGCTCGGGAAAAGCTGGCGGATGGCGCGAAGATGGCGAGATGACGTCATGTTCCCTCTCAGATTTCCTCCTCGCACTAACCACGTGGGGAAGGATGAGGAGATGGAGAGGAATCGGAGCTTTATCATGGAAGCGAAGGGAAGACGATTATTAGTGTCTCTTCCTCATATACTGCACCTTTTCAGTTTCCCTTTAACGTGTATCGCGTGGAAACCTAATGAGTACATTTCTATTAACAAACGTAATTACCCATATAAGTGACTCCGAAATGCGTCCTTCCCATTGTCAGGGGCGGATTTATTTACTGATGGCTCGGGAGGGGGAGGGGTTTGCCTAGAGATCTGACCCTACGGACGAATGTGAAGTCACGGACGGAGTATATTGCCCACATGTATTTTGTTGACCTAATTACCACTTCAGGAAAAAAACTAAACATTGAATCCTAAAAACAGCTGGCATATGCGTTTTTTTTTTCCCCTATCAAATATATGTCGCCTTTGGAAGACATATTTGGCGGTACTGCGCTTTTTTTTTTTTTGCGTGTGATTTGATTACGCCGTTTGAATAATTTATTTAACGTTTTTATAGGCATTCTGTGAACGAAATGGATTAACCTTTTCACCGGGAAGTGGAAGCGTAAAGCATGCGGGGTCGATAACAAACACAAACAGGGGGAAAGCACTTCGTTCCCGCATCTTCCTAGCTTTCCTTTCTTGTGCACGAGCTTATTGCGTAATCCCTTCCCGAACTGGCTCAAGTAAAACTCAAAACGTTTAAGCAAGAAAAAAAAAAAAAAAAGAAGAAAGAAAAACTCATGAAAAGTGGGAATCTTAACACGTACATAATCCGTCTATTAAACATATAGCGCATTTATTCGTAAGGGTATCTTCGGCGTCGTGCATTGTCGATCTTTCTACGTTTTGCGGGACAAATTTTGTGCTCCTTTGTAAATTAGAATTCGGGGTATTACCGATTTATGTCGCCCCTTTTAAAGGATAAATCGTTGCTTTCTACAGGGAGTTCCAGAGAAACGAGAATTGTGTTTTTCGGCCGCAAAGGGAACTTCTTAGATGAGCTGACGTCATCCTAATTTTGTAAAAAAAAAAAAAAAAAAAAAAAGAACGACGTTGTGGGTGTCTGTAGCTTCTATTTCAGTGAAACAAACTTGGCACCAAGAAAGAAAACAATATTATCTTTGTTGCTGACAATTGTTTTTAACTGATACAAATCCCACGAGCGTTCACAATATATATAATTTATTGTTTTGACGATATTAGGCTTAGGTAGACGTCGGCTCATTGAAAAATGTAGTTTTTGTTTTCTCGATTATTTTTTAATCGAGGCAACGTCATCTTTTCAAACTTTCGCTTTCTATCCCAACCGCGGGCTTCACATTCTCACGGAGTTTGAGCTTTCTGTGATCCATAGTTTATTTATCCGGACCGAAAAACACCGTTCTCTTTTCTCGGGAACTCCTTGTCCTATGCTTTGTATCACGAGGGTTGAACGACGATCAAAGTTTTCTGTATACGTAAAGCTTGCATCTATATTACGGCTCACACCGCATTCTCACGGACATGCACTCTGTTTGTATGTACGTGTGCGCGCGCGGCACACGACATGGTCCCAAAGAAGAAACGGGGTGTGTTGCTCAGTGCCTCACGGTGCGCCTTCAATGATTCCCCTAGAATCAATGAAGTCCAAAGAAGCGCTGAGAGGGGAGCTGAGGGAGAGGAGGAGAAGAGAGTGCGCGGTGACGTCACAAGGCCGAGCTCTAATTCGAAGGACTAGTGAGTAGACCTAAAGCTGCCTTTGTCTCCACTGCCCTCGTCGAAGGCGTTCAAATGCGTTCGACGAGTGCAGCGGACGCAAAGACAGCTATAGCTTTAGGTCTGTAGCCATATAGAGTTATTGTAATGTACGCTAGAAGCTCGTTTGGCGCTAGTGTCTACGCGACTTCCGTGGGGCAAATTGAAGCAGACAGCAACCAGTCTGCTTTTGCGGTGTTCTTGTGCGTCCCTATGGGAAAACGCGCGTGCATTTTGTCTCTTCGCCGGAAAATAACACCGAACACTTTGGTTATTTGGGTCGTACCGAATAGTATGCACTTTGATTGACATTTTAAAGGTGTAATTGCTTTAGTGACAGCATTTTTCTTTACCAGTGAAAGATGTTGAATTTCGCTATATTGCAGTCTCAAACTTCTCTTCCATAGCAAGTATATGAGCGACGATTCTAAGCAAAATAACAGTCGAAAGGAATGTAGAGTGTTTTCAAGGTTCGCCAGCATTCCGGGTCCTGTCACTATATATGAAAATGACCCCGTCGTGCATCTTTATGAGCGGTTACAAACATTCAAAACGTAAAGAATCAAGTATGTGGGCTATGAAAGGCGTGTCTTTTTATTATTTTCTATGCCGGGCAGCTTTTATCGGTCACCGGTTCTCTGGCTTCTCCCTATTTTCAAAGATTTCGAGCGTGCGGGTGCTGTTTTGAACGTATGGAACAAGCATCGTCGCACATATTCACAAGCAGAAAGAATAAAGCGGGACTGATTTATTGCAAATTGGACTATATTAAAGGTGGCCTTAAATTTGTTCTGATAATCTGCGTGCACAAGGAGTTACTTATCCAGTGTTACTGCGTAGTTCTTGCCTTCTCTCTTGGTTTTCCAGATGTCCTTCGTTCGTTTGGCACGTATATCCCCCATGCTGGAAAGCGCCGACGCCGTGTTCAGCGCTAACAGTGTCCGACAGGCCGGTTTAACACCGTTTTTAATGCCATGAGTTTGAAATAAAAACGCCTGTAACTGTCCATCTTGAGGTTACAGCGCACAAGACAAGGGCAAAACGAGAGACACACGAAGAGACAGACACAAGCGCTGCCTTTAGTGAGCGTCTGCGTGACTGAGAAAAATTCTCAATCTACCTAGGACGCACGAGTTATTCGTGATATTTGCTCTTGCACAATCGAGCGCAGGGAGAAAACGCACTCGCTTTTTCCCATAGGAATGCATTACCGGAAGTCAGTTTCCGACTGGTTGCTGTCTGCTTCAGTTTGCAGCAGCACACCAACGCCATTTGAACCTCTAGCGTACATTATGATAGCTCTATGGGTCTACCCGCTAATGCTTCGAAGCAGAGCGTGGCGTTCTGACGTCCCCGCGCGCTCTCTTCTCCTCCTCTGCTTCACTTTCTCAGCGCAAAGACGTCACCGGAGCCACGTAGCAACCCAACGCACGTGCAAAGTGCAGTTTGTTTTAGTTTTTCGCTTTCGAACAGTTACTTGCTGCAGACGCCAGCGCGTGTAGCGCGTCTACCTAACTTCCCTTCATTCTCTTTAATGCTGGGGTAATTCGGCAAAAAGAATATTACTGGTCCAAAAAAAAAAAAAAAGAAAAAAAGAAAATGACAGGAGGACGCGTAAGCTTCGCCTTTAAGAGGGTAACGCGATAGCTAAATATGAATCCCCGCTCGTTCCCAGGCATAGAGTTATTACAATAAACGCTATAGAGGCTCAGCTGACGCTAGTGTCTACGGGACTTCCGGTTGCAAATTGAAACAGACAGCATGCAGTCTACTTTTCCAGCCTTCCTGTGTATTCCCATGGGAAAACGTACGTGCTATTTGTTTTCAGCGTAGTTTCTTTACTTGTAACGGGTACTATGTAGTTTTATTCGCATTATAAAAGTGTAATTAATTTATTTAACGTCTTTCTTTAGTAACCTCTTGGCGAATATGTGCTGCCACCTAGACACGCGAATCGGTTCGAGACTAGGCGACTGGAAAACAACGCGCGCCCAATGCCTCTCCCACCCGTTCCACACCCAAAACGTCAGCTACATCCTGTTCACCCATTGAGGCGATGTGACCTAGATACGGCTCCCCCAAGCTCACCTTTGTCCCCATCGTGCGTAATCTTCCGCCCCGAGGTCGACACAACAAAACCGCTCAAAGGCGAGAAATGCAAGATGGCGGATTGTTTGAAACTAGATACTCTCGAACCCAGGCGCATGAAATACTCCGCGCATGCGCACCGCGTATTTATACAAAAGGTCCATTGAGGCCCAGGTCTATGCTGTACTGCATTATATGCCAATAGAAGCTATAGATATGAACTCAATCAAAAAGAACAACAATCGTATCTATTTCACAACAACAACACTCGGTTACTGATTTATTTTGACTATTCGTGCAAACTTTGTTACTAATTCAGTAAGTGTTCTTCGTTCCGTAACTCCCAACTTCGTTTTTGCCGTCTTTTATGATTGTTTGATTTGGCATATATTAGCATCCTTTTGATGTTTTGTCAAGCTGATTTACTCAGCGTGCTTGATAGCATTGACTGTATGAGTAAATATGCGCCCTGTAATAACAGTCTGCAACGTCAACACGTATTTTACATCTGTATTGGGCTATTATAGCGCAGTGTTCGACACCTGAATTCTAAAGAATAACGCTTTTACTGACGCATATTTTTGTACATCCGATTGTAAAACGCTCCAAACTTTTTATTCTGTCACAGCACTAAGCAATATTTGCTCTTATAATCGAGCCCGAAGAGAAAACGCATTTCCGTTTTCCCATAGGAATGCATTACCGGAAGTCAAATTTAGTCTGCTTGCTGTCTGCTTCAAAATGCAACTAGAGTTCCTGTATAGGCTACTCTAAATGCAACAACACACTAGCGCCACCTGAACCTCGAGCGTTTATTGTAATAACTCTTTGTTCCCAAGCCGTGCAATTGTTCTTTGAGGCAAATGAATTACTTATCGCCCAATCAGGATTTTCCCGTCCCACCGACGCCGACGCCGGCTCTTCTGGGAAGTGCTCCTTAAAGCTATCGCTTTAATATATTTTGCGGATCTACTAAATTTTGAAATTTGTTCTATGAATAATTGTTTTTTGAACTGAGAGGCTTTGCTGGCGACGCTGAGGACGTGACGACATATATGTTGAAATCTGGGCCAGGTTTGTGCAGTATACATCTTGTTTCAGACGGGTTACAGGGAGTTTGATGATCCGGGTTCCCGGACATTTCATCGAACGCCGTTTCGTCGAACGCCGTTTCATCGAAAAAATGGACGTTTCATCGAACGCCGTTTCATCGAACGCCGTTCCATCGAATCGCTGATGGCCGTTTCATCGAATGTCTTTTATATAAAAAGTGTGAAAGATGCTCTTTTATGCACGGATCGAGTGCATTTTCGTGTCATTCACCCATTTCATCGTCAGGTTTTTAAATGTCCGAACTTGTAGCTGTTTCAATTTATTTTGATGCAAGTAACCCATGATATTTGTACCGATTTTTATGTTTGTTTCGCATATTGTGCTTATCTGTTCACCCCCTCTGTATTACCCGATGGGCCTTGAGGGTATTGTAACAAAAAATAAAAATAAAAAGTCGCACTCCCGGTAAGAGCGCACTCCAACTCATAGAGGCCAGAAGCCGACTTAGGTTTTGCGCAGGCGCAACACCTTTAGCCAAGTGAGCCTCCTAGTCTCTCATGTCTTTCTATTGATACTTTTTTTTATTTCCCGAAGCTTGCAGTAGCTAAAGCTGAGGTGCTATTTATAAAACTACAACGAAACATTGTTTTTTTAGTTCTAAGACTCAATGAAGTCAAAAGTAAGTGCGTCACTTCAAACTTTATTTGAAAACTTTCGGGGGTTCATGTGTTCGTGCGACAGCCATTCACCGTTTCAAATGATGAGCGATTGCTCTCAAAAAGTCCCCCACAGCCGTGCTCCGTCGGTTCTCATAAAAAAGGCGGACCTTCTCATTTCTTGCCGCTATGGCCTTCTTCTGGCGAGGAGGCCCTAGGGAACTCAGCATCGCCTCCAGCTTGTCTTCCGTCAGTTGATGTTGTGCGGCGATGCAAGTCAAAAACTTCCAGAACCCGGGATGGGCACCTCCAACCAGCTTCAGGAAGCGGGAATGCCACCCTGGCGTTCGATAAGACGGCGTTCGATAAAACGGCGTTCGATAAAACGGCGTTCGATGAAACGGCTTCGATGAAACGGTGTTCGATGAAACGGCGTTCGATGAAACGGCGTTCGATGAAACGGCTTCGATGAAACGGCGTTCGACGAAACGGCGTTCGATGAAATGTCCGGTCCCAGATGATCCGATATTAATGCTGGGGACGCTCACTCCAGTATAGCGGAAGAAAAATAAATAAAGCGCGACATACTGCGTTTTGTAGACGGGCCTCCTCGATCATCAAGTTTTATAACACGCGACGTCAAGCACCGCTGGAAAGTGCGCGGAAATTTGAATGTTGGTTTTGGTATAACCTTCCTTTGCCGTTTTCTCAATAGCTATTTTGAATTTAGACATAATAATTAAATACAGGGTGTCCAGCGACCTGGAAAACCGAGAATTGTCAGGGAAATTTTAATTACCGGAAAAGAAGCAGGGAATTGTCAGGGATATTGTCAAAAAGGGTAACCGGACAAAAGCTCACCGGACAAAAGCTCACCAGACAGAAGCTCACCGGACAAAAGCTCACCGGACAAAAGCTCACCCGTTTTTTGACAGACCCGGACAAAAGCTCACCTCGATTTTTTTTTTTTCGCTACCCGGGCGAAACACGGGCTGAAATAAAGTGCGGACGCGATGGACATTGGACCATTTTTAGGAGAACTTGTACCCCATCCACCATTGAGTTGCAAATTTTTAAAAATACTTTGAAAGAACGGGAGTTGGGCCTTTTGGAAAAGTACAAGACAGATGACCAATTTAGAAAACTGTGCGGGATTTTAGACAGGCTCGCGTTCCTTCCACCACAGCTTGTTCTACAAGAACTATACCACCAAGGAAAAGTCTACCGGTGATATCGGCTACCTGCTGGACTATTTTGATTGCACGTATGTCAACGGCTGCTTCCGTTATGCTTCTGCTCCATCTGCGGCGGCACCCAGAGCGAATTCTTCCCTTAGACTGACTCTGCGGCGACGACGACCGGAGTTTCCCCCATTACAGTGGAATATGTACGACGCCACTCTTCAAGATAAAGACCGGATGAACAACACCTGCGAAGGATGGAGTACCGGGTTCCAGAAGCTCGTCGGCCCCGCCCATCCAAGCGCCTTGAGGCTGATTGAATGCCTACAGCAAAATCAGGCGCTCGTTGCCACGGCATTGACACAACCCCGGAGAAATTAGCCCACAGTAAAGCGGGTGCGAAAAACCACTCTGCGCCTGCAGAATCGTTTTAGAAATATTTGCGAGGGCTTGCATGTACATCAAGATCTACCAAGACTGCTGGAGCTAGTAGGGAACTGCATTCGCTCCTAACCAATCGATGAATAAACTTGTTTGTATTAGAATCAACAAACCATGCGCCTGTCAGATTTAATTTATCGTTGCCTTTTTGTGTCGCACGCATGCACCTAAGATGTCCGCACTCGTGTTAAGACCAACATGAAATTTTCTCGTGGTGAGCTTTTGTCCGGGTCTGTGAAAAAATGGGTGAGCTTTTGTCCGGTGAGCTTTTGTCCGGTGAGCTTCTGTCCGGTGAGCTTTTGTCCGGTGAGCTTTTGTCCGGGATTCGTCAAAAAGCGAGCCCATGCAGTCACGGAAAATGAGCCGGAAACGCCATCGAGTGCCCTGAGCAAAGACTTGAGGGCTTGGGGGCAGAAATATAGGCAATAAATTATGCTTGGAGCGGAGCGCGGGCTCTGGTCCAGACTTGTGCCTATCTCAAATACTCTACTCAAGATACTGTATCTTAAATACTTTTTGGAGTATCTTGGTATCTTGCAAATACCTTTGATGGAGAGTATTTAATACTCTATCTTAATTACAATTTCGAGTATCTTGTACTCATTATCTTAAATACATTTTTGACATTCCACCATTTTTCGAGTTTTTCGGTATGAAGTGGCGTGGGCGTGGCACGAGCAAACGTGAACATTCTTTCGAGCCACCGAATCCTGTTGCTAGCTCCGATTAGCTACGGTGACTTTAACTCAGCTCGTGAAAAATATCGCTTTTTTGCCGACTGTGACTCATATTTCAGCCCAAAGTTCGCACAATGAAGGTTCTCCCCTCGCCTTCCCAAAGGCACCTTTCGTTTTTATAGAGTTTCCCAAAAAAATCCTCAAACAAAAGGTGTGGTTTTAGGGAAGTAAAGATGCCACCCTGAGGCGCAAGCAGACCGGGAAATGACCTACGAGAACAATGCAGACTTGAGTGTAAAGAAAATAACAAATAGAAGGAAATGAGAAGTGGATTCACACAAAAAAGTAGACATTTTTGTTTTGCTTTTTGTATATTTAACCTCGTTAAAGCAAAACGTCGAGGTTTTTCTTCTTGCTTTTTTTCTTTGTGTCGTTAGTCTGGCACTTATTGCTCTTGCGAACACTGTCTGTGAGCGAACATTGATAAGCAGAGAACAGTACAGGAAACGAGGACGACTTCTCAAAATGCCAACAAAGTGTCCCCCAACGTTGAGTGCTTTTCTGAACGCAACCCACTTAAAGAAGGTGCGACCACTGCCGTGGCTATTATGTGGGTTCTTTTTGTTATCCAATCACTCATATCTGTGTCCCAAGTTCGTTTATAGTAAACTCCCCGTATAGGGAATATGGATTGTAGTTAAACGATGCGTCTAAGGTGCGCCGCAGGCAGGATGTGATATTCAGCGATGTCACTATTGGCGAAGCGCTCTCACCCGTTTGTCACTTGAAAACCTCGGTGATTATCCAACACAAGGCCTGTGCACATGCTCACAGGCGTAGGCATGTTCGTGTCATCTTTTTTAATAGAGCGCGAAGCACAGTGTAATGAAAATATACCAACAATTACTGAAGTGATCTCCCCCCAAACAGTCCTCAGAGGATGCGAACTTGACCCACTTGGGCTTTTGCGCTGAGCTGGGCACCATGCATGCTGCATTGTTCATGCAGGTCGGGGTGGTAACAAAAGAGCCCCTCCTCCCCCTCACCGGAAAACACGAACTCCAGCCGAACGCTGACGCCGCGTTCGGTTAAGTCAGCCGAGCGCTGAGCCATTGTATTTGTTGTCCCCCATCCATCTATTTCTAAAGTTAACCACTTGGGGCGCCACGGTCTGATATCCTCCCCATAATATAAAGCGACCTCTTTCTTGTTGTTTCAGAAATGCTTTGTAACATCTATCAGTGATTTCGTCTCATCATTTATCATTCGGGACAATATTTTGCTCTTTTAGTCGGACTGCATAAAATAGCCATATGATACTTTTTTTTCCGTTTTGTGTTGTTGCGTGCTAATAAACCATTCTGGTAACCCAGATTTGCGTAACTGCATAATTGTCGTTGTCAATGACGTCGATACAAATATAAGCAATGAGGAAGTATCTTCAAAAGTAACTGAAATACATTTTTAAGTATTTGTACTCTACTCAAGATACTTTACAGTGAAAGTAACTTGAGTAGTATTTTAAATACTTTATGAAGCAGGTATTTAGTAACTTAACTTAAATACTTTTATCGAGTATTTTGTCCAACACTGCTCTGGTCACCCGCTGTAGAGTCTGCTGCACGATGCAGAGGGAATAGCCGACAAATCCAGTCTAAGCCTTGGATTGAATTGGTGTGGATTGAGGGCTCGACACTAGGCTAGATCCAGCTATAGCTACTAGATTTAGTAACAAATTGGAAAGCCACAGATCCCAATCCGATCCCATCCCTAAGCCGAAAGTATCCGAAAGTGTGCATCTGGCGGCCATGCGGCCATGCTGCCATTCGGTTATTGACGTGTATGTTTGAGCGTCGTGTTTTCATCGTGTTTCCTTTCCGGAAGTGGCCTCTTCACCGACGATGTCGGCGGCAAGAAAGTGATCGTTTAATCCGGACTGTACGAACCCGAATATTTTGGAATATGCAAGTTGGATTAAGCCCGTGCAAAATGATCCTCACAGTGCCCAATGCTCAATGCCTTGTGTTGTAATGGTCTTATATATTTAACCGCCTCTACAGTGGTCAGGAAATTTCACCTGAAATTGTCAGGGAAAACCTAGAAAAGTCAGAGAAATTCAAGAAATAATTTGCTAGACACCCTGAAATAGCATGCCGGGAAAGCTTTAGTATTTTGAAGATGCGTTTAGGGTTTATAATTAGCTCCAACAACTTGGGAGTGTGAAGTTGGCGGCGGATATTTGTCGATGCATGGTGTCCCGGCCGCAGCGGCTGTGGAGTCTTGCGTCCGTGAGGTCGGTGCATACCAGACACAAAACCGTCGAAAGAGGTCCGAGGGAAAATTGACGACCCGTAATGAGAAGCGAATGAATGAAGCAGTGGGCGATATCGCTTCGCTCATGCCGCAGTCTGTTTTTAACGTTTCTGGAGGACGGAAAAGTGTTTTTTTTTTTTTCCATTTCAGATGAAGCTTTAGACAAAGCTGGCAACAATGATCCTAAGTATGGCTCAGGTGTGTGGCTTATTTAGTGACTCTAACGCAAACGAGAAAAAAGATACGGTACCTCAACGAGAAAAAAGGGAACGGGCGGGGAGAGGAGGATATGAGATCGGACGTCGGAGTGTGCCGTGCTCTGATTGGAAGGGTAGTGGGTGGACGCAGAGGCCATTGCTGCACTTTGTCCCACTGTTCGGACGCCGGCGTCCGACGTTCGAACGCGAAACACTGCGCGAGGGGCAGACGACGCCCTTAAGAGGGATACTACAACGAAATTTCGGCGCTCATTTTTTTTATCTATATGTGTTCAACGGAGCAGTATCACATGGAACATACCAATATCTTGTTAAAAAAATCTCGAAAAGGAATTTTAAAACGAATTAAACGATTAGCAAAAAGCACCTGGTGGATGTCGCTAACGCCTCGCTTTAATTTTAATGCCCGTCTAGGAACCTTGACAGCTAGTGACGGTGAGTGTCTCGCCTCCGGCCACGACGAGAGAAGAGGGGAAGGAGGAACTCCCCTCTTCCCGAGAATGCCTTTTGTGTGGCTCAGAAGTCGCTATTGTCCCCCTACAAGATTATAGAAGATTAACCCGTCACTCAAACTTCGTACAAAAGCAGCCACTTCGCTGGCTGGAACGACTAGGTCATCCTCTCGGTAACCGGACAAAAGCTCACCGGACAAAAGCTCACCGGACAGAAGCTCACGGGGCAAAAGCTCACCGGAAAAAAGCTCACCTGTTTTTTGACAGACCCGGACAAAAGCTCACCCATTTTTTGACAAACCCGGACAAAAGCTCACCTCGATTTTTTTTTCCTACCCGGGAGAAACACGGGCTGAAATACAGTGCGGACGCGATGGACATAGGACCATTTTTAGGAGAATTAACTTGTACCCCATCCACCATTGAGTTGAGGGTTTTTAAAAATACTGTGGAAGAACGGGAGTTGGGCCTTTTGGAAAAGTACAAGACAGATGACCAGTTTAGAAAACTGTGCGGGATTTTAGACAGGCTCGCGTTTCTTCCACCACAGCTTGTTCCACAAGAACTAACCACCAGGGAAAAGTCTACCGGTGACATCGGCTACCTGCTGGACTATTTTAATTGTACGTATGTTGTTCGAGGCGGGGCTTAGGCCGCACGTCCGGGAGCTTCCTGGCTCGTGACGACGACCATTCCCCGAAGTGAAGAACCCAGGGGTCCAGTGGAGGTGGGAGAATTGGTAACGTAACGAACGGTTTAATTACATGGTAGCGATACAGTCGTCAAATCCGAGAGAACAAATGGAGCCCTCACGCCCCGCCTTATATAGGGGTCCGTTTTCTCCCCCTCTCTCCGCCAGGGCAGCAGGTGCGACCGCCACGTGCTTTGCAGCTGGGTCCGCCGCGTCGTAGTCAGAAATGAGTCATAGCCAAGGTTCTCCGCAGTTAGGCCAGGCCTCTCTCCCCTTCCGGAGCGCACGAACCCACACGCACACACACACACGTCCCGTTGACGTCACGGACGCGTTGAGACACGTTTTGGGCAGCCTTCGACAGGTGGGCGTCAGTCCTGAACACGTCGGGACTCGTTTCGGGACTCGTTTCCGCAGCGTTGAAACTCGGAAGAAGGTTGCCGAAGGTTCCATTCTTAACAATGTCAACGGCCGCTTCCGTTATGCTTCTGTTCCATCTGCGGCGGCACCCAGAGCGAATTCTTCCCTTCGCCTGACTCTGCGCCGACGACGACCGGAGTTCCCTCCGTTACGGTGGAATATGTGCGACGCCACTCTTCAAGATAAAGACCGGATGAACAACACCTGCGAAGGATGGAGTACCGGGTTCCAGAAGCTTGTCGGCCACGCCCATCCAAGCGTCTTGAGGCTGATTGAATGCCTACAGCAAAATCAGGCGCTCGTTGCCACGGCATTGACACAACCCCGGAGAAATGAGCCCACAATAAAGCGGGTGCGAAAAACCACTCTGCGCCTGCAGAATCGTTTTAGAAATATTTGCGAGGGCTTGCATGTACATCGAGATCTACCAAGATTGCTGGAGCTAGTAGGGGACTGCATTCGCTCCTAACCAATCGATAAATAAACTTGTTTGTATTAAAATCAACAAACAATGCGCCTGTCAGATTTAATTTATCGCTGCCTTTTTGTGTCGCACGCATGCACCTAAGTTGTCCGCACTCGTGTTAAGACCAACATGAAATTTTCTCGTGGTGAGCTTTTGTCCGGGTCTGTGAAAAAATGGGTGAGCTTTTGTCCGGGTCTGTGAAAAAATGGGTGAGCTTTCGTCCGGTGAGCTTCTGTCCGGTGAGCTTTTGTCCGGGATTCATCCTCTCGACGTCAGCCTCGCCGTAGCTTTGCTCGTTCCGAGACGACCTACGTCACGATTGCGTTGGATGTCACGTTTTCTCTGCTGGGCCTTCTCCGAGAGCTTGCCAGAGTGGGCCGTTTATAACGAAAAATACAGCCATCAGGCTCAAAATACAAACGTGCGATTGTCATTTACGGATATTGTGGATCATATTCAACCTATTTTTGAACACGACGGGAATATTTCAAATTTTGTTGAAGTGTCCCTTTAATTTCATTTACCGTATTTTCTGGACTATAGCCCAGGGGACGCTGCGAAAAGGGACTCGTTAGGACTTGCTCTGGGTAGTGCAAAATTCAGCGTCTCAAATTGCCATACATGTAGAGGCTTGCCTGCTCTGGTGCGGAACAGCAGATCACGAGAAACGACAAAAATCGCAGCAGAACGCTTAAGCTTCGCCTTTAAAAGTCAAATGCGGTAGTCAAATATAAACCTCCGCCCGCTTCCAAGCCATGCAAGCGTGTTTGGCTCGCAACCGAAAGATCGTGGGTTCAATCCCACTCCAAAAAAAGTATTCGAATTTTTTCTTTAAGGCAAATGAATTACTTGTCAACCAATTAGGATTTTCCGGTCCCACCGACGCCGTCGACGGCTTTTCTGAGACACGAGCTCCCGCTTTAAAATTTGAACGCTGTCGAAGCGCACGTCAAACAAAGCTGAGCCGCCAAGAGCGTGAGCATGAGACCGTCACGCGTTCGAAAGTAAAAAAAAGGAAAAAGAAAATGTCCTGGATTTTCTGACGTCACCACGCGGAGATAAGAGACGGGTACCCTATCGGTGGAGGCATGAATCTGGCACTTTCGATTGCCTTGCGGCTTTGAATCGAGCCGATTTCGGACGTCGGAAGCTGTTTTTCCGTCATTCAGCACTGCACGGAAAGCTCAGCGAGGGCGCCGTAAGTAGTGCGAGGCCCAATCAGGTGAGCTTGTACTACCCAAAATGAGGGAGCCACAGTTTGTTCAGCAGGAGGCATATAGTCCGCACCCTCGCATTCGCAGAAGCCGACTTCAGCTGAATTTTCTTTTTGCCTTAGTCTGCATTTAGTGGTCAATTTGAACGTAAAAATCATCATGCGCAGCACATGTTGAGAAATGCCTGCTGTATTAGCTCACGAAAGAGCCTGTATCGTACATAAACCACCATTAAGATACTTTTTTATTTGTAAAATTCTTCGCATCGTGTCACAGTGAACGATCTAGAAACATACCAAACCTTGTATAGTCCGCATCTGTAGATACTCCGCACCGGGTAAAATCTTAACTTTTAAACATGTATATAGTTCGCGGTCTATACACCGGAAAATACGCTATTTACTCTCAGGGCCTGAAGGCATTATAAAGGGGATTAGGTAAATTAATAAAAATGAATAAGAATACAACGCAAAACGAGGGAAAAATACATTAATAGCGTTGAACAAGGCAAGAAACGCATCAATACATAAATGAACAAAGCAAAAAAAAAAAAGAAAAGAAAAAGAGATCACAATAAAAATGAACTAGGCGCAGCAAAAAAAAAAAAAAGAAAAAAGAAAACGTAACTTTGACCAAGAAAAAAAAAAAAAAAAAGAACGAACATTTGTAAGGCACATTATTAAAAAGAAGTAGTAATTGCAGTTTTAAAATAAGCGCCGTCAGTTATTGAGACTGTTGGTGCGGGCAGGCGGTCCCAATCAATGGATGTCTGGAGAAGAAAAGAAGCATCGCAAATAGAGGTGCTACAATGGGGGATGGCTATACTTTTAGTTGATCTCTGCGCGATGATATGTAAGAGATGGTTCTAAAAATAACGTTTCACGAAGTGCGGGGATTTCGTGATAAATCTTGCAAAAGAAACATAAACGGTATTTTTTTTTTTTCTGCCAGAAGAGAGATTGGGCAATGGTAGAGATGCTTTCATAAGGGTGACGCTGGCTGTTTGGTGATAGTTGGAAGGAATAAAACGAGCAGAACGATTTTGAATTGACTGAATAGCAGACCGCCCTAATGGAGGGAGTCAGCATGTAGAAACGAAGGCCTTTGCTTTTCCCCACTAATCATACCAGCGACCGAAGTTAGTGCTCTGACGTGTTCGCAACTCCTCCTCTCGCACAGTTTGTCTCCGTGTAATGCATCTCGGGTGCGAGGGTGTACCGAATCCACGGACGCGCGTCATGAGCTGCGGGAAGCACTTTGGTGCGCGCTTTCTGCGACAGACCTCTGCTCCAAGGAGTACTCTGGGAGTGTATGCGGAGTCGTCTGCTTCTTTGCGCAGGGGTTGCGATAATGTCAGAACGCCGAGTTCTTATTGGTTGATTAAAACCAAATTGTGGGTAGACTTCAAGGCATCTAGCATTGACAGCTAGTGACGGAGGTTGTCTCGCCTCCGGCCACGACGAGAGAAGGGGGGAAGGAGGAACTCCCCTCTTCCCGAGAATCCCTTCTGTGGGTCGCAGAAGTCGCTATTGTCCCCCTACAAGATTATAGAAGATTAACCCGTCACTCAAAATTCGTACGAAAGCAGCCGCTTCGGTGGCTGGAACGACTAAGCCATCCTCTCGGCGTCAGCCTCGCCGTAGCTTTGCTCGTCTCGAGACGACCTACGTCCCGATTGCCTTGGATGTCACGTGCTCTAAGCTGGGCCTCTCCGAGCGCTTGCCAGAGTGGGCCGTTTATAACGAAAAATACAGCCACCAGGATCAAAATACAAACGTGCGATTGTCATTTACGGATATTGTGGATCATATTCAACCTATTTTTGAACACGACGGGAATATTTCAAATTTCGTTGAAGTATCCCTTTAAAAGTCAAATGCGGTAGTCAAATATAAACCTCCGCCCGCTTCCAAGCCATGCAAGCGTGTTTGACTCGCAACCGAAAGATCGTGGGTTCAATCCCACTCCAAAAAAGTATTCGAATTTTTTCTTTAAGGCAAATGAATTACTTGTCAACCAATTAGGATTTTCCGGTCCCACCGACGCCGTCGACGGCTTTTCTGAGACACGAGCTCTCGCTTTAAAATTTGAACGCTGTCGAAGCGCACGTCAAACAAAGCTGAGCCGCCAAGAGCGTGAGCATGAGACCGTCACGCGTTCGAAAGTAAAAAAAGGAAAAGAAAATGTCCTGGATTTTCTGACGTCACCACGCGGAGATAAAGGCTCTGTTATACTCCGACGTAACGCGTGCGCGCGTGCGAGCGCGTCACAGCCACGTCACGTCGGCGAAAACCCGACGCTCTATAGACCTTTCCAATGTTTACAAAATCACAGTCCAGCGTGCGATCTTCACAGCCCAGCACGTGCGTGTTCGTCGCTTCGGAAAGCGAGCAAAGCACGCGCCATACGCACGAACGCTCAAAATGGCACCGGCCACAAGCTCGTTTTTGGAAAGGTCTATAGACCTTTTCTTTAACGGCGCTGCCATCTTGTGAATTGCGGCGCCGACGACGCCGTCTAGCGGCTTAGAAAAGAAATACCGGCTAGTTCTGGCAGCACAGCTATCTGGGTAGGCAACGGTGTGGGTATGGGGGGAACTTGGCTAGACTTGGCTATGGTGGTTTGCAATAACTTGGTTGGAGCTTGTCCGGTTGAATCCAGCTGGCTACTCACAGGCCATCACCTTGCCTCCTCGAGAGAACGACGACGAAGACGGTGGGGTGTTTTGATTGAGTTTCCACAACGAAAGAATATATTAGCCGTTTAATGTAGTCTATGCAGGTAAGCTCTCGGCATTTGATAGCTCCATCTTGAGTGGTGGCATGTGGACTTTTCATACCTTTCACATACCATGGGGCTTGCAGTGATAACCTAATTGGACCACCTGCACCGGGAATTAAAATCGGTCCTCTTATCGTAGACGAAGTGGTCGTGAACGTGACGTTGAGTCTGATACGAACCTGTTGCGATTCAAGCTCGCAGTCGACTGACCTTCATAAATAAGGATTCTTGGGGAAAATGCGAAGCTCGATAACATTGCAGCCACACTCGCGCTGCAGCTTCTTGTGCTCATGGCACACTTTCTGCTATTTTCTTATGCTTTTTATTATCATTTATCCATCCCACGACCACGCAGTGGTAGCCAGACAACCGTAGATTTTCGGAAATTGCAGCACGGTAAAAAGGAGCACTCGGAACTAACTCATGCACGACGTCTGTTTTTAAGCCTTTTTGCCCATACTCTTAGCGGTGGCATACCCTGTGTCAGCGGGCAATCCAGAAATGCACCAGGTCGAGGGTACGTGAGTTACTGGCTGGTTTGAGGTTATGCGAAAAAGGTCTATACTCCGGCGTCGTGTCGTAACCGACGCGACCGGCGGCGTTCGACGCAGCCTGACCGCCTCGACGCCAAAATGGAGCATGCCGTATTCCGCGCCGGCCACGCCAACGACGCCGGACCAGGATGCATCACGCGCTGGCTCCCGGCAGCCCTCGCGCGTGAAGCGCGGCGGATACGAGCAATAGCAGACGACGGAAGCACCACTCCGTGTGGCCTCATGTTTGAAGAATCGGACTCGGTCTTCGAGAAGCTGATCAAGGGAATTCGTCCTCACCCGTGTGTCTACGACTCGAGGAAGCTTGAGTACCGTAGACCGTGCGCTTGTCAAAGATGTACCGTATGTACATTCACCGCCTACGCTTGCGGCGAAGGCGGTGCACCAACAGTGCAAGCGCGAGTTTTCGTCGTGCAAGGTACGTTCACGCCATCGCTCGAACTTGGCTCTCAAGAAGCGCGAGAAATTTCGTCTGCTATTCGAAACGAAAAGGAACCGGAAGTGGCGCACTCTCGCAGGAAACGTGCCCTCGTAGTTAGATTCTGCGCATGCGCCGCGCTGGCGGTCCACCGACGCGCGCCGCGGGAGCCGCCAGGGCCGCCGCGGGCGAATTTTTGACGCGTGCGGCGTGACTGACGTGACGTAGCCGACTTCGACCAGCGTTTGCTGGCGCGCGCGTACGTCGGAGTATAACAGAGCCTTAAGAGACGGGTACCCTATCGGTGGCGGCATGAATCTGGCACTTTCGATTGCCTTGCGGCTTTGAATCGAGCCGATTTCGGACGTCGGAAGCTGTTTTTCCGTCATTCAGCACTGCACGGAAAGCTCAGCGAGGGCGCCGTAAGTAGTGCGAGGCCCAATCAGGTGAGCTTGTACTACCCAAAATGAGGGAGCCACAGTTTGTTCAGCAGGAGGCATATAGTCCGCACCCTCGCATTCGCAGAAGCCGACTTCAGCTGAATTTTCTTTTTGCCTTAGTCTGCATTTAGTGGTCAATTTGAACGTAAAAATCATCATGCGCAGCACATGTTGAGAAATGCCTGCTGTATTAGCTCACGAAAGAGCCTGTATCGTACATAAACCACCATTAAGATACTTTTTTATTTGTAAAGTTTTTCGCATCTTGTCACAGTGAACGATCTAGAAAAATACCAAACCTTGTATAGTCCGCATCTGTAGATACTCCGCACCGGATAAAATCTAAACTTTTAAACATGTATATTGTTCGCGGACTGTACACCGGAAAATACGCTATTTACTCTCAGGGCCTGAAGGCATTATAAAGGGGATTAGGTAAATTAATAAAATGAATAAGAATACAACGCAAAACGAGGGAAAAATACATTAATAGCGTTGAACAAGGCAAGAAACGCATCAATACATAAATGAACAAAGCAAAAAAAGAAAAAGAGATCACAATAAAAATGAACAAGGCGCAGCAAAAAAAAAAAAAAAAAAAAAGAACGAACATTTTTAAGGCACATTATTAAAAAGAGTAGTAATTGCAGTTTAAGATAAGCGCCGTCAGTTATTGAGACTGTTTGTGCGGGCAGGCGGTCCCAATCAATGGATGTCTGGAGAAGAAAAGAAGCATCGAAAATAGAGGTGCTACAATGGGGGATGGCTATACTTTTAGTTGATCTCGGCGCGATGATATGTAAGAGATGGTTCTAAAAATAACGTTTCACGAAGTGCGGGGATTTCGTGATAAATCTTGCAAAATAAACATAAACGTTTCTTTTTTTTTTTTTTTTCTGCCAGAAGAGAGATTGGGCAATGGTAGAGATGCTTTCATAAGGGTGACGCTGGCTAGTTTGGTGATAGTTGGAAGGAATAAAACGAGCAGAACGATTTTGAATTGACTGAATAGCAGACCGCCCTAATGGAGAGAGTCAGCGTGTAGAAATGAAGGCCTTTGCTTTTCCCCACTAATCATACCAGCGACCGAAGTTAGTGCTCTGACGTGTTCGCAACTCCTCCTCTCGCACAGTTTGTCTCCGTGTAATGCATCTCGGGTGCGAGGGTGTACCGAATCCACGGACGCGCGTCATGAGCTGCGGGAAGCACTTTGGTGCGCGCTTTCTGCGACAGACCTCTGCAGCAAGGAGTACTCTGTGAGTGTATGCGGAGAGCAAGTCGTCTGCTTCTTTGCGCAGGGGTCGCGATAATGTCAGAACGCCGAGTTCTTATTGGTTGATTAAAACCAAATTGTGGGTAGACTTCAAGGCATCTAGCATTGACGTCTGCCCACTATTTTTTTTTTCAATCAGCCAATCAGGGCTCGGCGTCGTTCTGACGTCACCGCCTCTCCTGCGCAAGAAGCAGACGACTTGCTCTCCGTATAGTTCCGCGCTGCTCGTGCTGGCGTCCCGGCAGTAACCGTGTTGAAGCAGAAGCCTAAAACAAGTTTATGGCAATGGGCGGGTGCCTTTGTCAACACCCTGAAGTTCTCCTATGTGAACCTTTGAACTGCGTGTGCAGCGCGTGAGCGTGTGCAGCGTGTGCAGCGCGTGCATCTACATTCATTGCATTCTCCTTAGTGCTAGTGTAATTTGGAATAACAAAAAAAAAGTCTATTATTATTGCACTCGACGATTGAAGGAGATAGCGGTGCAAACATTTCGTTTCTCTCGGTCTTCTGAGATTTAAAAAAATATATTTTTAATAATAAAAAAAATATTTAAAAACTAAAAAAAAGGAAAAAAAAATGAAGCCCTTGCCTTCTGATCATAGGAAAATCGTTGATGACGTTAATCGCAAAGCTTGGAACTGCCTCGAGTGTATCTCGAACGAGAAGAGCAAAAGCCTTCGCAAAACGCGCTTGCACGGATTTTTTGGGGGAGCGGTAATGGGCCAGCACTCGTCTCGGCCCTGGCGAAAACTCGGAAATGAACCCAGATGGAACGATGAGGGAAAGCAAAAAAAAAAAAAAAAAAAAAGAAAAGAAATAAAAGCGATTAGTCAGACGAACGAAAGAGAGAGAGAGAGAGAGAGAGAGAGAGAGAGAGAGAGAGGGGGGGGGGACGTGAAAGAGAAGCAAAGATATAGAATGGAAGTGGGCCAAAGGCGGTGCATCGATCAACATCCCCGTGAACAATGCGGACTAAATTGAACGTGACGAGGCGCAGGTCGAACGTATTTGAATGCGCTTAGAATTTTCGCGCTTGGCGCTCTGAATTCGCCGCATTCAGAGCCATTTATACGAGAGAGGGCCTTTCTAAAAGTCGCGGAGGAGAATACTGATGACCTTATTATAGTCCGTTGGTCACTGACGGGATCGTGCGGTAGAGTGGAGACCACTGGCGAAACTTTCGGCGATCACGATTGTGTTTCTCCCGACTCCTTTTTGTACCTGGGCGACACCCTCCGAAACTGGCGGCAGCGGGATGCAAGACAGGGGACAGTGAACGCATATGTGTGCGAGTTTACCGAAAATGAAAAGGTCAAATGAAAGTAAAATGGATAGGTGGGCTAGTTGGTACATGTCTAACGCTTGGTCCTGTCTCGTATTCCTTGTGTCCTCGTTTTTTAGGGGCTTCACAAGGTCAAATGAAAGGTATATTTGTCCGTTCATCCAGCTCGCTGCCGACGTGGTGTATGCACGCGTGAATGGGGGTGGACGTTTAAGTCTTCAGCAGGAGTCTCGAGTTTCTCCTTGGCGAGAGACCCTCGTCAAAAGTGCGCGCCACCCAGTGGCTGCTGCGCCAAAGTATCCCGAGTCCGCGCCTTGGTTTGGACACACACTCAGAGCACGGATTGGACGCGAGGCGTGACGTCAGCATTCGGCGTGAACTCGGCCCACACCCCCATCGCGCATGCGCGGCGCCGGTGGACGTCCGCTAGGGCGCTCCGGGCGCTCCGGTTTGTTTGTAAACATGAGTTGGTGTATAGTTCCGCGCTGCTCGTGCTGGCGTCCCGGCAGTAACCGTGTTGAAGCAGAAGCCTAAAACAAGTTTATGGCAATGGGCGGGTGCCTTTGTCAACACCCTGAAGTTCTCCTATGTGAACCTTTTGAACTGCGTGTGCAGCGCGTGAGCGTGTGCAGCGTGTGCAGCGCGTGCATCTACATTCATTGCATTCTCCTTAGTGCTAGGGTAATTTGGCAAAAAAAAAGTCTATTATCATTGCATTGGACGATTGAAGGAGATAGCGGTGCAAACATTTCGTTTCTCTCAGTCTTCTGAGATTTAAAAAATATATTTTTAATAATAAAAAAAATATTTTTAAAAACTTTCGAAAGAAAGGAAAAAAAAATGAAGCCCTTGCCTTCTGATCATAGGAAAATCGTTGATGACGTTAATCGCAAAGCTTGGAACTGCCTCGAGTGTATCTCGAACGAGAAGAGCAAAAGCCTTCGCAAAACGCGCTTGCACGGATTTTTTGGGGGAGCGGTAATGGGCCAGCACTCGTCTCGGCCCTGGCGAAAACTCGGAAATGAACCCAGTGGAACGATGAGGGAAAGCAAAAAAAAGAAAAAAAAAAAGAAAAGAAATAAAAGCGATTAGTCAGACGAACGAAAGAGAGAGAGAGAGAGAGAGAGAGAGAGAGAGAGAGAGAGAGGGGGGGGGGACGTGAAAGAGAAGCAAAGATATAGAATGGAAGTGGGCCAAAGGCGGTGCATCGATCAACATCCCCGTGAACAATGCGGACTAAATTGAACGTGACGAGGCGCAGGTCGAACGTATTTGAATGCGCTTAGAATTTTCGCGCTTGGCGCTCTGAATTCGCCGCATTCAGAGCCATTTATACGAGAGAGGGCCTTTCTAAAAGTCGCGGAGGAGAATACTGATGACCTTATTATAGTCCGTTGGTCACTGACGGGATCGTGCGGTAGAGTGGAGACCACTGGCGAAACTTTCGGCGATCACGATTGTGTTTCTCCCGACTCCTTTTTGTACCTGGGCGACACCCTCCGAAACTGGCGGCAGCGGGATGCAAGACAGGGGACAGTGAACGCATATGTGTGCGAGTTTACCGAAAATGAAAAGGTCAAATGAAAGTAAAATGGATAGGTGGGCTAGTTGGTACATGTCTAACGCTTGGTCCTGTCTCGTATTCCTTGTGTCCTCGTTTTTTAGGGGCTTCACAAGGTCAAATGAAAGGTATATTTGTCCGTTCATCCAGCTCGCTGCCGACGTGGTGTATGCACGCGTGAATGGGGGTGGACGTTTAAGTCTTCAGCAGGAGTCTCGAGTTTCTCCTTGGCGAGAGACCCTCGTCAAAAGTGCGCGCCACCCAGTGGCTGCTGCGCCAAAGTATCCCGAGTCCGCGCCTTGGTTTGGACACACACTCAGAGCACGGATTGGACGCGAGGCGTGACGTCAGCATTCGGCGTGAACTCGGCTCATCCCTTATCGTTCGGCCAAGAGTCGGACCCAATCGCCCGCTTCGTGCCCGAGAAATGGCTGCCGCCAATTTTTATTTGTAGGGTTTTGAAAATATTCTAGTGGTTGTTTTATTCGTGCTAGCCCCTCTTTGTTTAGCGTCCTTGCGGCAGAATAACCAGATAGGCGTTTTTTGTCTACGCGATGTTTGTTTTAATGTGTGTAAAAAAAAATGACTGCGTCTTTTACCTTAAAGGCTGTAATGCATTATAGAGAATCGGCGTGTCACGTGACGTATGTTTTCCCGCTAAATTTAGCGGGGAAAGTGAATGGTTGTATAGGTCACGTGATGTGGATTTCTCCCACCAAAGTTAGCGGGGAAACTGGATTGGTGTGTAGGTCACGTGACGTTAGTTTGCCGCTTAATTTGGCGGGGAAACTGAATCCATGATTTTGGCCTCAAGACGTGAATTTTCCCGCTAAATATAGCGGGGAAACTGACAACGTATAGGTCACGTGCAGTCAATTTCCCCGAGGTGTATAGGTCACGTGACGACACTTTCCCGCAAAAGTTAGCGGGGAAACTGGATTGGTGTGTAGGTCACGTGACGTTAATTTGCCGCTTAATTTGGCGGGGAAACTGAATCCATGATTTTGGCCGCAAGACGTGAATTTTCCCGCTAAATATAGCGGGGAAACTGACAACGTATAGGTCACGTGCCGTCAATTTCCCCGAGGTGTATAGGTCACGTGGCGACACTTTCCCGCCAAAGTTAGCGGAAAAACTGGATTGGTGTGTAGGTCACGTGACGTTAATTTGCCGCTTAATTTGGCGGGGAACTGAATCCATGATTTTGGCCTCAAGACGTGAATTTTCCCGCTAAATATAGCGGGGAAACTGACAACGTATAGGTCACGTGCAGTCAATTTCCCCGAGGTGTATAGGTCACGTGACGACACTTTCCCGCCAAAGTTAGCGGGGAAACTGGATTGGTGTGTAGGTCACGTGACGTTAATTTGCCGCTTAATTTGGCGGGGAAACTGAATCCATGATTTTGGCCGCAAGACGTGAATTTTCCCGCTAAATATAGCGGGGAAACTGACAACGTATAGGTCACGTGCCGTCAATTTCCCCGAGGTGTATAGGTCACGTGGCGACACTTTCCCGCCAAAGTTAGCGGAAAAACTGGATTGGTGTGTAGGTCACGTGACGTTAATTTGCCGCTTAATTTGGCGGGGAAACTGAATCCATGATTTTGGCCGCAAGACGTGAATTTTCCCGCTAAATATAGCGGGGAAACTGACAACGTATAGGTCACGTGCCGTCAATTTCCCGAGGTGTATAGGTCACGTGACGACACTTTCCCGCCAAAGTTAGCGGGGAAACTGGATTGGTGTGTAGGTCACGTGACGTTAATTTGCCGCTTAATTTGGCGGGGAAACTGAATCCATGATTTTGGCCGCAAGACGTGAATTTTCTCGCTAAATATAGCGGGGAAACTGACAACGTATAGGTCACGTGCCGTCAATTTCCCCGAGGTGTATAGGTCACGTGACGACACTTTCCCGCCAAAGTTAGCGGGGAAACTGGATTGGTGTGTAGGTCACGTGACGTTAATTTGCCGCTTAATTTGGCGGGGAAACTGAATCCATGATTTTGGCCGCAAGACGTGAATTTTCCCGCTAAATATAGCGGGGAAACTGACAACGTATAGGTCACGTGCCGTCAATTTCCCCGAGGTGTATAGGTCACGTGACGACACTTTCCCGCCAAAGTTAGCGGGGAAACTGAATTTGTGTGTAGTTCACGTGGCGTCAATTTTTACGCTAAATTTAGCTGGGAAATTGAACTGGTCTGTATGTCCCATGACGTCAGGTCACGTGACATCAATTTTTCCGTTAAATATAGCGGAGAAACTGAATTCGCGTTCTCGTGATATCAATTTCCCCCGCTATATTTAGCGGGAAATGCACAGACTAACGGACAGACGAACGAACAAAAATTTTTTTTTTTTTTTTTTTTTGATTGAGGGGTAGCGTTAAAAAGCTTTTCATGCTTTAAAAGTTTGGTACTCAACACTCGATTCGACATTCATTTTTTTTTTTTTTTTTTATGGAATCTATTTGACAATACTTGATTCGAGTTGAACTGTCACCTCTCGCAGACCCCTAGCAATTATAGAAGTAAAAGCCGCTGCGCAAACGGAACCCCGGATGAATTTCTTAAAAGAAACAAACGAACAGAACCCCTGCGCGCGAGGAAAAGAGTTCGGCAATACACGTCTACCGAATGCGGGAATTGCGTGGGAGACAACAGCTGCGTAAAAGGTCGCTACATATGGAACAGCCCGTTGTTGGAACGTTGTGCAGGCAGCCTAGACGATTCCGGGTTAGGAGCGCTGCGCGAGGTGGATGAGTGCGCACTTCTCTCACGCCTCTTGCGTTGATTTTTCTGTTACCCGTAAAACTTTCGTTGTAAGTGGATAGCAGCGAGTTACATATTGAATGGTGCTGTTCTACGCCATGTAAGAATTCCGTTGCACGTTTCTAAAAACGAGTAATACAGTGTTTTCATGCGCCCGATAGGCTTGCTGCTTTATGTACAAGCACACAAACACACTTACGGACAGACGCATATACTTTGTTTTACTGATGTTTTGCTTTGCTACTGCAACCATTTTGAAGGATTGACAAAACGAGTGTTTGCATTTTATTGCAGACGCTCCTACGTTTCTTCACTAATTAATAATAACAAGTTCTCGTCCGCATAGGTGCACGCAGAGAGAGACGGCGAATACCGGCTGGTCTTATCAACTGCAGAGAGCGCGCCATGACGTTGCGCTTTTTGCGCTGTTTGATTGGCCCTTCGGCTCATAACATCGGCCGCGCTCGGACCGAAGCTGAAACTAGGGTGCCTACATGTAGGCACCCTAGCTGAAACGAAGTATAGGTTCGGCGGTGACGGCCGGCATCCGGCGTGCGGTACCGGCGTCCTATATAATGCGATTTCCCTAATCGCGCATATTGGCCTGCCCGGGCATATCCGGTGACGTTGCCCCGACGCGTGCGCTGGGGGCGCTCATCCAATAAAACTCGCTCGGGTTCGCGTCTGCCTATGGGTAATGACAATGTGTCACGCATAATTCAGACAGTCTGCGGACGCTGTCGGAGGCTTCTCGCTTCCATGGGTGACAAAACTCTCGTTAGGCGAATTTGAAGCGTACATACTATATGCGTGAAACAAACCTGCTTAGAAGATGCCCGAGGCGTGATAATTCTGTCATCGTGTGTGTGCAGCGAACGTCTCGTATGAAGTATGAGCAGCGGGAGATTGCGGCTTTAAGGATTTAAAGAGTTTGTTCCGGAGACGGCCATGGCTACACCCTATATCGGCACCCTTATAGGGGTCATGAGACGGTATCGGGTTGGAACATTCGTGACTTTGCAGAGGCGTACCGGTACGAGTCTGGCCCCAGTATACTCGCACAGACCGCCACTGGTTCAGAAGCTTCTCTGCTGCGGGGAGATTGCGAGATTAAACGTGGAGTTATTTCGTTCAGTCTCGCCTTCGCGAAGCTCGATGACGTAATTGGGGGATCGAAACCGCCCGCCTGACCGACAGTCGAGCGCGGCTCGGGAATTGGACACGGGAAGTGCGTGAGCCCTGGACTTCGGCTCGTAACAATCGATGTCTCGACGGACACTCGGGCAGTACATGGCTTGTGTCCAACCACTGTGGTGATGAGAATGGCCGAACTCTAACAATGCCCGGAGCTCGGAGCGTTTTTTCTCCTTTGACAACCCCAGGGCATGGCTATGATTAACGTTGGCGGCATAGGATAGGTCCCGGGCCACGTGGACGCTTGTTCTTGATCCGAGTGAAGGGGATGAACGATGGTCATATTTCTCGAATTTTTTCGGGGACTGCCATTGCTTAGAAAGAAAAACTAATGAAAGTTTATTCGTTTTTTAACGTTAGGGAGTGATTCTAAGGGCCGGTTCGTTTTTTAACGTTAGGGAGTGATTCTAAGGGCCGGTTGCACCAACGCCGCTTATCGCAAAGCGGAGCTTAGCCGGGCACCTAAGCTAAGTTTCGGTTTCGTTCGGTTGCACCAAAATCGCTTATGGCTAAACCTAGCACTAAACTACGCTTATCGTAAGCGCTCAACATTGGGCGCTTTGCTTTTGGTTGTTTCTTAATCCTGGATTTAAAACATGGCGGCTGGTTTGTGGCGGTCGACGTGGTGGACGAAATTGGTTGTACAAAGTGTTTTAGGCTACAACAGCGTGAGAGTCTCGACAGAATGACCTTCGATTGTGACAAGGATGCAAAATATTGTCGCGTGAAGTGTTTATCGACCCCTGTTTTCAAGTTGGCTCTCCACTCTCAGTGCGTGTTAGCCCTAACCGAGAAGAGTAAAACTATACGCACTCCGGAGTGCACTTCGGACGGAAATGGCTATACGCACTCCGCTAAACTCGTATAAAACGATTGGTCAGAGCGAGTTTTCAAAGCGGTGGCGTAGCGTAGGATTCTTTTTTCGAACGCCGAGGCGAACGGTCAGGGAATCATGAGCTCCAGCGGAGCGCGTTCTACGGCTAACCCTAGCCGGGTATCAACAGGTATTTCGGAAACTTTGGCTCCCCAGGACTACCGTATTCTCCTGCCTAAGCTGCCAACAGGTCGATATTCTTTTAATTCAGTCTTTCTACACGGTGACCCATCAGCGAGACCGTATCGCATCGACGACTTTCGCGACGTTCTGAAGGGCGTCGTTGACATGAATGACGTGGCCGGCTTCGGTGTCTTCCAGTACAACCACGTTTGGATGCTCACCCTGCACAACGCGGCAGCGAAGGAGAAGCTGCTACATGCGGCAGTGCTCAACGTCAAGGGCAAGACCTGCCTGGTCATCGATCCGAATGTGAGTGAGAAATCATTCAAAGTTCACTGGGTTCCCGTCTGCGTTCCCGACGAAGCTGTGCAAAAGACATTCGAGTCGCACGGGAAAGTGAAATCAATCGTGCGCGAGAAGTGGAGGCAACCAGGCTTTGAGAATGTGGAGACAACAACGCGAACAGTCACAATGGTACTCAAGGAAGGTATCACAGTGGACGCTATCCGCATCAAATCAACATCCTCGGAATGCCAGCGCTGGTGTCCATTCCAGGCCGCCCACCTCAGTGCTTACGGTGCAAGAAGGTAGGACACATGCGCAAGCAGTGTCGCACCCCGTGGTGCAGAACGTGCCGCACTTATGGACATGAGGAGGACAACTGCATCCAGACGTACGCGGCAAAAACGAGGACTCCAACCGAACCACAGGACGTCGATAACTTGATGGACCAAGATGAAATGGAGGAGACCATTGCCGGGACTTCGACGGGGAAGGCGTCTGAATTGTCATCTGACGTCGTCGGAGCAGCGAATTCAGCACCACCAGCAAGCAGCGTCGCAGAAGTCATGGTGACAGAGTCGCTGTCGCCGAACACGGGAGAAAACTCGCAAGAAGGACAAGTCAAGGCGGAACTGGTCGGAAGGAAGGGGGAGGAGAACAGAAAGGCCAGCGAGGCAGATGGTAACCCGGACCAAGAAGTCACCGGAGCGGAAGCGCCAGTCAAAAGGAAGGGGGAGCGATCAACGGAAAAAACTACAGAGCGCATGACTGCGGCTGATCAAGGATTTACTCTTGTGACCCGCAAGCGTTGGAAGAAAGGCACCGAACCTCAAGCCCAACCACGGTTGACAGAGGGGGGTGCTTCAGCACTTGAGGAAATGGCCTTCGAAGATTGACGACGTTCTGCCAAACGTGTAAACCATCCCAACTCCAACACTTTATTGAATGGTTAAAAAGTCTAATTCATTGAATATTGCAACCTTTAACGCTATTAGTACTGTTGCAAGGAAATGTAAGCAATGGTTACTCAGTCTGCTGCTAGAAAAACGCATAGATATTGCTTTCATTCAGGAGACAAGAATTTCCACGCATGAGCAGGCAAAAGACTTCGTGCAGTACTTTGGGCACGTGTTTTGGTGCTTCCACACATTGACTCTTGGTAACGCGTCTGGAGGAACGGCGGTGCTTGTCAAAAAGAAAAAGTGTTTTTCCGTTGTTGATTGTGAGCTCAGCGCAGACGGTCGCGTCAGCAGAGTTGACTGCCTCGTTAAAAATGAACTAGTGCGTCTCGTATCGGTTTATGCACCTAATGATGCTTCTGACCGCCTTCTTTTTTTCAAGTCTTTGACACATATCTTGGACACGCCTGGAAAGGTCATTCTAGGCGGGGACTTCAACTGCGTGTTATCTAACCGTGACCGCTCTAATCACGCGACGACAAGCGATTCGAGTGCTACTAAGCTGAAAAGCGTGTTAGAGCAGTTTGACCTTGTCGACGTCACAAGCCCGCTGAGGGACTTTTCTCCTCGTTTCACGCATTGGCAGGGAACATCTCACGCCCGCCTTGACAGATTTTACTTGTCAAGCGAAATGCTGACACAAGTGGAATAGTACATGGCTGAGGCAGTCTCGTTCTCTGATCATGCTCTCGTTTCCTTTTCTCTCAAACCTGGAGCAAGAACTCGCAGCAAGGCACGTGATGGAAGCTGAAAAATGAACATGAGCATTTTACAAGACGAAGAATTTATTTCGATCGTGAAAGAAAAGATTGAGGTGCTTAGCAATGAAACTCCGTTAGATGCCTGCGTGTGGGAGAACTTCAAAATGGAACTGAAGGAACTCGCAACCGACTTTTCGCAGAAACGACAGCTCGAGCGCACGCGAGAGAAAAGGGCGTTGGTACAGTCCCTCAAGACACTAATTGTCGAAGAAGAACAAAGCCCTGGTGTTTTTCTGGAAGACATAAAAGAATGTAAAACACAACTTCTCAAGTTACTAGAAGAAAAGCTAAATGGTGCTGCAGTTCGAAGCCGCACCCGGATGTTAAACGAAGAAGAGGTGCCGACAAAAATTTTCGCAACGTTAGAAAGAACAAGAGGGGAACGGAACACGATTCTGAAAGTAAGAAAAGGTGATGCCATAGCGGAAGGGCAAACAGAAGTTGAAGAAATGTTTGCAGCCGTCTACAGTGAGTTGTTTCGAAGAGAAGACATCGATAACGACATCACCGATAGTTTTCTCAAAGATCTGCCGCAAGTGTCAGAGGAGCATAAGGACCGCATGGATCAACCGATCAGTGCAGCAGAAGTCAACTGGGCAATCAAGAATCTGCCAACAAACAAGGCCCCGGGCCCGGACGGAATAGGCTCCGAGTTTTATAAGATGTTTATAATCCTCCTCTGCCCCATTCTGCTGACAGTGTTTCGTGACATAAAAGAAAGACAGCTACTTCCACCATCGATGAAAGAGAGCTTCACTGTTATGATTCCGAAAGCACAAACCTACGGCAAAATTCCCGAAGTAACAAACTTCCGTCCTATAAGTCTGTTAAGCACAGACTACAAGATAATGGCGAAAATATTGGCACGGCGTTTGGACATTGGACTGAAAAGCGTCATCGGAGAGCACCAAACCTACGGACTGAAAGGACGGTCCATTTATCGCAACCTTCACGTCATGCGTTTTGCCTGTGAAGCGACAGCCGAAGGTCATCAACCATTAGCGGTGCTGCAGACAGATCTCAGTCAAGCGTTTGATCGGGTGTCCCACGAGTTTCTCATGAAGGTCTTGGAACGATGTGGGGTGGGCGATGTGATGAGAGATTCGATAGCACTGTGCTACAAAAGCATCACCACGCGGCTTATAATAAATGGAAAGAAAGGAAAGCCAGTTTCGGTTCAGCGTTCTGTGCGACAAGGCTGCCCCATGTCACCAATTTTGTTCGCTCTACAGCTGGAGCCATTATGCCTCAAGGTGCAGCGCAACCAGTCGATCTCCTGGCTCAAGCTGGAAGGAGCATCTGTGAAACTCCTGGCGTACGCAGATGATGTTTCCTTTGTATGCTCTTCAAAGCGACAAATCGAAACAGTCTTGGATGAACTCGAAAACTACGGTCGGTGTTCCGGGGCAAGAATCAATAAGAGCAAGTCAAAAGGGATCTGGCTCGGAGAATGGGCCACAAAGCCATCGGAGTTCATGGGCGTTAAGTGGTCCACAGGCGTGGAGAAGTACCTCGGTGTGCCTATGAATCTGTCAGCACCCACGTCACAACAATGGAAACAGAAATTGACGACCATCCCAGCAACACGTTCTTCTTGGACAGCAAGACGCTTGTCAATGTTCTCCAGAAGCTATGTCTGCAACGCAGTATCATACCCTGCGATCCTGTATGTGGCGCAAGTAGTTTGTTGCGGCGCAGGCACAGTGAACGCCATCCACAGGCATTGGGCCACGTTCATTTGGCAATCGCGAATGGAAAAGATGCGAAGGAGCAACCTGCATGTTTTGGAGTCTGGAAAGCGGTGGCTTCGGGCTCGTGAATGTGACCCTCAAACTTTATGTGCAGCGTTTTCTATTCTTTAGAGATCAAAGAGATCCAATCTTCACGACCGCATTCCACTGCTTAGGATATGGAAACCTGCAACAATGGATGGTGAGCACCACGACTCGGACAACCACGTCGAGGCATCTCAGCTATTACAAGGAAGTTGCCGACTCAATCAGGTTCTTCTTGGTTCACTTCTCTTGGGAGTACCTTTTGACGGTGAAACGGAAGACACTTTACTGGGACACCGTCTCAGCAGTTTTACCAGTGCCGTTATACCGACAGTGTGTCAACGCTCCCAACTCATCCGATGTCTTCAAGCAGCTGAGAAAGCTGCCTGTGCCTACAAGCAGCAAAGATTTCTTTGTTCGTTTTCATGTTGAAGTGCTCCCTGTGAAAGTGTGGCTTGATAAGAAAGGATTCTTTGTGCCGTGGTCGCTAAACTGTGCTTTGTGCGGGGCGACTGAAACCTTACATCACGTGTTTGTGGAGTGTAGCAACGCTTACCTTTTTTGGGCGGAACTGAAGTGCCTCTTCACTGTAGAGTTTGAAATTGACTGGAACGTGTTCAAATGGTTGTGTCTTGAGAGCGAGGAGCACTCTCCAACTGTGCGGCGTGTTTTAGTGGTGCTCGGACTGCACGCGATTTGGCGATCCCGAACTGCGTATCTCGAGTGCGACATTCAAGCCAAGCGAACATGGTGCTATTTTGCGGCCAAGTTGAGGTGGACTCTCAGTGTTGCGGCGAAAAGGTTTCCAAAGGACAAGGAGCAGTGGGACTTTATCGAAAGACGACTCCAGAAATGGTGCATGTGAAGTGTTAGCATATAATGATGTAACGGGCAGGCTGCTCATTGTCTAAAAGGAACACAGCCGACATGTCGGCTGTCTGTATTTGTTCAAAAAAAGCTTCCAAACAATCAATAAATTTGTTTAAAAAAAAAGAGAAAAAAAAAAAAAAGTGGCGTAGCGTAGGGGTTAAGACGTCCGCTTAGTACGCAAGTGGACGCGGGTTCGATCCGCGGTGGGTCTACTTTTTTTTTCCTTTTTTTTCTCGAACATTTTGTTTTGTTGAGGCATTTGGCGATATTTACGACATTTCTTTTTGCGATGAACACTAAGAAAACCGAATGTTGTCGCCGAAACTTCGCAGAACTAAATGGTATGGTACTCCCTTTCCGGAGGTGCGATCGGGGACAGCGGGGCTTGTGTTGCCGGCTGGACGCCGCGAAGCGGCGTGTACTGGTTACGTTTTGTAATTAGCAGCCGATTACTGTCGCCGCGAAGCGGCGTGAACGCAGGCGGGGGACTGTGTTAACAGAGCTCCCCATGGTATACACGCGCCCGGTTCGGAAAAGGGTTACCCAAATGGCATGAGTTCTCCGCGGTGTGCGTATAGGCCTTTCCGACCTAAGGCACTCCGGAGAGCGTATAGCTTTACTCAAAAAGAAACTAAAATGATGCAGTACGCCGTCTTGGACGATCACGACTCTAATACACGACATTTCAATAGTACAAATATCGCCACACGCCTTTTCTACGATTATAAAAGACAATGTAATCTTAGCAGCGATATAGCAACGTAGAAATATGATTTCGTGATCAGATAGACGTTGCGAGCGGTCAGCATTGCTAACACTAATCACTTCTCCGGTGATGAAAACGCGTGAAATATCGCATCCTTTATACGGTATCGCCAGTAATACCTTGACTTGGCAACCATGAAAATGCGCCAAATAATAAATCCGGCGATGTTCGGGACACAAATGCTTAGAAGCACCACTGTAGTCGAAGTAAACAAACACGAGACGGCACGGGCGTTTCTGCTGTCTTCAGAGTGCCGCCACGACATCGCCGCACGAGTAGGTGGATCTTCCCTTTAGTACTGCTGGGTTATCATAGCGACACACGACGAAAATTCACAGTCAAGAATAGCGCGTTTACCGCGGAACGATGAGCTTCAACGACGCCCGTCCACGATCGACGACCACCACCGAGGCCTGGCCGTCCCGCCCACGACACGACCGGCCCGACCGGCCAGCAACGCGCCGCAGATACTGCGCTTTCCGCGCATCCCGAGGGAACGGGAAATTCACCCCCAGCGGAAAAAAAGGCAAGGAGAAAACGTAGTCTCCTTGTTTGTGAAACGATAATTGCAGTATCGCGTATTCTAAACTAGAAATATTTTACGTCTTTTGAAAATTAATCAGGCACAACATATTTAAATAAACTGAAAATTGTTTCTTTAGCGACACTTTACCAAAGGCCGCCAAATTTTCAAACCTACGATAATTTCATTGGTCCTCGCAAGTACAGAAAAGAGTCCGCACGTATTTATTCCTGCGTGATTAATAGGCGTTCTGCCTTCTAAAACTGAAGATACTCATTCACTGACACTTCCTTAACGCCCATCGCACCAAAAGTAGCTTCGCCAAAAACTGCTTGATAAGAGGTCGCACCTCAGAGCCCCATAGAGAATACATGAGGTTTTCTCCATCTTCGAAAAATTGTCACATAATAACGGCTGCGCGGATGCTTCTTGCGAATTCCGGCTTTAAAGACATTGAGACATTTTAACCCTACTGAAAAAAAAAAAAAAAAACGTTTGGAATTCAAACGGGTGGCCGAACTGGTCGACCCGTTTGAATCAAACGGGTGGCAAACTTGTCAATCCGTTCGGATCAAGAGTGATTATGGGATACGGGTACCCGTTTGATACGGTACCCGTTTGATACGGTACCTGTTTGATACGGGTAACCCATTTAATACGGGTGCCCGTTTGGATACGGGTTCTCGTTTGAGACAGGTGACCGTTCGACCTGGCACGTGACCACACATTTGGACCGCCATTCGGATAGGCAAATTATTCGCTAGCCTAAAAATGGTATGTCTGGAAGGTTGGGTTACCTTCAACTATATTAAGACGTCCCGAAACTCATAACGTAATATAGCATGCAGGAAAACCGTAGAAAATAATGTGCTCGCACAGGTGCTTTGCAAACGGGCAGGAAAACAACACAAAATATTGTTCTCATTTGTCTAGAAGTTTATTACAACCTATTCCGTAAACAAGTACAAACGTGCAAGCCGTCTGTGAAATGTGAAGAGGGCACTCTAAGCCTTTATACAACTGAGAAGATTGCAAGCAACAAGAACTGAGGCAATCCTAGAACTATACTGGTAGACTGTCGGCGAAATGGTTCTTCCCGGCTGCCGCGAGAATTGACGCTGCATAAGTTCTATAGATAATCTGGAAGAGTACGCTAAGAAGAACGGTCAATCGTTGCCAACAAGTAGGTTGCAGTCAGGGGCGGATTCAGAGGGGGGGTCCGGATGTCCTGACCCCCCTCTTGAATTCTGCATGTGTAAAATTAGCACTGGAAACGGCAAGGGGGGGGGGGGGGGGGGGGGGGTGGGGGGGGGGGGGGGGGGGGGGGGGGGGGGGGGGGGGGGGGGGGGGTGGTTCTTAAACATATGATTCGCTGACCACACCTGACCCAGCACCCCCCCCCCCCCTCAAGAAATACCTGCGTCCGCCCCTGGTTGCAGTGCACTTACGATAATAATAGCGGACTTGAAAGATGTAATACCGAGATAGATGTCGACACGGTCAAAGCAGACAGACCACACAAACACAAAAAATAGAAGGAAGGCTCCTTGAAGTTCCAACACGATGCGGCGCACAAGCTGTCATTTGCCGAACCCACCAAACCCAAGAATTCCTGACTTCTTTAAAGAATCGCTTGTTGCCGATATACTCGTAGGACTTTTCGAACACTGATAGCAGGGTAACGCAACAGTATCGAAGCAGGCAGGACGAACCAAGTTCGAACTGAACGGACTAGCAGACAAGAAAAAAGCGCTTCCAGCGAGCGAGCTACCGGATCTATCCCCGAGGCGATGCTTATCAGCGTGAAGATCGCGCGCGCTGGCGCCCTCCTCTCCCTCGGGTCAAGTGACAGGTGACCAGAGAGGGGGGAGGGGGCACGGTTAAGGAGGTCAAGGAGCAGCGCAGCCAATGGCGCCAGCCGCTCGGGTTGCGCCCGAGCGAAGAAAGCATTCAACGCGAGCTCGTAGTTTGACTGCTGCAATGGCGGGCGTGCTCTCACAATGCTCGATGTTCTTGCAGCCACGTGTTTGGGCGCTACAATCGCTGCGTCTTGAATTGAGGTGAAACGGAGTCTAGAAGTATATTCTTTCTCGCGGTCGCGTCTTCTGCGAGAGAGATTCAAGCCGAATAAGTAAATTGAGCCCACAAAAACGCCGAAGTTTTAAAGTTCTGTCAAAAATATCGGCTCGCCAACGTCGCGCGCTTACGTAAATAAAAGAAATTTTATCATTGCAGTTGAAGCGAACATCAGCGCAATTAAAATATCAATATAATTACTTGCATTACGTGGACGATTTGAAATAGAAGAACCGGCGCTCCCGGCCTTCCGGAAACATAGGCTGCCACGGCTGAAACAGGCGTACCCATTTTGTCGACCTGTACGTTCAGTGTCAAACGGGCTCAGGAGAGCCGTTTGATTGAACCGGTACAGTTTGACGGTCACCGGCCACCCGCTTGTGCAACATGTTCTCCAGTTTGAGCAAACGTGCGACAACTTTGCCCAAACGAGTGGCCCATTTGCTCAGACGAGTGACCCGTTTGCCAGAGGAGTGAACTGTTTGCCCAAATAGGTGACCGTTATGGCTGATACGGGGGACCCGTTTGACCAATACGAGCGACCCCTTTGACAAACTGGTGACCGGTATGGCTCAACTGTTACCGGTATGAACCCGTTTACTTTCATATCGGCGCCAAATGGGTTTTTTCAGCAGCGCTCGCGCACTGGAATCCACTGCTAAGGGCTCGTGCTCCGTACCATTGCCAATGCTCTGTACTGTTAGTGTGGACGCTTTGTCTCCTCCAGCATGGTGGACAAAAGTAATCACCACGTGACTCATCAAAAAGCATGGGTAAACAAGAGCGCGCTTCTCCTGAATTCAATCTGGGTCTTGAGGCGAATAAATGCCGTTGCTCCAAAGCGTAGCTTATTTGGTGGCACTGTGTGGTACTTTGAAAATAACTTTCTGCAGCATCCGTGCACCAAATTGAATTATAATCTTGACATTCGTGATCCTAGATTCCAAACAAAGGCGACATATGTGTTTCTACTCAAATACAAAACCACTTCAGTTTCTTAAGGGGTATTCACACGGAGGATGCTTTTTGGGGAGGGATGTGAGTGACGTCAGTGATCGTGCTTGGAACAGAATGAACATTTGCTTGTGTGCGCGCGTGCTTTGCGTACTTATGTGTACGTGCGGAGCGCGTGCGTGTGTGTGTGTGTGTTTTGTTCTCGGTGAGCCCATCTCGAGTGTTGATTATTCCACTGGGAATGAAGCCGTACCCTATATGAACCGAGGATTCGCTTCCTCTGTTTCACATTTCGACCGCCGGGCAGCGCCTGTTTTCGCTGCACACTTGAACTGGCAGAGCGTGCAGCGAATGTTCGCGTGGAAAAATTAATGCGGCGCTCAAAAACATGCGGACTGAGGAGGGAAGTACACAGAACGGGCGCCGAGTAATGACTCGACATTCACTGAGAATACAGCTCAAGCAAAAAAGCCACAAAACAACGACAAACAAACAGTCTTTTTTTCTTCTTCTGTGGCCTCGTCTTTCGTGGCTCTTTCCGACGGTCTTCGCGTGGTGACTGCAGATTGCAGAGATCGTGTATGAATTGTACTGTTCAGAAATGAGTTCTAGAAAAGGTTTCGTGCTCTCTGTCTCCCGGACCTTTCTCGTGGGCCGCGTCAGGTTGTTTGCTGGTACGGGGAGGACCAAAGAACGAAAGATGTCCACCGACGTTTTCGGGCCGAGTTTCAACGGCGACCTCCGGGATCTCCTAGAATTCTACGCCATGGGTGAGGCGCGTCCCAACGAGAAATGAAAGCTCAAAACGAGCCATTGACAATCGCGATGTCATCGCCGAAGCTGACGCCGAAAAATGCGGTACTCGGTGCCTTCACTGCCGACCCCCGCCTGTCGACGCGGGGACCGCTGCCGACACCTATCGGCTGTTGCGCCAATCAGACGACTTTGTTTAGTACACGGCCGCCGTAGGTAGGGATTTAAAGTTTTTCATTTCTAACTTTTTACTCGGGCGTGTTTCTTCGGTGAAATGTGTATACTCTTAATGCACGTTCTTCGGCCATCTCTGTGCAAAATCTTAGCTCTATACACTCATAAACCGATTTATGGGTTCCTTTAAAACAACCAACAGTCCCTTTGAATCGCCCTGTAAATTGTTCCGATCACTCCGACAACGATATTCTATAACGGTACGATGCATGAATCGGGTATCGTTACCGGAGGTATCGAAACGGTGTGCTAAAACTCCCTAATTTATACCGCGAGGAAGACACGGTTCTCTTTCGTCTCTAACACCCGGTGTTTGTGTTGGGACGCGGACGCCGAGTGCACGTCCGACCAGTCACGCCGTTTGTCTTTCGGCTCCCTCGGCCGGATTGCTTGGCTGGCTCCCAGCAATCCGGCCGAGGGGCGTTTACAGACCGCAGCTGCAGGCCCTGTCCCGGTGGCCTGAATCCGAAAGGGAAAAAAGATGGAACGCCGCTGTCGTTTTTCTCCCTGGATGTGGATCACTCTTCTCCTCTGAGAGCGCGGGAACAGAGGTCCTAATCACATCGCCGAGGTGGCTCGTTGATAGCATACTCCGCTTCACCGTGCGTCCGGCCTCTGCGGATGCTATACGAGCCATCGGAGCCAGTTCGAGGCTGTGCGAGTTTCCTTCCTGAAAAAAAAAAAAATGTGTATCCACCTTCTACGTAGTAATTTCCATAGAAAATAGTGTTTATAGGCTATAGATATTCCGAAGAAAATGTATCCACTTTTCTATCCACTGTCTATAGCTTTGTGGGCCGTTTCTAATGTAGAACTTGGCGTGTAGAGATTGGATGGAAATTTCATAGACAACCTATGGAGATTCTAACGACCTTTCTATTGCCTTTCATATCGGCAATAGCGCAGTTTTTCTAGACAAGAATATAATAAATCCTCGACATTAATTTTAGGCTTGTCACACTGAATACATGGATACATCACTCGTCACCTGTTTTGTGTACATACGCATATATCTAAAACACGCACGCCATGGAGCCGGGAGCACTCATAACATTAGTAATTCAGAAGTGTTGACTGCCCCACGGCCATATTATTTACCCGACACTTGGAAGGCAATCTTTTGTGTAAGGACGTCCCCAGAAGTTTAAAAAGATTACAAGTATGTTGCTTTTTCGTCGCAATAATTTATACGAAATGTGGTTTCCAAGGGTTGCTAAACCGGATCTCCGATAATAAAGCATTGTAAGAAACGGTAATTATTTGATACAGTCGAAAAAAGCAGCCTCCGCAACAATATTCGAACTGGGTGCAATGTCGCTTCGCCGCACTGCATCTTATTCTATCGAGTCTAGTCTATAGAAATTCTTTAGAAACGTGGAGACAAAAAGTTTATAGAGACATTGCGATATAAATTCTGTAGCCTTTATATGGTCTGTACTCTATGGACTTCGTCTGAAAGAAATTCTAAGACGTTAACTGACATATTTTAGTTAATTAGCCGACAGATTGTTGATTATCCCTTACAGGTGACTAGGCTGGCCGTATAACTCCCCTGCACAAACCGCATTAGTGTAGCTTTCACGGCTTTTGTTTTTTAACGAGTCTGTTAAGCTTGAAAAAGAAACAGCCTACATACAGTATATCAGTGCGTCTTAGATTCAATTTACGTCATTTCATCAAGAACACGTTTCAAACCGTCGTTTCTTCCTTCGACAAGTAAGAACTACCTGGTGCAGCGCTTTAATAATGTGAAAAACTTCCATTTTTCTTGACGTGACAGCGAGTATATAATTGTGCGTTCGGCCATGGCCTGTGGCTCGGCGGAGGAAGGCGGAATGCACATGCCTTCGAAGCATAGCGTTGGCTACGAGCCGATGGCGTCCATCGAGAAATCCTATGGCTCTGCGTGTATGCGTTTGCCCGTAGCTTAGCCTTCTACTGCGCTTTGTCATACGACTAAAGCAAGTGTAGAAATGTGGCCTACTACCTTGGAACGATCAAAATAGTGACGACTGCGAGAAAAAATAAACACAAAACAAAAACAAGCGTGCGCGTCAGAAAGGAAGCATCGGCACTACTAACATCGCTTCCGTAGTGCTGAATTCTCCATGTCACCTGCTGAGGGGGCCAGCGCGGGTCACATATCTGGTCACAAGTGCCGTGTCAGCGTTTGTCGCCTTAAATCAGTCAGAACGCTCGCACAGCACTCGTGTTCAGGTATGCGCTGACCCTCAGTAGGTGACGTGGAGAATTCAGCACTGTGGCACTTGTGACTAGAATTCAGCACTCTAGATTGGATGCTGTGGCGTAAGTACCGCATTAATTAACTTTGTTTTCGGGGGAAATGCATTATGCGACACACGTCGCGTAATGCATTATTTATGCGACGCAACAAGGCTACAGCGTCAAACGTATACTGTTCACTTATCTGCTCTCCTTTACATTCAGGGGGGGGGGGGGGGGGGGATCGGTGACTGAGTGGGCTAGCGGCGTAGCGCACAGTAGCTCGGAGCGCGTGGAGCGAAAGATCGGGCTGCAGAACCCAGGGATCCTGGGTTCAAATCCCCACCCCAGCCCGTTTCGATCTGGATGAGCATCGTACCGGCGTGCGGTCGTGTACCACTACTGCGTGGTGCACGTTAAAGACCCCAGGCTAGCGGTTGTACTGCACTGGCTAAACTTCTTATCTACAGCTGACACACCAGTCGCCCATGTAGGCTAATTAATTTCCCGCTCTCTAAACATATTGCAACATAACTACTTACATTAAAGTGCATCGGGACACTACTTCGAAAATCACTATTGAAATGTCAAGTGTTAAAGCAAAAAGCGATTTTATGCATCGAGTGTTTGAGCTGTAATGTCCCTCCAGTTCATTTCGTGCCTCCAGTTGATTTTTGTGCCCCCAGTTCATTTTTGAGGTGCCGTAGTGGTGGACACGTCGAATATGAGGTCAGAAGACCTGACAGTGCCCTCGGAGGTGTTACAATGGTTGGGGGGGGGGGGGGGGGGGGGCTGTTCGGATCCCAGTGCCGGCCCATGTTTTTCGGTTGATCTCATTGCTTCAACAATACGGTTCATTCATTTGCACACTTCGAATACATTTTATAATATACTTTATAAATTCACGACTTAACCATTAAGAAGGAATAGGAAACTGGGTGGAATATGAACAATATTATCAGAGGTCAGACGTAGAACTAATATCGTTCCGCTTTCACAAGAGCACGAGGAAACACGATAAAAAGCAGCGGTCAGTATTGTTCGTCTTTACGTTGACGGTTGGACACCAGATTAGGTCAGAATCTTTCTATATATTCAATCGAAGCTGTTGCCGGTCGATGCAAAGAGACGATAGAGCGTTCTTTCGGCTCACAGGGATGTCTCGGTGAATTGTCAGAAGTGCGAGTCCCAGAAGGCGATCTTGGTACGAGTACGCTCTTATGTAAGTCTTCAGCCGTCGCAACGAGCGCTCTGGCTCGGCGGTGCTAACATGCAGGGTGGCCAGAATTTGAAATAGGTTGTGGATGCTTGGGTACAGGGCGTTCGGGCAAAGAGACATCGCCTGCACGGCAGAAACGCGCGGAGCATCGCGGCCCTTCCACTTCTGAGACCAAACAAGAACTTCCCCGGGCAGCTCATTTAATGAGGTGAATCCCCGTAGATGTTCCCGATTTTGTCTAAATCGGGCTCTTTCTCCTTTTTGGCGACGTTTTTGGGAAGTAGGGCTGATGGGAGTTCAATGATTCTCTTGTGATTGTTGAATCGATCTTTATTTTGTACGAGAAAATGGTCTATGAAGGGAAGAAATAAAGTTTGAAGTACTCATCCATGGAAGTCGCAGGGACGTTACTGCGGTGTTTCTGGCAAGATGTGACACGTGGAGTTTCGAGAGTCAAGTGAACCTTTTCACAAAGCTCCCTCGCCCTTTTTAGGACTCTCATATAGCCCGACTTTCGCAGCACAGCGACAGCGGCCTCAACTTTCTCGATGTTTGAGATGGCGTGCACCAAGTCAACTGAAGCGGATTGGGGTTCTCTCGACAACTGAATGGTCGGTGTCCATAGCTGAGCACAGCTTAGCTCGTTTTGCCGAGCTCGTTATCGCGACACCGACAGAAATGAGAGAACTGATACGAGGTACAAAGTGGTGAACACTTTTTAACAACAGGGATCAACAACAAAGGACAGCTGTCTTCACTTTCAGAAAAACTCGTGCCGAAGGAGGAGAAAATGATATTTCTTTGAGCTGGGAAAGAGCTGAGAAAGTTTTTCGGACAACGAAAAACCAAAACGTACAACCCGCAAGCAAGCAGAAGTTTTTTCCCCCGTCGCCAAGGAGTAATTTTACCAAAAACAAAAGAAGTACGACACCGGCGGCCCGGACAGTGTAGAGTCGCGGTATGCGAAGTCAGAGGGCGCAGCACTTCGAAGCCGTCGCTTTTGAAGTGCTGCGCTCTCTGACTTCGTAAACCGCGACTCCAGAGTCCACACTGACCGGGCCCCCGGTGTTGTATTTGTTTTGTTTTTGGTAAAACTACTCCGTTGGCGACCCTTAAACAATTTGAGAAAGAAATGTATATATATGGTTACTCTCCTCACAAACGGGTTCTGCACCCCCCTCTTCCTTCGTATCCTCCTCCTCCGTACCTTCCATTCCTCCTCCACCGTACCAACAACTCTTCTAGGAGGTGTTGACCGTACCCTCACCTCCTCCTCCTCTGTACCCTCTCCTTTTCCTCCTCCTCCTCCATACCAGCTCCCCTCCTCCCACAGCTTCCCCGCTAAATTTAGCTGGAAAATTGGCGCCGCGTGACCTCAACACCAATTCAATTTTCCTGCTAAATTTATCGGGGAAAATGACGTCACGTGACCTCGTGTCACGTCACCTATGAACGAATTCACTTTTTCGGGTAGATTTAGCGGGAAAATTTATGTCACGTGACCTTAACACCAATTCAATTCCCCGCTAAATTTAGCGGGGAAACTGAATTCGTGTGTAGGTCTGTGACGTCCCATAATGCAACGCGCGCAGTTACGCCGACAGCGACGGCGACGCCGCTCAACGCGGGAACAAGTGCCTAAGAGCTGCGCTCTGAAAAAAAAGAAAAAAGATAGAAATCTTCTTTCTTTACCGCTTTTTGGCAATTCTCACCAGGTGTTTTTGAACCTACTTTCAGGGCTTCGTCTTTTGCCCGCCAGACGCTGTGAATATCTGATTGGCTCGCGAAGGCTGGAAGACGAACTGCGCCACAGCTTTCTGCTTTATAGCCGCTAGGTGCCGTCGACTTTGCTGGAGTTGCCAAGACTCCGTCTCACTAGAACCGTGCAGTACAGCCAAAGCTGCAGGGGAGAGAGTGTACCCGGACCTTTTCAAGAGGAGGGAAAGGAGGAACGGGAGAGAAGGGCTGGGATTCCCCCGTTCCTCCTTTCCCTCCTCTTGAGCAGGTCGATGTACACTCTCTCCCCTGTAGCTTTGGCTGTACTGCACGGTTTTAGTGAGATGGAGTACAGTGCTTCTGCTCTCGTCTTTTTCCGTGTCTTTCTTTATGACCGCCTCCTTTCTCTGAGCTCTGTGTTCACAGGTGGTGTTGATTCAGATCGGTATTTCTACAACTGACCCCACCTAGTAACGTCGGGAAAATCCTGATCGGGACGTCACGGATGGGAGCCAAAAGAGGGCGACATAATAAAATATACATGCATGTTGATGTTGCATAAAAATATCGCGGTTTTTTTTTTGCTTGTTTGTCTTGGCTGTTGTGTAGTGCCTCGCAGAAGCCTATATGGGGTACGGGACCCTTGTCAGGTGCTGTCTCCGGGGGCAAAGCGCCGGCGGATTTCCACTTGGCGGGTTCGAATCCCGGCCGAGGTTCCCGTAGTCTGACGGAGGCTCATTGCGGGGAAGACGCTATGAAACACCATGATTTCACCTTATTAGCCGGCTAAAGAGTGAAGACTAATGCATTTAGCGTGCGTTTTATCCAAGGGGCTTTTGGGTCCCTCGGGGACTGCTTGCAGAACGGCACTTGGATTCGTGGCGCGAGAGAGGGAGGTGGGGAAGCGAAGAGAGGCGAAAGATTAATTGGGGCTCCCTGACGACGCCGATCAATGGACCAACGGGAGTGGTGGTTTCTCGCTTTGACTTCGTCTGTCTGTCTCCGTCCGTGGCGGCGTTCGTGTGCGTGTGCAGGATCGCATGTCTGGGACACCTGTGCGAGTCTGCGGTGGGTGGACGTCTCTCTTATTTTGCTGTATTTCTCATTTCGGACGACGGCTTTGGTGGAGGGTTACCTCTAGCGTATATCTTTTTGCCAGAGACGTGCACACCGCTGCAGAAAGCACCTGAATGAGCCTAATTGAAGTCGCGGGGCTTAGGTTTCCGGGGTGGTTTGAGAGCACGTCGTTGGGAACTGGTGGCCGCTTTTGGGTCTACGACTGGTAGGATTACGGCCGGTGTAAGTAAATGGTGGTTTCTCCGGATAGAATCGAAGGTTGCGACCAAAGGGGAAGTCGGTGCGCAGTCAAAGGCCAGAACACGTGACACATATACACGGACGCGCATGCTAAAAGCGCCAAGCTCGCGGACCGTTTACTGCGCTTGATTTATTTAGCCACGAATGCTCGCGCACATGACGATTGTGAAAGTATTGACCTTGCGCCTTTGGCACATGCTTCATTAGTGAAGGTGTGCAATACTGCCTCGAATCTATACTCTGTTTCATACTTAGGTTGCAACGCTGTCAAAGCTACTGGCGTGAGCGCGTGGTTCCATCTATGGTTTTGTTTGCGCGAGAACGCTTGTAAATGATCAACGAGATCAAGCCCCATGCTCGCGCCAGTAGCTTTGACAGCGTTGCACGCTAAGTATGAAACAGACTCAGAGTATGATAGTACAGTCATATGTATTTCCTGCTGACGTCCCTGTCACTTTCGCCGACTTCGTTTTCGTTATTGTGGGGCACTCGCTTCCCTTCCCCCACCCCCCTCAACAAACAAACAAACAAACGCACGCACGCACACACGCACGCACGCACGCACGCACCCACGCACACACACACACAAATCGTCTTTATTGTGAGCTGTCTATAATAACGAGAATAATGCGTGCCTGCAGCTACCCAACTGCAGGTTCCCGAAAATTTTGTCTGTACGGCTGGGTGTGAATATTATCGGGGTTCATATTAACCAGACGTCACTGTAGTGCTGCGTCGTTCCTAGCTTCAACACTAAACAGAGCCGCTATGCTGTAGGTTGTCCTAGCACCGCGAAGGCAATGAATTGACGCAGCACTTTATGATTCGAGTCACTTCGCACATCCCTAGTAATTGGCCATGTCGGCTTGTAGCACTTTAATGTCAGTTTGAAATGAGATATCTATATGACCTCGTCGACGAAGGGGTTAATATGAACCGTAATGGAATGTCGGCCTTCCCTGCCGACGTCCCTGTCACTTTTGGCGACCTCTTTTTCAGGAAACAGCGACGTCCTATTAGTGTGTTCCTTGACACGTGATTAGGGTTTGTTGTTTTAGGTTTAAACCGACCGATAAACGTTGTCGAACTTGTTTTTCAAAATTGGGGGGTTAACGGAAAAAAGGCAGTGTTTTAGAGCAGTATTGCACATCTGATGGCCATTTGGGAAGGGCGGGCCTTTTTACGTGACCTTATAAGTTCTTTGTTATGCACTTCCAACTATCGAGTTGTCAATTGCCTTCGTGATCGCCCTATGATATACGCCAGGGTAGGGTTAACAAGAAATAGTCCTTTGGAAGTTACATTTTCTTATTCTTTGTGTTCTGGATTAGGTGTGAAGTTCACATAAAGGACAAGAGATGAAAAGACCATATAACATATTGGGCTGAAAAAAACAACACCACCAAGACAAAAAAACCCGGTTTATTCTAGTATGTATAAATACTGTCAGAAGAAAACCGAATATTTCGTTTCCATGTAAAAAAAAAAAAAAGAAACTGCGATAAAAAGAATTTGAAGAAACCGAAAACGCCACTTCCTACTCATAATGAACACGTTTCGTGTGGGTCTCATACTTGTGGTTCAATCCCCACCCCTGCCCGTTTCGATCTGGATGAGCATCGTACCGGCGTGCGGTCGTGTATCACAACTGCGTTGTGCACGTTAAAGACCCAAGGTTAGCGGTTGTACCGCACTGGCTAATTGCTCGTCTACATCGAGTGACTCGTCGCAACTTTGAAATGGCTGACCAGCTACACGCTGTATAAATATCCACACAACCCCAAATATTTTTCTCACACTTGTGCCGCGGCTCGACCGCTGCGGCGGCATGCAGCTCAGTTTTGCCGCGGTCGCTGGCGTGCGGTATTTGCGGTGAACAATGTCAACGTGTCATTGGACCCCCATCTGTTCGAGTCGGCCCCCGAGCTAAAATAGCTGGAGAGCTCTTAGCTACGGAAATGTGTTGAGAGCTGAGGATATATCCTCGCTATTGTTTTCGTGCCTTACCCTTTGTCCCGCGGCGCGTTGACAGAAGTCGAGGCTCGTCCTCCAGGTGTTGGCCTTCTTCGGCCGGCCTCTTTCTTTTACGCGGCTCTTTTCGTGTCGCTTGGTTCGCAACGTGTGTTCCTTTCGCATTACAGTTGGCCGAGATATATTTTGTTTCCTCTATTGTATTCGGAAACGTACGCCGTCGTGCGCGCTGTCTTTCTCCGGCGTATAGCATGAACATCACGAAGGCCGTGTTGGTCGTCATGTCACGTTCTCGCGGTGTCCGTAGGCACCGGCGTCGTGGTCGGCGGAAATCGGGTTTTCCTGCCTCTGGCTTCATTCACTGGCTCGGCCGGTTGGAAGACATGTGCTGGTGTTGCTCGGAATGCGCGGTGGCGAGAAATTCGCTTCGGTATATTCGTACCAATGACAGAAACGAAGAAGCATCGTGCTATCTTTTGTTTTGCTCTTATTGTTCGGTCAAAAGAATCGTTGTTAGCCCTTTGATGGTCGTCGCCGTATACACGAAACGGCGGTGATTACAGATGCGAAAGTGCCCGCCTAAACGCGAAACCGCGCGCGCCGCGGGAGGTGTTGCTGTTTGTTGTATTTGGCGAATTATAAAGGTTATCTTCGGACAGTGCTTCGTATACACTCCGCACAGATGATACGCGCGAGAAGGTCGCTTCGCACGTCGGATGCTCCGGCGGTAGTGGCAATTGGGGCGCCGGCTCTTCCGATCCAGTTGAACGCTTCTCAGAATGGAATTCAGAGTATGAGGGTTACCGTCCCGTGAAGAACCACTGTAAAGTACCTACCTCCGGTTCGACATCTGAAACCGCTGGAATGTTCCGGGAGCGGCTGCGCCAAAATAAAATCGAATGATAACTTTTCGCCTTCAATATTTCCATTTGATGTTTTTAAACCTGAACAGCTTGCAAACACTGTACGTGCTGTAAAATAATAAAAAAATAAATTTTTTTTTCGATTCGTTCTTTATGCTTGTTATGTGGAAACAAAACCCGACACCTAAAAAACATCTTTCGAGGAAAAAAAAACAAAAAAAACAAAAAAAAACAAAAAAACAACAAACAAACTCGACCGTCAGAGGATTGCAGGGCCAGGCAGATGCGCGGCCGGCGACGGGTCTGTTCCGAATATATTTGGAACCATGACGTCCAAGTTGTCCAGTCCGGCAATCTGAGACTCTCTTACTCGTCGTACGACCCCCGGACTTTTGGTCGTATGTATGCCCCTCAAAGACGCCATCAGACAAAGTTGGCCTTCATCGCTTTTCATAACAATACGCCAGTTTCGTTCGGCCATCGGGCACGATCGGGTCTGCAGGAATCGACCACACAATACAGGCACAAAGCGGCGCTGTAGCGTTCGCCTTACGCTCCGCAGGACGCGACCGCACACGAGTCGCAGTCGTGTACGAGCATTTCTAAACGCTCGTTAAAGGCACTTAAAAAAAAAAAAAAAGTGAATTGAAATTAACGCAGAAAAAATGCCAGTTTTTGTTTTGATCTTGTTGTTTTCATTCTTAAGTTTATATCAGTACCAGTGTGATCGTGCCAGCTTAGCTTCCGCGAGCAACGTGAGTGAGCGTCTTTGGCCAATTAACTGCGGAAATTAATCTGCGTCACCTATGGAACGAAAAGCAGAAAACCGTATATTCTTGCGAGCGCTAGTTCTTATTAAAAAAAAAAAAGAAAAAAAAAACAAACAAATAGAAGGTCTAAGTGCCTCTCCACTCTCCACGTCGACTTTCGAGTGACGTACTCTGGGGGTTCACGTAGTTTCCCCTTGGGTTCTTTCTTCAGAGACCAGCCGCTTCCTCCGCGATTGTCGACTTTTAAAAGCTGAGCCTCGTCAAAGGTCGCGGCGAGCGATCGACAGAAAGGGTGGTTCGCCACGGAGCTGACGGCGAGTGTAGCAGCGGAGGGGAACAGGGTTTGTTGACTTCCGCGTATATCCCCCCAGAGAATCCCGGAGGAAAGCTCACCGGAGAAAAGCTCACCAGAGAAAAGCTCACCGGAGAAAAGCTCCCCGGAGATAAGCTCACCGGAGAAAAGCTCACCGCAAAACCGGCGGATGTGGAGAAAAGCTCACCGGCCATTAAAGGGGCCCTGCAATGACTTTTTTACTAGTTTTTAATTTGCACCGAACCTGAGCGCACTGAACTTTGTAACTTAATGAAACTTTTCTTTTCTCAAATTTCGCTTTATTTTAAAAGTTATAGGCAAATTAGAATTACAAAAACAAGCAAAAAATATCCTCCTTCATGACGTCGTAGGTCCTGGCTTGAGTGGCCGTGAACTAGAGGAGGGGTAGTGGGCTCATCGAGCGTTCACGGCTGCCGCACTCCGTGTCGACGGCTCGAGAGGGCGCCACTAAAGCATGTGTTGAATAGGCTGTATGAAGCGGGCGGCCACGGCGGCTCGCATTGCATTTGCTGCGCGATTAAAGACTAATTCGGCATAACACTTCAATGGCCACAAACGACAGCAAACACGGGGTAAAGATCAGTTCAGAACGGGAGCCACTTCGCGCTGCCATACCGCCAAATTGCCTAATCGCCAACCAAGCCCGCGCCGAACGCCTTCGGAACGCTCGGAAGCGGTCGGATGCTCGAGCCGGTATACGATCGCAGCGCCGCCACGTACACCCGGGATTTTCTACGCTCGCCGTTCGTCGGGGCCCAAGGACGTTTAAATAGGGCAGGACCCGGCATGACGTCATACCCAGCGACGCCGGAAGAACAACCCAATCCCAGACTGCCCCGCGCACCGACGCTCTCTCATCCAAACTAAATTCAACCATGCTCCCATCGTCTGCTCTCCGCTCGGTCGTTAGGCTTAGGGCTGCTTAGGGTACGTCTGCTCCGTGCCTGCGGTCTGCTTCGTCTGCTCGCTGTTGCGGCTGGCTTTCGATTCGATCGGCGCACCAAACGATGTTTCGATGCGAACCCGAGTACTCATCACGGCGGAGTGAAACCAACATCTTCTCGAAGCAGAATTTGTACGGCTTTCTCAACCCGCGATGCCCTTCTCAGCGTTCGTGCCTACGATGACTGACTCGCGATCGCTTTCCAAAGCCGCGCTACGACGACTCGTTCGAGACGACGCTCCAGGCGCGGTCGCGCGGTGTCGAGAGCGTCCGCTACACGCCGACTTCCTAGTCCTACTGGTCAGGCAAGTGTTGGGCTCGAAATCTCGCCTGTTCGACACCGATTCAGTCGGTGCGTCGTCTAGAGCGTCTCAACTCTAGTCACTTACTTTCTGCTGGGCAACCAGGCGTTCGTTTATAATAATCTCATCCAATTCCAACCATACCGGTTTAAAAGTCTCCCGTTAAGCGCTGTTTCAAATAACAGTGGGTGCCGCCATTACTTTCGGTGCACACAATCGCGTTGCCACGGAAATGTCATCGCAACGCGGTTGTTTGCACCGAAATTAATGGCGGCGCCCACTCACTAGGCTTCTCATTGGTCAAGAAATGCTCGTCGCGGCTCGTGGCCACGCCTACTTCCGTTACACTTTGCTCCATGCATTGGGGATAGGGACGCCACCTCCTGCCCATTATAACCCGCGGGGCCTCATCCCACTAGCCCTTTCTAGTATGCGCCGTTTTTTCCGCTGCTTGGTGGCGGGTACGTCGACGGATCATTTCTTGTTTCCGTACTTTACAAACTGCATTTGTTTCTTTTCTGATCTAAAATACTGAACAAAAACTAGTTTCATACATAATTGAAACGGTTCGCGACACTTATATTTTGTATCTCGACTAAAAAAAAAAAAAAGCTTTTAGCGGCTCTGACCAGTAGTAAGCCCAGGACCAAAGACGTCACATTTCGCGCGCTTTCGGCAACGTGGGTCGCCCTCGTAGACGGAGGAGGTTTCCGCGTCGTCCGGTTAAAATATGACGCACTGATATTTAGTTACTCTCTCCGTGCCCGCTGGCTTTCCCGAACCCCAAGTGACGTAGAAACCGCAAAAAAGGCAGACGCTTAAATATGATTGCAGGGCCCCTTTAAGCGTATGCGGTGAAAAGCTCACCGATTTATTTTCTTCTTTTTATATAGAGGCTGTTGGATCACGGGTAACATATGTCAATTTATTATCATTAAAAATCGACGGGTTTGTAAAAAAGAAAATGACCCTTTTTTGTAATATTTGTTAAAGGGGCCCTGCAATGACTTTTTACTAATTTTTAATTTGCACCAAACCTGAGTGCACTGAACGTAGTAACTTCATGAAACCTTTCTTTTCTCGAATTTCGCTTTAGTTTAAAAGTTATAGGCGAATTAAATTTACAAAAACAAGCAAAAAATAACCTCCTTCGTGACGTCCTTGGTTGCTTGAGTGGCCGTGAACTAGACGAGGGGTAGTGAGCTGAGCGAGCGCTCACGGCTGCCGCACTCCGTGTCGACGGCGCGAGAGGGCGCCACTAAAGCGTATTGTGGATAGGCTGTATGTAGCGGGCAGCTAGAGCGGCTCTCATTGCATTTGCTGCGCGATTAAACACTAATTCGGCATGACACTTCATTGGCCACAACCGACAGCAAACACGGGGTAAAGATCAATTCAGAATGGGAGCCACTTCGCCCTGCCATACCGCGAAACGACCAAACCGCCCGACAAAGCTGCTCGCCGAAGGCCTTGGGAACGCTCAAAGCCGGTCGGATCCTCCAGTCCCTACGGCCGCAGCGCCGCCAAGGTATATGTACATATGGTAGCGAAGCTTCCATAGAAGCCCACGTGTCGAAAAAATGGCGGCTCATGTGGCTTCGCTAGCGCCATCTATGTGTCGTGATAGCATTTCCGGCGGAACAAAAAATAAACAGGAAATGACGTCACTTCCGGAAAGAAAAAAAAAACCAAAAAAACGTGACGTCACTTTGGTGTGCTTTTCGGCGCGAAAATTAAATAGTACAAGAAAGCGGTACTGCAGGCAAAAAGGACGATCGTTTAGTGTGACTAAAAAGCTTTGTTTGAGACTTTTTTAGAAACTGGGACTGCAGGAAAAAAGGATGATCGTCGTTTTTGCCCGCAATCACGGTTTCTAAAAAGTCTCAAACAAAGCTTTTTAGTCACACTAAGTCTCAAAGCTGTGCCAAGCTACGTTTGAAACTTTTTAGTGCGTCGTCCTTCTTGCCCAAGTGTCGTTTTTTTGTCTTTTGTTTGTTTTTTCGTTTTGTTGAATCTACACCGCCTCGTTTGGACTCTTAATTCTGCGCGAAAATCGTTTCCTTTTACGCAGCCGCCTTTTTTAGGCAGATCGCTTCGAGAATCATTTTTTTTTTTTGTTTTTTCATCCCACAGAACTACTTGGAAAGAACCGCGTTTTGCTTTTTCCTTCACCTTTCTCAGAAATATGGGACTGACCCCACAAAAAAGTGGATAACAATACCGCTGCTCGAGTGTGTTAGCGTTAAAGTCACACCACAGTAATTCTATTGCAAGTCCAATGTTGCACTAACATTTTATTCACATACAACTGCTTACAACCACTCAACCAGGACACTCATCAGAAGCATACAATCAGTATCTAGTTTTAAGGTAGAAGAAAAACTAGTAGATGAATACATAAATCACATTATGACAGGATAACACATAACACACTGTACAATTGGCAGCCTGTTGTGTTTGCATTGCCAGTTTATAGACAGCCATCAATATCCCATATTCTAAACTGCTTCGAGGAAAGCTGTGTCCAACACTTAAGAAATAGCAGAAAAAATAACAGACTTTTTTTGCCGTTCTTGGGCAGGGTACGATCATTCAAAGAACTTTTTAACTTGCGTACGAGGGTGCTGCGTACTCTGGAGCCTTCCGTGCACGCATAAATTATTTTGGAGCCCTCCAGTACGCTGCACGACATAGGCCAGTGTTTTTTGGACCTTAAAACCAGAGGTTTGAATCAGTGACAAAACCACGTGAGCAGTCTGTAACCCAAAACAGTGTTAGCACCTTACTTTTCGCGATAGCCTATTTTTCGAAAATTGCACAATTTGACAAAAATCGAAAAAAAAAAATTATCCTTGGTAATGAATGCATTAAATATCGCTCTTGATCGCGAAATTTTGCGCCCGCCAAATTTTTTCGAAAGAGACACAATACGAAATATCGAGCCCACGAAAACAAAGTATTTTACACCATACGAAAGGCTAGAAAAGCAAATACACTGTTTGAAAATGTACTCTGTGTGGTCTCACGTGCTTAGCCTTTGCACTTGCTGCCTAGCTTTACACTTTGCTGATGCATTAACGAGTTCAGAGTTTTTTTTCGTGCAAACCAGTGTATTTTGACTTTAGCAAACAGTGAAAACAAATTGTCATACAAATCGTGGTTACACACAGCAAGATACGTTTGGACCTCCTGATAAAAAAGTACACAAAGAGTACACCCTATGCCCTCCTTTGAAATGAGGTTGTTGATGCTCGCCTCGAAAAACACGCTCACAAGCCTCAACGAATGATGTGAAAGAAGGGAAGGGAACTGACAGGTTTCCAAAGTCCGAGTCAGCAGCGCCTTTCACACTCAAATACAGTAGCACTTACAGTAGTTCAAGTGGCGGGTTAAAAGCTAGGTAAAATTATAATTAACTGTGAGGTGATCGCAGAGCATCCTCAGAGACCTCATTGTTAAGCAGAAGCCACGAATGCAGTTTGGCTGCCTTCTACATTCGAGTGCTTGCAGGTTTTCAAAAACTTCAATGCTTTTTTTTTTTTAAAAACTCCTCATGGACAGAGCCATGAAATGACGCCGAATGCTACCTTCGGTAGTATGACTCGTGTGTGCGTCCAAGCACGAGTCCCTCGTTCAACGGTATCCTCGCTTGAAATACGCCGTCCGAAAGCGCCTTTCTTTTTCACGATCGCAATAATCTTGGCACAGAAGTTAGATGCGCGCACATGCGAACTGCTTGTCGCTTTCGTTTACGCTTACGTGTGTATCCCATCTTTCTGCGGCGACGGCGTTTTCAGCTCGTCTGTACCAATAGCCACAGTTGAAAACTTGGGCTTCAGCGCTGGAAATTCTCTGGGCGCTCTCCATGCGGCGCTTTATGCTCTTTTCGATTGGTGAGCGACTCGAAAATCCGCTACATTCGTGTAAAGCGGCCGTACTCCGCTGACAGGTCCATGGGGTAGACACTTTCGTGCTCGTTGAACGTGTTGGGTATTTCGCCACGGGATCCCGGTCCCGGCCATGCTCGCACGCAGAGAACGCGCTCACTGATGAAAGAGACGCGCTTGGTTGCTCCGACTGTCAGCCTATAGGGTTCACAGAGTATAAAAAGACATCAGGCCGCTTTCCCTCCGGGCAGTGAAGTTTGGTGTGACACGTTGCGCCATCTAGCTCAAAATATTTGCAACACTGAGAAGGCCCTTTCGCCAGCCTGCTTGCTCGTGGGGCTGTTCACGCATCAATTTGAAGGCGTTGATTCATTCATTCTTTGGTCATTTATTCTTAACATTGCTATCGGATGTCGCAGAGGAGCAAACGCCGAAGCTGTAGGCACTGTTGCGTACCGGACTGTCGCAACCCTGGAAGCTTGGCAGACGTGAAGCTCCGCAGCTTTCCGTCGAAACCGCGAAAAATACAACGCCATCGGAGATGAATAAATGCCATAAAGCGTGTAAAATAAGCATTCCGTTCACATTGCCTGACTTGAGATGCATTTCTAAATGCGCTATTTGACTCGATGTTTGGAATTAATGCGCTCGAAGCCCGGCGTTGTCTCTGAATTCGATGAGATGACTCTAGAATCAGATCGGTCCTCTGACACTCTCACTGCTCTCTGCTCCACGGACACATCTGGATCGAACGACGTTTTGTGGACGTTTGATCGTAGTTACCGAAAACCGAAGTGAGCGTTTTCTCCGCTTCGCCGATTGCAGAACGAACTGTCGTTTGCGCCTTTAGCATGATCGCGTAGCTGCCCAAGATGGTTGCTCTATTTCGACCCGTGTCTATGCGGTCCTAACTTCATCCCTGCTGCGAAAAAAAGTCTACCCAAGAAATAATTTAAAAAATGCACTTACCCCGCGAGAAAAGGTTATCCATGTGGCGTTTATTTCTGTTCTATGTAAAAGTGAACAGCATATTCAGTCGACGAGAAGGAGCATCAGCTTGCGCCGAACAACTGCGTACGACACCGTCTAAACTACAGCCAGCTTGAACGAAGAAGACATTTTTCGGACTCCACAATCGTCTTTCACACGGCAACGAGGGGACTGGGAACAAGCTGATCACCAAAATGAGGTCAGCTATTCATGCGGGAAGAGTTCACTTGGAAAAAAAAAAAAAAAGGGTGGGTAAGGATGAGAGGGAGGGGGAAGGGGGTGGTCGTTTTAGTTCCGCTTTTGCAGTGCGCTTTTGTAGAGGAGGGAAGCTCGACGAAGTCTTCGCTTTTGTTATCTTGAAACGTGCGCAAACAACGTAAAAAAAAACTTTTTTTGTTTATTTGCTCTTACTAATATTTGGCCGTGATATTATGATGTTCAATTTTGTTTTGCTAGCTCCCGTTTTGGGTCGTCTCTACCTATCGAGGAAGGCACCTACGCGTACTAAAACTCCCAAATGCAAGAACGACACAACCACACACGGATGCACATTTATATATTTAACCTTTGATAGATTCTTAAAACAGTCGGTAGTGTAACGCGCGACAACACAGCGCTCGGAGTTGGTAATAACGCAATCTCGTAAGGGTATGCCGGTGGCGCTGCCGATTTTAGCCGTCCCAGTATTGCCCCATTTGGCCACGGTGGCGCTGATGACCAACCGACGGTGGCGCTCTCTAGAACACTGCCCAGAGCCTATAGTCTCACTCACTTTTTTTGTGCCCGGCAACCTGTTCAAGCTGCCCCGGACAGGACGAAACTTTTCCTGGCATCCGAGATGACGTCGTTCGAACGGAGCCCCGAGGGAAAAGGGTTCTTTGTCTTTTCACTTTGAGCTCGCCAAAGTCGATTTTTAATCCCTGTTAAGGTGCTTTGCGTTACCCACATTTTGCGTCACGTTCACTTCACCTTTGCCACGTTTTTCTCTTCTCGCGCTCAGCGTTCTTCATTCGACGGTTTTTATGAAAATGAATTTGTCTTCGAATGTTTTCGTTTTGTGAAAATAAATTAATACCTAGAAAAAATACAAAAAAGGAAAATTTTAATGTGGGGTTGGAAGGGTGGTGTAATGCGTTTGCTAGTGGTCGTTCTGCAACGGGTGCTCCGTCGAGCGCCGTGGAGTTTTACTGCTTCTACGTTTTACAGCCTCGCGAGGTGACCCGCGCTGCCGTTCGGGCGACGAAAGTTTGATAGCGAGAGCATTAGTTTGTTTCTATTGTTGTGCGCTTGTGCTTGTACGCCTGACTCGACGCGTTTTCTATTTGGTTTGTTATAATTGTTTGGTGTCCTACAGCGTCATTGTGAACACGCGCACACGTAGCGCAGCTTGGGAGGCTTGGCCCCGTCATGTTTATGTGTGCGTTAGACCTCGTTTCGTCGTAAACGCGACTAAGGTGAAGGTGAAAAGCGAGAGTTTTATGTTTTCTTCAAACAAGTGAAACACACAAGTTCGCTTCACTTTATGCGCGAGCAGTGTACCTGAACTATACTTTCTTTCACCTTAACTACACAAAACTCCCGAACATAAATATCGTCTTTTAACCACCCACGGTCTATACTATAGATCCGCCTCCGATCTCACGATCCAGTTTACTCCGAACTCTCCAATCTGACAAGCCCGTTTCACCACGCCGCCGCTTCCGCGATGCATGGAGGGAACTTTAAACTTTCTTCGCGCGTGAAAACCTCGCTGGAGGCCTGCGCGTCCAGAGCAATAGCCTCTATACTCAGAAAGCCTGGCAGTTCGACGACGAAACCATAGGGTGCCCGGTCGCAGATTTGGAGCGCGAGGATCTTGTAGCACAGAGCATTTCTCGGGGAACCTGGTCGTCAGCGCACAGCTTTTGCAGCGGCGAGGACCCGAAACATGGTTTTCAAACCCGACGAGAAAAGAACGGGTAGAGCGAGGAACGCGAGGAGCACGAGCGGGCATTACATCGCTCGGGAGAAGTGTGTTTCGGCGTCTCGCCGCAGCGGGGCGCCCATCCCCTGGCTCTCCTCTCATCCGTTGTCTGCCGCTCTACCTTTTCAATTTCGGCGGCCGCGTCTCGTGGTGATTTGCCAGGCTCTGTCGGTTTATAGAGGAGGCTATGCCAGAGCGCGGTACGAGCCGTCCCGTGCACTGCCGCCTGCCTGCTGAGAACTAAAGTTATGGCGGTGTCGCGCGTGCACCCTATGCTTGGTGAGATGTGTTTGGCTGCTGGGCTGAACGCCGCGCACAGAGGCCCTCCCTATCGCAACGCCCGGTTCTTCTAGTTTGGTCTACCTGCTACTCGTTCGAGCAGCGGCGTTACAGCGTTTGCCATCGTCTGCTGCTCCGCCATTGTCTGCAGCGTCCGCTAGGCACGGCCATGAAAGCGGCGCTGTAGCACTAGCCCCGGTTCGGTAAAAGAGTATGTCAGGTCAAGATCTGTCAATGCGAGCTGAAAAAAAAAAAAAAAAAAAAAAACATCTCGAAGGACTTAAAAAAGAAAAAAAAAAACACTCCTTAGTTTTTTTAGTTTTTTTTTATAGCTTCTGCGAACAAGGTGGGATAGCGTCATGACGCACAATCAAACCGCGACCTAAAAATATTCGCATTTGCAAGCCAGGTGCGCCGCTCAAACGTGTGAGCTGACGCTTGCATGATGCTAGGTCAATACCCGATTGCTTTCGACTAAGTGGCTCGCAAATTCTTACCTGTAGGTATTCCGCCAGTACCGGTGCCATGGTCACAACCATGACGCTTGCAGCCCTTCGCAGGGCGGTGGAACCGCTTTTACGAAAACCGACATATTTATTCAGCATCAACACGCGCAAAGAAACAGATGAAGCTAAACTATCGATGCATTTGAACGCTAGTTCCACGCCTGTAGTACGGAAACACACACTCGCGGAACGGTTCATGAGGCGTGTACTTGAGACAGTTGTTTGCTGCAAACTACGTCTGTTGAGGAGCGCTTCCTATAAACGTTTCGGTGAACGCGACTCGAACTCATACAAGTAAGTAATCGACCCAAACGAGCTACGAAGTGTATGGGACTACTCGCTGCAGACGCGGACAGCTATGTTTGTTATCATTTGAAATCAAAGTGGAAGTGGCGGCCTCGTGATATTTTTGCGTACAGTAATGACGCTATTTTTATTAGTTCTTCCTTACACATAAAAAGATGTCCATCAAAAGACTATCGCAGCACAGCTACAATTTTACAACCAAGATTCCGCACGTCAATCATCTCTCCAGCCAACGAGAGCTGACCCGGTGCTTATATTAGAGGCACTGGGCAGGGCTTAGAACGTGGCGTACCTCCGCCCAAAATTCTGTCTTGCTGCGTAAATATTGTGCTATATTTTTTCGTCGAAAATTCATTTTGGGATGTGTGTAACCTATGGCACTTCAAAAAGTTTTATGGGAGTTGTTTTTGTTTTTTTTCAATAATGTCGATGGTGTTTGTTTTACGTTAAATGTTTTCCGGTACTATGCTTTGTCAATATTCCAATGCACCATCCGGAGGCCTGTCTGTACAAGGTTTCAAAATAAAGACAAACCATATATGTTCTGCCGACGCATCCTCTGTCATGGCAGCCGGCGGTCGTGTTACTACTGGCTTAGTGCTCTCTAGGGAGCCAGAGTTGCGCGTTCATCCTGGGCGGGTGGCCTTATCGGTGGCTTCCCTGCACGGTGCTAGATTATTTGCTCCTCACGTGATCAATCTCGGAGAATAGCAGCGCGGTGCACCTGGAAAACAGACGCGCAACACTAACTCCCGTTAAAGAAAAAAAAAAAAAGATTTGAATTATTTTTAAACACGCGCCAGATTGAACCGCCATTGCCGAACTTCTCTCGTCTATACCGAGATGCCGAGCCACTGAAGCGGGCTTTGACTAGCTTCCGCAAAGGCCTATGCTGTGGAGAACGACACAGTGGCACCTAAAGTGGCAATAAGCTGTCCTGCTATGGTACTGAAGTGAAGCGAACGGAAGAAGGGGGGAGGAAACAAAATCTGAAGGTCGGTTATGGCGGCGCCCATGCACAGCTGCCTGAAAGCGTCCATTGCACACTGTATGGTGCACGTTAAAGGTCTACTCTCGGGGAAACACGTGCCACCGCTTTTCGGCGGGCACGAAATTTTGAGTGAAATGAAATGACGTTCCCCTTTTGACCACTGAAATGATAATGGCTGGTCGTACCATCCCTCAACAAACGCGTGCAGCGCACAATTGGCGGACGCGTAGCTGGTCGTCCGGACTCGTCCTCCTCCGCAAGGGACTCCGCGGGGACGCATTAATTAGGGGCTAATTAAACTTTAATGACTGCGGCGGGGCGTCTTTGTTGGGGCCGTGGGTCACCCGGAGGAGGGGGGAGGCGCAGTTCTCGCTGGAAATGGCGGTCACAGCTGGAGGACCTTTTCGCGGGGGTCAGGGAGAGCGGGCAACTACACGCCTCCTGGCGTTCGTCACGTCTCCTTGCAGTCAACGGCCCGAATAGCGTTTTATGAAGTATGAGGCTTATCGAATGAGGTGTCGTTTTAAAACAAGTTTATTTTCGAACGCCCGGAATGTCCACAAGGAGACGCGTTGTACTTAGTTTGCCGGGAAACCGCGACAGACCCCTTACTGCCACCCATATGCCGCCAGATTTTTTTTTTCCGTCACACGCACCGTCATCTTGCCCGGCGAGGGACGTCGCTTATATTTGTAGAGTACAGGCTGGTTCACGGGCTTGCGTTTGACTGTAACCGACTTCGTCACGACCGTTCGTGACTGCTCACTGCCGCCATCTATCGGCCGGGTATAGCCGTGGAACACTTCCGACCGGCATTTCCAAGTTTTACGGGACTGTACGTCTGAAAAGAAAGGGATGGAAGGCAACTCTAGACCTTGAAGACGAGCCGAAAGATATACGAGCACGGATAAAGCCTACAGACATTTCTGAGAGAAAACCCTAGCCGCTGAGGTCCGTAGCGTTATATCTGCAGAAAACGGGCCTCGGTAAAACGTTTAATTTTTGCTTTTTTCTTTACGCATGCTATAGTTCAACCGCTTTTTTTCACCAATAAACGCATTTTTATTTATTAATCGTTCCAATTTTTTTACGTAGCATTCTTTCATCGTGGACCCGAAATAATTCTTAAATTGACGACCATTTCTTCAAGTCCGCAGATTTGATCGCGCATGTACTGCAAGACCTCCAGTCTAGTTGTACGCAGGTCGTTCCAGAGCTCCCCGATAGATATCGCCAGTGTAGCCGACTCTCGTCGCAAGCAGTCGCAAGTCGTCGTATAACGCAGTCGGTCACAGCCAAACGGAAATCTGGGAACCCATCTAAAGCCCCAGTCGCACTGCACCATGCAAAAGACGCGGGCATTCGCTACAGACAGGAGGACATGGTTTATGCAGGCTTGGATCAAAGCATGTTTGCTTCGTACATGTCTACAGGGGGTTTTGTTTGCCCAACGTGACAAGACCGTTAGGCTGTAAGGAAGGAACTCGCCTCTGATAGCGTATGCAGACCTTGTGTTGCCGGTAACGTCTTACAAGAAACGGCGTTACCGGTAAGGCGTTACTTTTTAACGTACCCGTTATTTAAAAAAAAAACAGTACCGGGTAACATGTCTACGTTACCTATTTCGCGTAACGGGTAACGGAGTTACTTTAGCCTTTATGTTTTCTTCAAGTTACACTTACATTTTTACGTTAAAGTTACACTTCAATTTGTTTTCCAGTTTCTGGGCGCCAAGCCGTGTAAATTTTCGTCTTTTCTTTGCGTTTTTTTTTCTCGCGAGTATTTAGCTGAAACCATAAAAAAAAAAAGATGAAGTAGTTATGTTCAGTTTGTGCATGGACATAATCTTTCGTGCAATATGGCGCTTATGCATACCTGTAACGTCAAAACAGCAGAACGTGTTAATTCATAATTTTAAAAGTAACGCAAAATTAACGCGTGTTACTTTTTATCGGCATCGGTAACGCGTCCATTTTATTTTGAAGTAACGTAGGTCGGTAACGCGTTACTTTTATTTGCGAGTAACGAGTAACGTATTTCGTTACTTATTCGGTAACGCGTACAACACTGTTAAAAACTGTCTTTTATATGATGTACCAGCGGTTTGGCCGCAGCTCTAGGATCACAAAGTAAGTCTTTTGTCTGTAGTCGCATACAGGTGAAGAACGTTCAGACAAACGCCCCCGCGACGTTCCAACCCCGACATTGAATAGCTCCGCCGACGAACCAAAAAAGGGACGAGTCTTTCGACTCCAGCTGGACGTGTGCCTCATAGCGGACTGTTTGCTTATCCCTTGGAGGTGCGCCGTTTGGTGGTAATGAGGGTGAGGAGGTTTTGGCGCGTGCGCACTAGGAAATTGGTGGACGAAGAGCGTTGTAAAGACTCAGGGTTTGTCCACATAGTTGATCTCCGCTGGAGCCATGCGTCGCCCAGGACATCGGGCATAGTTGGTAGCGAGCCAGGGTGTCTCTTCTTAAACTGTTTATTTACATTCTATGTACAATCTGCCGTTCGTCATGAGAACAACATGATAACACGAAGGGAGCGCGTAAAACCGCTCTTTTTATTAACCGACACGCTGTTTACAAACAAACCCGCTTTTGCCCACACCAGGTGTGGGCACTGCGCGTGCGCAGAAACCGAATTCGCGTGAAGTGAAGCATCTGCGCATGCTCAGTGCCGTCGACAGCGCAACCGCAGCTGCGTGACGTCAGGGCCGCGTGCTGGTCTATACCTTTCCCTACGTCCCTAGGCCAGGACGCCGTTCCCCAAATGGTCAGGCCCCGCCCACTAGCACGCACAAACACACACAGAGGATAATTGCTCTGCCGGTTCCTCAAGGCTTGTAGTGCAGCCGTTTTTTCAGGGACGCTTGAGATTTGTTTTTGCTCCCTGGATTCTACGTCGAGGTGACACCGAGAAGGTCATCCCCAAACGTCCAGGCACCTCCTATGAGCACGCACAAACGCACACACGGGCTAATCGTTTTGTTGACTCCAAGAGGGCACGAACGCCCGGAGGATACCGTCCCCCTCCTTAGTCGGGACGGAAAAGACCTTGGACGCCGTTAACTGGGCAGTTCTCGTTCACGGCTTATCTCCCTCTTTCGGCTTAGCAGGGATCACCGTGGCCGTTGGTTCCTCCTTGGACGCCTCGAGGAAAACGTCTTTCCTTTTCAGCACCTTACTTGTGCCGGTATCGACGACGGCTTGTCTTCCTCTTTTGTCGACGGTACGGATGTTCACCCGGGCAGCGGGGCAAATAATCGTGGCTCGAGGAATTGTCAGCGAAAGTCGTGTCCTCGAGAATGTTGGAGAAGGGGTGGCGTTCCGCGTCCAGGTGCGGCCGCGAAGGTCGTTCGTTACAGCGTGTTGGTGCGGGTCAAGATTAAAGAACGAATAAACACGTAGGACAAAGACTCACAACCACGTGTGGTTTTGTTGTCTTTGTCCATGTCCACTCTTTTTTTAACCTTGTCAATATACTCCTTCCCATCCTACCACGGACTAAAGCCCAATGCTACAGGCCGCCGGGTCCAATCACAAGCCCCTTAGAAACCGTGTATTATATGTATTCGCTCCGTCGTGTACGTATCAGTGCGCCAAGACACGTCATGCGAAGGCGAGTTTTAATGGGAAAGCACTAACTGTTTCATTGAGCGAGCCGACGTCATCAGCTTTGAATCCGCGCCAAACGGCACCTTAAATCCTTTCTCCAAGTGAAGCCATAGCTCCCGGCTATGAAACCACGCGAAAAGCCTAGCCAAACGGCACCTACTTTCCCCGGTCCCAAAAGATCGCTGAGGGATTTCGGCTTTGGTTCCATTGGCTGGCGCTTCGACGAGGCTCCCATTGGCCGCTGCGCGTCAGTTTCAACGACCGCCTCCCCATGGCGCTGCGTGCCCGTCAGCGCGCCGGTAACACGGAGCGTCCAAGGTCAGTGCGGCGAGGAGAGGGCGCGCTCTGCCGTCGACGCAAGTACGCTGCAGACGAAATAAGGGAGCGGAAGAATGACGTGCATGCTTTCGCATTCACAACTCATAAGAAGTGCTTAGGTGTACCTCGAGCCTTTTAAAGAGGCACTCATGTGAATTCCGTAATGTGTAAAAGGCCTGCTTGAGTGACTCACACTTATGGTGACACCCTTTCAGCACCCTCATTTTGAGGGATATACCTATTTTCATTGTACCAATTCTTTTTACTTGAAGATGCATTCCTTGGAGTTAAGTATATTAGGATTTTCGTGTGCTTCCAGAACACCCCTAATTGGATACATTTAGTTTTGGCGCGTTAATAAGACAGATAGGAAACGCCGAAAAAACAAGGCGGTGTTGTGTGGTGGTTAGCATACCCGATAGGGTATCGGGAGAGCAGAGGTTGAATCCCGGCGCCGCCAAAGATTTTGTTTTTCTGGGGCTTCATAACCTTTGTTTCTTTGATCAGTACGGTTCATTCGTCGTCATATTTTCGAATATTAGGCTTTACGTGATATATTGACGAGAACAAAGCAGCATACTTGTAACCTTCGTAATTGCGGAGGCAGCAACCTGCAAATGAGTGTATTTGAATTATCGAGCATAAAAAGGCGGTGGAGCGGTCAGCAGGGTCGTGCGTGATTCCTCTCTCATGTGTTATTTACTGCGTATACACTGTACAGGCTGTTTTTTTTTAATGCGTTAGCATTAGAGCGATCGTTTTGTCGAAAACCCGGCGGTGTCTTTCATTTGCCAGTTGGCCCGACGTTGGCCCGAAGTGCTGACGTGAGCACGCGTCAACCTTTCCCTCTCTCCCCGGCGCTGACAAACTGACAGACATCGCCGAGTTTTCGTCAAAACGAGCCTTTTGTTTTCGGCAAAGTCACGCGAATAGCTGGCGCACAGCCAGGGAGGAGGAGGAGGCGCCGCGCAACACCTCCTAGATAGCAAAGCCGTAGTGCTGAATGAGATGGCGTCATCTGAGAAGGCCAATGCTGGACACAGACTGAAAACGAGTGCTGCGTCAGCGCTCAGCCTCGAGCCAAGTTTGAGCCGAACGTTGACGCAATCGTCGTGTCCAATCTGGGCCGAACATTGACCTTCTCTGATGACGTTATCTCATTCAGCAATACGGCCTTGTTATCTAGGAGGTGCTGCGCCGCGGCGCGGTGGAATGCGGGCGTGCTCAGTTGCCGCTCTGCTGTCGCCGGTTGTTCTTCGCTCTGGGTTTCCGTAGTGTCGGTGCGTGGGCTGTGATGTGTGTGTGTGTGTTGTTAAAAATATGGATGCGATTCACTACACGAGTGATATGGATGCGGTTGCTTCCACGAGTGGTAGGGATGTGGTTCTTTACACGAGTGATATGGATGACCATATCCAAGACCGTCGACTTACTCTGACAGAGTAGAAAAAAGGGGGCGAAAAACATTACAGGAAGATCCATTGATGGTTTCTGCGGGATCCGTCATGACCTTCGGGAAACGCGACACGTAACGAGGCCAAAAGGAGGCAGCAAAAAATAGAGGAAGCAAAAGAGAAAGCCAAAAGGGAAAAGTGAAGGGGTCAGCGTTAGTGTTTCCTAAAGCGGGGCGTGTGTGGCGTTTCCAAGGGTCATGCGATTCCCTCGGCGCATTCCCGAAGATTCCGCCGATGGATCTTCCTGTAAATTTTTTTTTCAGTCTTTACAGAGATCTTCTAAAAAAACAAAAAAGCTCCGAAAGCTACAAGGTCTGCGCAGATGAGTTATATGGAGAGGGGGACATATATAGGAGGCTAATCGTCAGGTTAAGTCGAATAATCAGTTGAACTTCGTTAATCAACCTTTAAATCAGTGAAGATAAACGTATGGTTTCAATTAAACTTTTGACGAGCATAATCGAAACCCACTAAATCAATACATTTTAGAAAGATTTTAAACGCGTGGAAGGACGGTAGCGTTGTAAAGTTTCTCCTCGTGCAACGTGTTCAAGGTTGGCGGTACGAAAACCCGGATGATAAGAGACAGAAAAATCGCCCGGACGCGTTTTGGCATTGGCAGCCTCGTGAGAGTTGCACGAGTGCTAACTTTAACGCATCATCGCGCTTCCCACACGCTCCAGGTATTTCTGTAAGTTACCGAATGAGTATAGTTTAGCATGACGCACGGAAAATTTGGTGTTGGAACCATACGTTTATCTCCACTAACTGAGAGAATAATTAAGAAAATCGAGTGAATTGACCAAGTTATCGCGGCGATGAGCCCCCCATATTATGTCACCCTGGCCGCACGCGCCGAGAAGCCGAGAGAGAGGAGGAGACGTGAGAACACCGAGCTCTGGTTGGAGCGATCAGTGGGTGGACTCAAAGCCTTTGTCTCCCCTGCACTTGTCGAACGCTTTAGAACGCCGGCGCCCGGAGTTGTAACTCTTGCATCCGAACGCGTTCGGCGAGTGCAGTGGAGACAAAGGCAGCTGGCTTTAGGTCCACCCACTAAGCATTCGAACCCGAGCTCGGCGTTCTAACGTCGCCACGGGCTCTCGTCTCCTGTTCTCCCTCAGTTTCCCGGCACGTAACTCGCCTGCGCACGCTGCATTTCTGTAGCTTTGGCGGCTCTCATTGTTGTTTATGTGCATGTGAGAACTGCATGTGATGTGGTGCGTGTTTGTTTTCTGAATGAGTTGCTCGTTCAACAATATCCGTAGAAGTCTGCAAAAATCGCCATCATAAACACTTTTTTTTTTTGCTTGTTATCACCAGTAGTTTAAGGGTGTTTTTGTAACACCCCTAGGTGGGGTAGCCCTGGGACAAGTTTATTTACACCTTTAAGGGTATACATCTTTCCAGTGTGTGCTTAAAGGGACACTGACACCTCCCAATTTTTTTTTAATTTTTGTTAGGCGATTTATTATGGTGTCAGAAGACTATCCAATCAGTATTTTGCTACAGCGTCACGAATATTTTTAATAAAGTAAAAAAAAAAAGCAACTGCTCGAAACCGAAAGCGAAGCTGGACTAGGGAGGAAGAAGAAATATAGAGGAGAAAGTTATTTCCAGTTTTTTAGAAACCACAAAAAAGGGGTATCATATATTCGTCTATTTTTAGTATATAGCGTGTGCCTTCGATGACCCACGACTTTAATTAAGGCCGGTTCAGACACTGGCGTTTGACTGCGTTTGACTGCGTTGCGTCGAGAACCGAAAGCGAGTCACCGGCACATCTGTGCTCCGTGTGAAGCGTGGAATCCAATTCAAGGAATCATCTTGGCACTCGATATAAGCAGCAGGGATGTCTTGGTTTGTCGCCGCCGCAACGCAGTCAAACGCAGTCAAACGCAACTGTCTGAACCAGGCTTTAGCTTTGGTGGTTGTGTCTAAACCATAGAAAACGGCACGTGACCACGCAGAAGAGTGAGCGCGGCTTCGGCCAGTTCTCGATCGGCGGTTTTCAGGCGGAAAGAAAACGAATTACGAGTCGCGAAATGTGTTCTGGGTAGCTGGGCTCTTATATGTCAAGTAGAAATAAAAACCTTGGCGAGCATGAATACCCTGTCAGTGTCCCTTTAACCTGTATCTGACTGAAGTACGGTATGTAGGTATACATACCTCACTGTACGGACTTCCCAGACGAAAGCGAAATACTCGAGTTTTTTGGTAGATTGCCCGTGTTGGTGAAACATCGCACCGATGGTCCACAGAGCTTTTGAGAACACGATAGCGCTTCAAGACAGGGACAAGAGTAGGAACGAGACAACTCAATGCGCTCACTTCAACTGTTTAATCGTCAGAAAAGCAAAGGTGTAAATACTCTGCATCATCGCGCCATCCCTTGCCACGCCAATGCTCGCAAGAACTGAGTCTCTTTGTCGGCCAAATCGATCGACGCCACGCTGACACATCCATCCCCGTAGTTGTTTTTTTTATCAGGTCTGGCCCTATGATTTCCCTTACCGTCTTTTCTCTATGTTTTCCAACAACAGTGCACAAATTAAATTCAGGTTTGCACCCACACTCATGGCAGTGCATAGACAAATGACCGTCACGCTGGCCGCTCACTTTTTGGCTGTGTTCGCGCAATCTGTCATTTAGACATCTTCCCGTCTGTCCCACGTACTTTTTGCCGCACGTCAGCGGGATCTGATTGACAACTCTTTCTGTGCATTCAACAAACGGGCTACGATGCTTTTTTCTCACGCAGCCAACCGGTGGTTTGCGGTAAGGGTCCGTCAGTTTGCACAACTTGGCAAGTTTTTCCGGTGCAGAAAAAACCACCCGAGCATTCACGCAGTTTGCCATCTTTTTGAGATTGTGTGCGGTCTTCAGACTTGAAGGCATCACATGACATCTTCAGACTTGAAGGCATCATGCGATGCCTTCAGATCTGAAGGAGCAGTCGGAACGCTTGGTGGCTGCCGGTTTTCCGGGGAGGGACGCTCCTGGTATCGGTTGCAGAAAGGGTTTTAAAGAAGCTACGAGTAGTAGCGAGTCTAAATCAAGATATGACCCAAAAGAAACAGAGTGGCGGTTTTGCCTCACATGCACAAAATCGCATGAAATCTCAAAAACATAGCAAACTGCGTGAATGCTCGGGTGTTTTTTTCTGCACCGGAAAAACTTGCCAAGTTATGCAAACTGACGGACCCTTACCGCTAACCACCGGTTGGCTGCGTGAGAAAAAAGCATCGTAGCCCGTTTGTTGAATGCGCAGAAGAAGTGTCTATCAGATCCCGCTGACGTGCGGGAAAAAGTAGGTGGGGCAGACGGGAAGATGTACTCTAAATGATAGATTGCGCGAACACAACCAAAAAGTGAGCGGACAGCGTGACGGTCATTTGTCAATGCACTGCCACGAGTGTGGGTGCAAACCTGAATTTAATTTGTGCACTGTTGTTGAATAACATAGAGATGAGACGGTAAGGGAAATCATAGGCAGACCTGATAAAAAACAAAAACAAAAAAAAAAAAAAAACTACGGGGATCAATGTGTCAGCGTGGCGTCGATCGATTTGGGCGACAAAGAGACACAGTTGTTGCGAGCATGGGCGTGGCATGGGATTGGTTGAATGGCGCGATGATGCAGAGTATTTATACCCTTGCTTTTCTGACGATTAAACAGTTGAAGTTGTTAGCGCATTGGGTTGTCTCGTTCCTACTCTTGTCCCTGTCTCGAAGCGCTATCATGTCCTCAAAGTTTCAGTATCAACTCGCCCAAGAATCCGCATTAACCACAGAGCCTGATGGTCCAGAGAGGCGCACCCTCCCAGAGCCCGCGAAAAAGCCCCGACGACGAAACCTGGCCGCCACGGTGCAAAAGCGGATATTGGCGCCTCGGGGCGTTGGGCGTGGAGCTTCCTTCCTGTCTTTGAGGTTAGCCCCTTCCCAAGCCGGCCGGGTCGCGCTCCTAACTCCCGAAAGGAGGGACGGCCGTGGCCAAGGTCTGTGTTATTCCTTCTTTCTCTCTTCGTGTACGGGGTGCTGATGTTTGTTCGCAAGATCCGGTGCGTCGAGAGGGGGTCTTTCTTTTTTGTGCGCGTATACCTGGGAGAAGCGTCAGTCCGTTTACTTTTACCACAATGCCTCCGGCGTACTCGGAAGCCTCTATGACGGTGGTCGTTTTTTTTCTTTTTTACACGTTATCTTTTTTACACGTGTTTGCGGCTAGAACTAAAACGTGAAACAAAAACAAAAATACAGACGTTTACGCTTCTGTGTAATGCGAAATTAGAGCGCAGCTCTTGAGGTATCTTGATTTTCTGACATATCGTGTTAGAGAAGTTTAAAGAGAAATATATATATACAGGGTGTTTATTTTTTAAGCTTAACAGATTTGTTTTAAAAAAGTCGTGAAAGTTACACTTATGCCGCTTGTGGAGGTGAGTTATACGGCCAGGGGGACATATTATAGGAGGCTAATCGTAATGATCAGTCGGCTAATTAATTAAAATTCGTTAATTAACTTTTTAATTAATGAAAATAGACATATGGTTCCAATTAGAAACTTGCTCAGCGTCATCGAAAACCCCTAAATCAGTCATTTTCAGAAAGACTTTGAGCGCGTGAGAAGCGTAGTAGTGAACTGAAGTTACCGCTCGTGGAGCAGGTACAAAGCTAGAGGTTGCGATAAGGCGCCCGCGAGATTTTTCCGTCTCTTATCTAGCCCCAGCCTTGTACCTGCTCCACGAGTGGTAACTTTAGTGCACTACTACGCTTCTCACGTGCTCAGGCTTTCTGAAAATGACTGATTTTGGGGTTTTCGATGACGCTGAGCAAGTTTCTAATTGGAACCATATGTCTATTTTCATTAATTAAAAAGTTAATTAACGAATTTTAATTAATTAGCCGACTGATCATTACGATTAGCCTCCTATAATATGTCCCCCTGGCCGTATAACTCACCTCCACAAGCGGCATAAGTGTAACTTTCACGGATTTTTTTAAGAAATCTGTTAAGCTGAAAAAAAAAGAAAAACACCCTGTATATATATATATATATAGGTGAAGTAAGGTAAATATAAAAAAAAAAAAAAAAAACAATGGACCGGGAAAAGTTAATAAGTCAAAGATGCGTACTGTCAGAGTTACTAATTCGAAGTTTATTACGACGTTTCGAGCGGGGACCGCTCTTCATCAGGTAGCGAGTGTACTGGAGGGTAGCGAGTGTACACTCGCTACCTGGAGGGGGAAACGCGGTCTACGAAAACTCCCTAATGGGGAGTTTTCGTAGATCGCGTTTCCCCCTCCGCTAAGCCCTCCGCAACGAAACAGCCGCTACTGCGCCGGCGCGCCGATGGCCTTGACTGTAGAGTTCCGGCTAAGGTAGCTAGTTGCGTAGAGCGTTGCGGGACAGCGGAAACGATCTACGAAAACTCCCTAATAGGGAGTTTTCGTAGATCGCGTTTCCCCCTCCGCTACGCCCTCCGCAACGAAGACGCCGCTACTGCGCCTGCGTGCCGATAGCCTTGACTATAGAGTTCCGGGTATCGTAGCGGGTTGCGGAGGGCGTTGCGGGACGGCGAAAACGATCTACGAAAATTCCCTAATATCCCCGCTCAGATTAGCGGAAAAACGCTTCCCGCTGTTTCTTTTTTTGGTTTTTGCAAGTTTATTTCGTGACATACGTGTCCTATTTGAGCACTTGAACTATTTTTGGAGGGGGAGTTGAGTGTCCCTTTAAGCCACGACTGCTAATACATTTTACGATGGACAGTCTGCGGACACTGAGGCGTATTTCTTTTTTCTGTGACTTCACATGGGTCATACCAAAACTGTGTGCAGGCACGTTGGAAGTATGAGCATCAATATATAGGCTCAGCCAGAACATGACGACCACCCCTACACTTTACGAATGAACGCGCCCAACTGAGAGGCGCCTTCCGTTTTATGCTGTACCGCCCGATTACGCGGATGGTAGGTGCCGAAGATAAAGAGGGGTCGTTTTGTCGACTAACATGTATCGGGAAAGGACATGTATTGGAAAGGCGGTTATTTCGTACCGATGTAGTCGACTCTGACAAAGGCCGAATCGTGATGGCCCGACTGCCCGTAACGAGTTTCTCGGAAGCTGCGAAGGTCGTCGGATGTTCGCGAGCCGCCGTCGTTATGGAACTATCAAAAGTGGACGGCTCATCGCAGAATGTGGACGTCGGAGGCTTTCCCGCTTGGCCGAGCGAAATAGGCGGCTATCCCTGTGGCTCAGCCGTCAGCTATAGACACAACGCGGGTCGAGGTACGAGTGTTTTTGAGCGCGCAGCTCATCGGAGTTTGTCTGATATGGGACTGCGCAGAAAACCACCCTCGCAAGTGTTTTGCGTCCCCGAAGGTGAATCGACGCTGCGTTAGGGGGGTATATATATGTATGGTGTATGCTTGAAGCGAGCGTGCCTCCTACCTCGCTTGAAGCACAGACAATTCTGTCTTCGTGCCTGCATCGACCACCGCGTCTTTTTTGTACGATGTTTAAGCTGCACGACTGTGGCTTTTAATACCTCTTAGCGGCCCCCTCCCTCAACAGGACGACGCGCCGCCGTTGTCGGCGCACCCACTCTCGTCCGCCGGGAGTTGAGTGCGGAGGACGCGGCTTGACGAGTTCGAGAGTCGAGACGCCGCTCGGTCGGGCTGCCGGAGAGCTCTCCGACGGCTATGCGAATGCCTTCCATCAGTGTAGAGTCTGCCTCCCTCTGGCGACGCGTGTCGTTGCCGAGTCTGGCCCAGTAGGATCTCGCCGACTGATTAACTTCGCCTAAAGTGGACACTGCGAAGAGGCGTCCGCTTGCGGAATTTCGCTTAATACGAATTTTGGGAATCTACGCGAGTTTCACTCCCTTTCCTTTTGGGACCAGTGATCTCTATCTCGTAGATAGCGGTTCTGGAAAACTTTTTTGTTTTGTTTGACAGCGATTTGTAATTTTATGAACTAACTCTTCCAGTCACCCACATCATCATTATGGGGATAGAATTCATGCTCATCACCGTGATCATCATCGTGATCGGGTGGCTCGAAACGCAGGCCGGATTATGCGAATCTGGCCCGCATCCCGAATGGTCATAGTAATGAATACTCGAGAAAATCATCGACGGTGTTCATCTTACGGTATTTTGTTCTGCTCTCACCGGACGCGGCTCATGCGTCACTTGGTCCTTGGTGGTAGTGTCGCGATTTCGTCAGGACATTGGAGCAGGGCGCCGGCAGCACAGCCCGCAATAAGGGGCTGGATATTTTGACTTGCCCAAGTACCGGCATCGTTCGATCGTGCAGCGGACTCTCCTGTTGGATGCCGGCGAGGCTTCGACATCTTTGGCTCACGGCGCGCCCCACTTGCGAGCGCTCAAAGCTGCCGGCGACGCTGCAGCGCCGTTTCTGAGAACGATTCATAGAGAAATATACTACTACGTAAAGAGCGGACACTTCCATAGGCCCCAGCGGCCCAATTTACTGTTAGCGAGCGCACCCAGCGGCCAGTATAGTCCCTAGTTGAGTGTTTAATGGATGGATACACGCAGTAACCGCTGGCCAGATGAATGAATGTATTCAAGGCGAATTCTGGCGGTATTTCTTGTATACGGCAGTAGCATGCGCCCTCTAGTTTAACGAGTCAGTGTTATCGTAACTAGCATGGTTTTTGTTTAAAATAGAATTGTTTCACAAGTATACCTTAATTGTACTGCAGAAGAAAAGTCATCCAGCGCTACATATAATTCAAACTGACCGCACACCGAAAAGGATATTTTCACATTTGTGCTTACTCTCTTGAAAGGACGACATGGGACGACACCAGGGATTGACACACAAAAGTATTTATTTTTGTAACTATGACAAGCAAAACAAACATCAACTCTGAAGACGATGAGTGATGTATGTTATTCATACATTACAAAAATAAGAATACACATGCAAAATGTATGAATAACGCGTCAACAGTGCAACACTTTAAAAAAAGTACTGTATTACAGCGAGACTTACAGAGACAAATGCAATATGATGGAGGGCATTTAAAAAGATTACCGTCCAGGTTCCATGGAAAGCGCTTGCACATGTGACCAATACAGCAACAATAGAAGAACAATCTGGCCTAGTTGCTTCTAAATCCAGTGACCGTGTCCGTCAACGAAGAAACTACAGTCACAATACTTCTTACGTATACCGTTTACCATGACCGCAACGGAAGAATGACTAGAAACCCGCACGAGACAACAAGCAGCGGAACCAACTCAACCCACATAACGAGGCAAGAGACACAGACCAAGCAGCCGAAGTATCCGCCCCTGTCTGCCCTCCGTCGAGTCCACGACTCTGGAGCCAACCGTCGCGCCGCAGCCATAGCCACAGCCGTTGAAGTCGTTTTTGAAAGTTTTCAAAGTTTGTAATAATTTTAAAAGTTTACTCTATACAACAAAGTTATTTATTAATATTATATATCTGACAAATGTTCAGGATAAGTGGCACTGTTGCGCCGACTAACGGCCAGTAGAGTCCCTAACTTCTGGGCCGCGAAGCGGCTTGAGTGGCCACTCTTTACGTAGTACTATATTTCTCTATGAGCGATTGCTATTGGTCTGCAGTGGGACGCACAGCCGGCAGCGCACCGCATGTGCGGCGATGCTCTGCCATTTTTGGCTTTAGTCTGTTCCGTCATGCACTACCGTGGCGGTACTTGTGTACTCGAGGAAGATCGTTCGGCGCTTTAAGTCCAGAAGCTACACACCTTTCTGATCATGCGGAAAATGCCGAGTCGCTGACTTGTGGATGCATGTTCGGCGTCTCAGAGTTACATTCCACAGAGAGTCCACCAGACAAAGGTGACAGCCTGCGAAAGGCGTAATATTGAAATGGTCAGCTATACAAATCAATGCCCGTAACTCGTTTTTTTTATCTCTCCATATTTCTGCACGTTGCTGCTGGTTCATTTGATCGTTTCAGGCTCACTGGAGTCGCACTCCCGGTAATGAGCACCTTCTATCACCCGGCTTTAGTCTTCTTTTTCAGAGCCCAATGTTAGTCCGCGACTCGCGAATTTTGTGGGGTTCAACAAGTTCCGCTAAGCCCGTGCCGCGTATTATTCGGATGTCCGAATGTATCGATCACTCCTTCCGCCCAATCATTCCTGGACGAGCCTTTGCGCCGAGATGGTTAGGATCGGTTGCATTAGGAGATGAAGACGGCGTGCGGAGGGGCGGAAAGTGGATCACTGATTCGGTAATTGGGCGTCGAGACTCTATCGTTGCTGCCTCGACCGACTGCGCTGGCTCGGCTTTTTGTCTTCCGGAATGTGCGTGGTATTTTGGTTAACAGAAACGGGGGAAACTACCGGAGGGAATTCCCCCTCAGCGATGCTCGCGTAGCTCAGGGCGGTCTTAGTTATAGGATCCCTCGTCGCTCGGCAAAATCTGACGTTTGCCGATATTTCCTCTCTGGAGCGTCGCACTGTTCTTAATTCATGCCCCGAAATTGGAAGTGGCGTTCTCTGGTTACACTTCGATGCGGACTCTATTCATGACCGAGGCAGCTTTGTGCACTGGTGCGACAGGATCCGCGTCTCTTCTTTGGCTCCATGAAACTTTCCCTTATTGTCGTCTTTCGTTCGAATTCTATACGGAGAGGGAGAAAGGAGGAGATGGCGGGGGCGTCCGAGCGCCGAGCTCTGATTGGAAGCACAGTGGGCAGATGCGAGGGCTGGCTGCCCTTTGTTTCTTCCCCTCCCTGCAGACGGAACAACAAGAGCGTCGTCTGCTCCTCGCGCAGTGTCTCGCGTTCGGACGCCGGACGCCCGCATCCCAACGCGCTCGAGCAGACCCCACGAGCAAGATGTCGTCTGCTCCGGACCGAGGAGCAGCTGCGGGGGCGGAGCTTCGTTGCACACGTGATCTATCCCTCATTCACTTGCGCTCCGTATAGGCTCCTTGCACTGACGTCACGTCGCATACTTTTGAACACCATATAAAAGGAGGAGAGGGAAGCTGCTTTTGTAAGAATTTTGAGTGACAGGTTAATCTTCTATAATCTTCTGGGAGGAGAATAGCCACGCCTGTGCAAATCCAAGAGGCACAAAGGAGGATCCTGGTAAAAGGGGAGCTCCTTTCCCTTTTCTCTGGAGGGCATCGGAAATGACGTCATGTGCAAGCCACGTTACCTTTCCAAAAAGAGCGTTCTGGCCGCCGCCATTTTGCGAATCGAGCGACCCCTATTAGCCAGAAATATCTGGCACCCGCCTGAGGTGTGGAAACCCGGTCAGCGTGACTCCCCACCTGCATTGTGCATTCGGAGTTCGCCGGCTTTTCTTGGAAGTTTTTACTTTATTTGCCTGTTTAGGATGCTTCCCCTTTGTGTGCTATCTTCCACTGTGAGAACCAGGGAAAAACAGGGCTCGTAGCCTGCTCGGCCTTCGCAGGAAACGAACTAAGAGAGCGAACGTCAAGCAGCCCACGACGCAGGCAGTTTGACGTTCTTGGAGGATTATTTCCGTTGAGATAATCTCCAAAACGCCTTCCCAGCTATGTCCCGCGTCTTCGCGAGAAATAGCTGATAGGGTCGGGTCCGGGGTGTGGGAACGGAATAGACACGTTCGTTCATTTTCTTTGCAGCTGTGCAAAAAAGCAGCTCTCTTCTAAGATGTTCCTCAAAACACACCGGATTCCGTCCGATTGTCGTGAGGTGAATATCGTCGATCGTCGGCACTGTATATTGGACATGCTGTGTTATTTGAGACCTTTCTCAAGTCGTGTTCGGATAACGCGGCACCGTGGGGTACGTACAATATATGTTGTTCGATTGATGATACTCGTTGCATTTCATGTGGGGAATATCCATGCAATTCAGATATCCTGTGTGGTCAAATATTTTCGACGGCTAAGGCCTTTGTAAATTGACACAGCGGAGTGTACGGTGCCGTAAAAAGATCAACATAAAATTAAACAAATTTTCCAGTTGCATTTGTTCTGTCGCGCACGGACTCACCAAAACAGCTTTCATTTCTTCGTTTTTGTTCCCAAAAAATAGTACAATGCATTCTTAAAAGCCCCGAGAAATTCTATTCGCCATAGAACACAAAATAAAAAAAAATAGAACGGGGCAATTTAGCCTCCACCAGCGCCCGGAATTGCGCCTACGCAGGCTGCAACAGCCCACTGACTAGAAAACCCACAGCTCAGCGCAGTCGGGCAACACTGACGTACCCTTTTAAAACCAGGGACGTCCGCTGTAAATCGCTTCGTTCGATACTGCCGCTAGAAAGGTCCTTTTTCCACAAGGGCGCCGCCATCTTGAATTGTCGTCACTTCCAGTATGGGCGAAAACATTGTTTTGCCGTCGCCACGCCAGTAGAAGACACTTAGGCTATAACCGTAACCGTCACACATTTTCGTTTTGCTTCCCCTCTATTTTGTTTACTATTTGCAAGTTGAAATGTTCTATTTTTTCGCCGCCCATACCGGATATGCCTATTAGGTGGCTGGGGACGAGAGTACACGAAAAGGTCTATATAGCAAAGCAACAGTTAGAAACTACGACATTAAAGACCTCTAGGTGCTTAAGGACAAATATAAGCTACCTGGGGTGCTATTCTAGTCGCAAACGGGTACCTTTCGAGTTGTGACGTATCGAGAAAGAAGGGGCGGAGCCTCAAACTAGAATGATTCTTGTTTAAGGCTCCGCCCCAACGTTCGGGCTCACGCACGCGGTCAGCTAGAATTTGACGATCCCCCTACGTCGCGATGAAGTGTGTCCACGCAGTTGGGGCGCAGAAATCCCCTCATTTCCCCCTGTTCTTTTTGTTATCTTCTTTCTTTCCCCCGGGACTTAGAACGAGCAAATAACAGAGAAAAGGATACGTTCCGAAAAATGGCAGGAAACAGAGAAAAATTATATTATCCTTTTATAAAATACGAAAGATTATTTCGATAATTATGACGTAAAGTAAATTTAGCTAACATATCGGAACTTGTTTTCTCGAAGTCTTTCGCTAAGGTCTTTCGAAACAAACATGGCGAAAACCGCGGTAACGGCCTTGTGGTGTTTGTGTCTCGTTTGCGTCGTTGCTTTCCCTGTTTCTGCATGATACGGATGGCATTACGAGAAGAAAATAAATGAGATGTCCTGTTTGCCTGTGAAGGAGGCTCCAAATGATTACAGAGCTGACGACGACTCTGTGGTAATATATGACAAGTCGTGAGATCGACGCGGAGTCCACCGGTTGTGAACATGCTGTGGATAATGCAGGAAAGTTTCTTCGGGCAGTTTTATTAATGCTTTGCTACCTTCACTCACTGCAGTGATTACGACGGTAGTCCCCATAAGCCACGCTCTTTTCTTTCGGCGCTGAAGAAATGAACGCGACCGAATAATCTCGGGCAGTCTTTTTTACTTATTTTTTTATTTGCTGGAAAGATAGTGCAAAAAAGAAAAAAAAAAGAAAACGTTTTTACACGTCCCTACATAGGTACCTCGCTATCCCATTGGCTTCATTGCGCGTGACGATTCAACGCTATTTGCCATCGGAACATTCGTGAAACTAGAAAGCCTCTGTTTGCCGCCAACAGTCGATCGTTTTTTTGAATTCGGGTTGTGACGACAAAATGACGTAAGAACAAGAATGCACGGGAGTATTTGCGCTGTTTTAACTCGACAACCGTACCCTTGGCGAGATAAACTCGAAAGAACATGGCCGCCATGCTCGTCGGATCGACTGCGGCTGGGGTTTGACATGCGATCGGTAACTTGACCAACGCGCACACGAATGCTTTCGTGATGAGTCCATTCGGTGGCAGGACCGCGTCGAAGAGCACATTTGGCTTCTGTTTGGGCCGTTGTTATGAAGCTTGAAAGTGGTGGTGTTGTTGCGGCTCGTAACGGCAGCCTTGCTGAGATTATGAAGACTTGAATAGACCTTCATTCAGCGTTGCCATGCGTCAAGATTCAGAACCTTACCTTGACACAAAGTGACCAACGCTTCCGCGAGCACGGAGGCAGCAGCCAACGGCCCGAGAAAGAATTGCGCCGCCGCCACGACCGCCAGCGATCGCCCCAACAGCAAGAAAACAAACGACAAGCTCATTGAGGTTTGTGTGGCACTGACTGCTGATTCATCGGACGACAAAGGGGAATGATGTAAAACGCAAAGTAAGTTTGCCAGCTGTTGTATTTTTGGAGATAGCCGATGTTGGTAGTGAGGGGGTGGTCCGAGAGGTGATGTCGGGTACCGGCGCAAGGCTACGTGGATGGCCTTGAATGCCGGTGGTGGCGATGTCTTGCCTTGTCAATGTCGGGAAAAGAGTGGCAGCCGCTGCTGCAGCTGTCGTCGAGGCCGGGGAGTTGACGTCGGGTTCATCCGCTCGCGTCTTCGCGGGCCCCGCCTAGGGCGGGGACGGACACCGGTGACTGTCGACTTGTTTATTTCGAATCCCGGTGTCAACTGTTCCAAAAGCGACACTAGCATGCACGACCTAAGCACGCGTCACTACGAGTGGGGCAAGCGCTTCTCTCGTTCAGAATTCATACGCTGCCCCGTAGCAACTAAACTCAGAATACTACATCAGCGTTTTGCAAAACTAACGCGTTTCGTTGAAAATTTGATTTGTGGAATTTTTTAACGCCTTGAAAGTTTGACAGGGACTGCATTGTGAACGCAGCCTTCACACAAGTGTTTTCTACAGTGTGTGCTTTACCTGCATGCATATAAAGACAGAAACACTGCCTGTATGGTGCATAAAATAAATGAAATTTCGCTTATCTTGATAATGTTGACTACCTATTGAGTGCTGTTGATAGTAGTGGCGTAGCCAGGAACTTATGAGGGGTGAGGGTGGAGGGGGTTGAGGTGGCTGGGATGTTCATGACTTGGGGTGCGGGGGCGATGGTGTCGAAATTTGAGTGTATATTCTAGGGCCCGCCGGATTTGGGGAGGGGGGGGGGGAGGTGAAGCCCCATAAGCCCTCCCCCCTGGCTTCGCCACTGGATGATACCATAAGGGGAGCATCCTACATTCACCTGCTGCCATAAGCATGTGCATAGCCACTGAGCTCGTATCACGATGGCAAGATAGTTGCTGACATTCTTCACGTTACGTAGCAGTTCTTTCTTTAGTACATATGCTCGCTTTTCCTTCACACATCTACTCTGCTTCCGCTTGTCGTTTATGCTTGATGGTGATAAGTCAACAGTGCCTATTTGCTCCGCATCACAGGCAAATTAAAAAAAAAAAACAGTTCACACTACTCTTTAATTTCAATGAGTTACTGTCACTTTTGAAACGACAATATATTTAATTGGCATCATAACCTTTACATTAAACACTGGTGTGTTGAATGTAGGACAATTGTATCTTTCTTGTTTTTCTTGTCACGGAGATGACAACCACCCACAAGATTGCACTGGCTAAATTTCTCGTCTACAGTGGGTAACAATGTTGCCACACTCTGTCAGACTAAACTCTTGCTGTATAAACAACTAACGATTCATTTTAGGACACACCTGTTCGTAGTTCACTGCAGGGCATCGAACAGTGTTTCTTAGGACTGTCCGATGACTGACATATCCAGAAGCTTGGCGTGAAAAGGTAAAATATCTAATTGATACAATAAAGTGGCATCAGCAACCCATCCAGATTTTATTGCGTGATTGACAGTAGCTACAAACCGCAACAAATGGTCAACTGTAGACATAGGTACTTAGCGTGCACTAACTTCGAAGCGGTAGAAACCCTGACGTTTTAACTTCAACTTACCACTATGTTGTTAATGGCAAAGTAATGTTTGCGGCAAAGTGTTGGAGTCCTTCAGAACAGTGACGGTCTCCTTCAGATTGATGATGATGATGACAAGGTTCAGTTAGATTTTAGGTTCAGTCAACGCACCCCACGACGTCGGTGTGCTTGTCGTGGTGGCGACGAAAGCCTTCTTTCGCACATGCTTCAGCTGCCTCGGTCCGGGGTTTTGTCGACCCAGCCGGTTGACAGCGACACTCGCGACAGCCGTCACGGCTCTGATCACCATCCACTGGGCATTAGCTATGTGATCATCGGTGGCAACCGCGCTCTTGTAGTTCCCCGTTGCGAAAAATCTCAGTGCGATTCAATTAGTAGCTGCTGCTCGACGGTCATCATCTCTCCTCGTCGCCATCTGTCGTCGCGAAGCTGGTCACAATGCGATCACACGGTGCTTTTCGACAAGCGGTATTGTCGTCAGAAACAGTTGTCGTGCATCGCGAAGGCAACCGGTTGCTCGTGGAAAACTCGTCATTGCACGCGTTGGTCGAGCCATCGTTGAGCAACAAGCATCGCCGCCATTTTCTACGCTTTAGAATCCTGCCCAAAGCTTGTTCCCCTTCGTGCAATACGTGGCTTGCACATGACGTCATTTCCGATGCCCTCCAGAGAAAAGGGAAAGAAGGAGCTCCCCTCTTATCAGGATCCTCTTTTGTGCCTCCCGGATTTGCACAGGCGTCGCTATTCTCCTCCCAGAAGATTATAGAAGATTAGCCTGTCACTCAAAATCCTTACAAAAGCAGCTTCTCTCTCTTCCTCTTACATGGTGTTCAAAAGTATGCGATGTGACGTCAGTGCAAGGAGCCTATAGGCTCCTTGCACTGACGTCACATCGTATACTTCACATCGTCCTCAGTGTCCTAAGCTTAAGAAGCTTAGGACACTGAGGACCAAAGAGGTTCCATAATGGAAAGCGCGCAGCCTTGCCTGCAGGGATTTTTAGTATATCAATTAGAGCCGCGCACGGTGTGAGACATTTCGCGACCCTTCCTTTTCACACTGTGCGACCACACTTTCCCCAAGCTCTTTCTGCGGTAACTTGCACCCCAGAACCAAGACATTCCCTCTAAAAAGGAAAGGAACAGGATTGATGAAAGAATAGACATGGGAGACAAAAACAACGCAACCACACCCGGAATTTCTTGAAAACATGTGAGACAAGGACAACACAACCTCATCTTTCATGTGCATGAGAGATATGGTTGTGTTGTCCTTGTCTTACCTGTTTATTCTTTCTTCACTCCTGACCTGCACCAACACGTTCTTTGTCCATTTATAAGAAAAGTCTGCTTCGTTGTTTTTTTTTGTTTTTTTTTGGGGGGGGGGGGGCGGAATGATTAGACTTTTGATCAGCTGAAAGTCATTACAGGCCTACGTCTAGCTACCTAATCCACGTTTTAGAAGTACTGTGGAGAAAAAAATTAAGAGGGGAAGAAGTCATCTTCGTGTGAAAGTGCGTTTATGTCTATGTGTGCGTGTGTGTGTGTTGGGGGGGGGGGGAGGGGTGGAGCGGGGAATATAATCCAGAGTGTACATCAAAGCGACGATCCAAGAGGTAATGCTATGTCAACGGAGCTCTGAGGAACAAAGATGGGCGGCCGCCGCGTTTCCGGAGATCCTCCACCTCCGACGAAATCGTCTGGGTACGGTCCTGAGCCAGCGGAGGCTGATTTTCGCGAATAAACGGGAGAATTTATTACGCACTTTTTTATGGCATATATATATATATATATATATATATATATATACCGTGTGTTCATTTTTAATTTGAACAGATTTATTACAAAAAATTCGTAAAAGATGCACTAGTACGGTTTGTTCAAGTGAGTTATACGGCTAGGGGGACATTATGTGGGTGGCTAATCCTTGCGAAAAGTTGGCTAATTACTTAAAATTTGTTAATTAACTTTTTAATTAATGAAAATAGACATATGGTTCCAATTAGAAATTTGCTCAGCGTCGTCGAAAACCCCTAAATCAGTCATTTTCAGAAAGACTTTGAGCGCGTGAGAAGCGTAGTAGTGAACTGAAGTTACCGCTCGTGGAGCAGGTACAAAGCTAGAGGTTGCGATAAGGCGCCCGTGCGATTTTTCCGTCTCTTAAGGCCCGTTCACACGATGCATTTTTCTCGCGCATCTAGTGTCGCGAAATGGTTGCGCCGTCTGAACGAGTCCAAAAAGGACGCGCGTCCTTTTTGGACTCGTTCAGACGGCGCAACCATTTCGCGAAACTACATTTCGCGACACTAGATGCGCGAGAAAAATGCATCGTGTGAACGGGCATTTATCTAGCCCCAGCCTTGTACCTGCTCCACGAGAGGTAACTTTAGTGCACTACTACGCTTCTCACGCGTTCAGTCTTTCTGAAAATGACTGAATTAGGGGTTTTCGATGACGCTGAGCAAGTTTCTAATTGGACCCATATGTCTATTTTCATTAATTAAAAAGTTAATTAACGAATTTTAATTAATTAGCCAACTTCTCGCAAGAATTAGCCACCCACATAATGTCCCCCTAGCCGTATAAAGGCCGGTTCACACACACAGCGGAGCGCTACGTTAGCGCTCCAAGGAGCGCTCATGTGGCGCTTCCTAGCGCGTGATGTAGCGCTCGGTTAGCGCTTGAGTAGCGCTCTGTTAGCGCTACAGAAACGCTTTGTTAGCGCTCTGTTAGCGCTTCAGAAGCGCTTTGTTAGCGCTCTGTTAGCGCTACAGAAGCGCTTTGTTAGCGCTCTCACGCTCCCTGTGCCGTGCTTGCAGCTGCGGAACAGTGCGTGCACGGCAATTCCTTTGTTGTTGTTTTTCTTTTGGCATTGAAAGAAGAGGAAGTAAAAGAGCCGCTCTCCAAGCAAAGGGTCGGGCAGGCGGTCCAGAGTCATGAACTCTGAGCGACTAATATATTGGGTACGACCTCATCGCTTTCTATTTGATATGCATGTCCCCGGTTTCAAAGACACGCCTGCAGCTAAAAATAATCGCCTTCGAAAGAGCTCTGTGTCTCGGTCCCTCAGCCTAGGAACAAGGTTCGTCGGGTACCCGTTGGTATCTCGGTGGCGAAAGATTTCGCGCACCCAGAAGGCTCTTCTAGGCGTTAAGCCGTCCACACACATATGCACTAATCGCGTATGTAGGAGCATTTGTCGCAGTTCTATTTCAGCTTCCCACATGTCCGCCATGGTGCTGCTGATGCACACTCAACCACAGGAACCGGAACCGCAGTGCACGCGCTAATCCGCAGCACCGCGGTACAAGAAGCGCTACTGAAGCGCTAACACGGCGCTACTGAAGCGCTAACAAGGCGCTACTGGAGCGCTAACAAGGCGCTACTGGAGCGCTAACAAGGCGCTACTGGAGCGCTAATCACGCGCTATATTCGAACGAAGTCACGCGCTAGGAAGCGCCACATGAGCGCTCCTTGGAGCGCTCACGTAGCGCTTATACTTAGCGCTCCGCTGTATGTGTGAACAGGCCTTTACTCACTTGAACAAACCATACTAGTGCATCTTTTACGTATTTTTTGTAATAAATCTGTTCGAATTAAAAATGAACACCCGGTATATATATTTAAGTATGTGGGTAGTATTATGTTTGAATCTTGAATTCTTGTTGGTACAAGTAGTTAAGTGAGACGTAGCTACGTTTAGACTATCGACTCTGCATTTCCCGATTGTATTGTGGAAGCCGTCACTTTGTTACGTATGGCACGAGGGCAGCGAACAGGGGGCTATGTTGGACAAATGTTTCGTTTCTCCTAAAAAGAAATGGAAGTGACGATATCGCGTCTGATTGGTTAGAGGCTCAAATGACGAAAGTTCCCTCTTTCGTCGTTTGAACCGCTAACCAATCAAACGCAATATCGGCACTTCCGTTTCTTTATAGGAGAAACGAAACATTTGTCGAACATAGCCCCCCAAGAGGCGCCTCGGTCGGCTGCTAGTCAGCGCGACTGGTGGCCAGAATGGTAGACTTTGGGAAGGCCTAAGCACAGAACGATTGGACGCGAGCTCTGCGTCAGAGTTCGGCAGGGCACTCGGACGTTCGAGCTCGAGATCGGGTCCAATGATCGCGACCGCGAGCCGTTCTCTGAGTTGCGAAAATCCCGCTTACCATGGCGCCACCTGTGGAACCAAACTTCATTGCCCAGGAAGTTATGCGACTTCCTCAGGTTTAGATATGATATGAGAAATCTCGGGCGATATCGTCTTGCTCTCTCACGGACAATTTGAGCAATTATGGAGGGCGGAAAAGCGTTTCCCGCGATATGAGATAGAACTTCAGATAACTGGCTACAATGATTTTGAGCAGCAAGATGACTGCGGTGTCGTCACTCCAAAGCGTATGGCTTACTTGCCGGATCTAGTGAGACGTTTTCGGTCTTGTCTCTGCATCCCCGACTCCGGTGTGCTGGCTTCCCGGACCTTCGCATAGCGACCGGACTCAGCAATAAGAGACGTTGCAGGAATCCATTTGGCATATCTTGTTATTAGAAAAAGGAGACGCACGCCGCTGCCCGATTTAAAGGATTAAGCCATTGCACCTTTTCGAGGCGGTCTGACTTCCCGCTTTCTGATACCTCCCGTAGAAGTTACAACCGACTGGAGCTTTGGTCTCCAGATACGTCTCGGCTCGTGTTTGCTCTTCTGGAGGATCCCTGCCAGCTCGGTATCTTTTTCCTGACACACGTCGCGGTAAATTAGGCGCCACTATTTTCGCGATCTTCACGCGGGAACTGGGGAAGCTTCTTTCTATTTCAGTTCCGTTGTCGCGGGACCTTGACGGCAGTTGGCCGCGCCGAGCAGTGCGATAGAAAACAAATAAACGTAAAAATGGCCCATATAGTCGGCGAGTGGGAGAGGCTTTATTTTTAGACGGCGTGGAAGACGATGTTTTTCTACTATTTTTGATTTTACCACGCTTTACCACGGTGTGAAGGAAGTTTTTTTTTCTTCCTTTCGTACAATGTTGTATGCTATTTACTTGCACGCTCAAACTCAGCTCCAACCAGACACACCTGCGCGCACATCAGTGTTCGCGACACTAAACCAAACGTTCGGGCTTTTTTCTTTTTTTGTTGGTGGGGGGGGGGGGGGGGGGATACTTTAGCAGAGCGAACGCTGGAAAGGAAGTCGCCTCCTCTCCAGCGTTCGGAAGGGCGAAAGAGATGGCAGGATTTTGCCTTAAAGCTGCTTCTGAACAGCGTGTGCATAAATGGCCACGAACTGGACGTCGCCGAGTGGGCTAGCGCGTCTCAGCTCAGAGCGTGGAGCGAAAGCTTGTGCTGGGAACCTCCTGGGTTCGATTCCCCACCGCCCCTGCCCGTTTCGATCTGGATGAGTTTCGTACCGGCACGCTTTCGTGTAATCACTACTGCGTGATGCACGTTAAATAACCCCAGGTTAGCGGTTGTACTGCGCTGGCTAAATTTCTCTTCTACAGCTAAGAGACCGATCACCCGTTGAGAACATACAAAGCAAGCCAATTTTGTTTTGTGCAAACGCACATCCTGTTTGACGGAAGGTGCGGATACTTTGGGAAACGCGTTCCCAGAGCGCCTGTTCCCTTGGCACATTACCGAATTGCGCCGTTTGGAGCATGAACTGACTTCGCCGTTCTAGATGTAAGAAAAACGCGATTTTTTTTTTCTTTAATAGACAGTTTTAGTGGACTGTAGGCTAAAGCTTTGCGTAAGCAAAGAAATTGCGTGTCGGGAGTGCGCTTGCGCAGAACGCAGTAGCAGGGCTAGCGTATTGCGTACGCAAGCAACGCTGGGGATTTTGGGTTGCGGGCTCGCGGACTTTCCGGGAAGCTCTCGAGAGATCTCAGGTCCAGCGAGAGCACCAGTTTCAAGATGGCGGTTATTTCGACTGGCGCAGCAAGGGCGACGTGGTGTTCGCGAAGTTCAGTGTTACATGAAATTGTGTGGTGTTCAGCTCGGCAATTCTTTCCGGGACCTACCGCGGCGGAATCACATCGCCGTGCAGCTGAAGGAGTGCATAGTGAACATGTTCACCGCTCGGAATGTACGTGAACGCTGCGATCTGCTCAACGCTAAGCGTCTTCGCGCAGTTCATCGCCGACGGACAAACGACTCTCCAAGAAATGGCCGAAATTGTCGCTATGCAGTGGGTACATACTTGTTCCCTAGTAGGTCATAGACTTGTTCCCGCGATAGCATTGATAAAAGGTGCCGTTTCCACGGGACGATTGATAGAGGCTCTTTGATCGAATTTGGCTACGCCCTCGTATACTCGTATCTTCGTACTCCACAGTAAGGCACTTTTGGCAGGTTGCTACGGCTTGGTTTAATTTGAAATGAAATGATTGGAAACGTTTTTATTTTTAGTATTTTTTTCGAGGAGTATGGTGGCGCTATAAGCACGCGGATTTCTATGGCTCTGGCAAATTGAATCATAAAGATCACGCGAGCTGTTCAATCGGCAACGTAACGCACAATTAAAATCGGTCCGAGCACGTCGTTTTTAGCGCACGCTGTACTATTGCGTATTTCGTACGTAAGAGCCAGCAACGCTATACTAAAACTGACTGTTTTGCGTTCCTTGTTCGGAGTATAAAGGTAATTATTAATTTCTTGGCCAGTACTTTTATAGTGCGATTTATTGTACCGAGGAATCGTGTGTTTGTCTTTAGGGCCGGAATCCCCCGAGCGGTGAGTTCGAATCCCGGCCGAGGTGTCCGCAATCTGACGGACGCTTATTGCGGAGAAGGCGCCGTGTAACCGAGCTTTCGGTTACACGTTTAAAGATCCCTAGGTGGTCGAAATGGATCCGCAGTCTTCTGCTGGGGCGTGCAAGATGCCCTTCGTTGGAATTGGCACGTAAAAAAACCCAAATCGGGTTTTTGTGTACAGCGCGAAGTTAGCCAAAAACAGGTGTCGCCGATGAGGATGATAAATTTAGCCATCACACTGCCTCCGCTGACCTGGGCTATTTAATGTACATCATGCTTTGATAATTCACGACCGCACTCCTGTACGACGCTCATTCAGATTGAAACGGTCAGGAGCCCTGGGTTTTGCAGCGCGAGCTGCAAAACCCAGGGTTCCTGACCGTTTCAGTCTGGATGATTTTACCCGATTTTACCAAAGAACGTGCTGCGAATGTGCAAAACTCATCTCCCTCAATTTCTACCCATATAAAAAGAAAATAGAGTATTAAGCATGACCATAGCCTCCTCTATACTCACAAAGCCTGGTAGTTCGACGACGGAGCCATAGACTTCCCGGTCGCAGGTTTGGAGCGCGACGATCTGGTCACACAGAGAATTTCTCGGGGAACCTGGTCGTCAGCGCACAGCTTTTGCAGCGGTGAGGACCCGAAACATGGTTCTCAAACCCGACCAGAAAAGAAGCGGTAGCGCGAGGATCGGGAGGAGCCCGAGCGGACATTCCATCGCTCGGAAGAAGTGTTTCGGCGTCTCGCCGCAGCGGGGCGCCAGTTACGTGGCTCTCCTCTCATCCCTTGTCTGTCGCTCCACTGTTTTTTTATTTCGGCAGCCGCTTCTCGTGGCGATCTGCCGGGCTTTTTGAGTATAAAGGAGGCTATGGCGTGACCCGCATGGAGCGTTTTTTTTTTTGCTCGCAATAATGTGACGCGCGACGAACGCGCGCGCGAGCGCGGACGCACTTGCATGGAGCGATGGAGAGTCCGCGGCATATCCGCGCTGTCGTCGCGCTCTCAATGATGTTAGACTACACAAATTTCCGCACGTGCAGATGCTATTAATGCAGATATAACGTTATATTAATAAATAGATGATTAAAATAAACTTTCACGTCACAGAAGACTGGTCTTTTATTTTTCGGTCGTAAGTACAGCTGCCTAAACGGCGCTACTATCGCAGTGTACGAAACTGCATGCTGGGTCAGCCGCGTTATCAGTGATGTCTTGTGCGCTGTTCTTCACTCGCGGACTCGTAGGTTCGTTGCTTCAACGTTGGCTGTGGCTCGCTCGTACTTTTTTTTTTTTGCCTCGGCAGTTCACTGTGATCTGAAACTCGCCGCAGCCTCCCTTATGTGGAACCGAGGAGAAAGTTCCTCTTGCTTTGAAGCTTGTTTTTGCTGAAGCAGGCGCAGGTTACAAGATCGGCCAACCTGGGGGCGTCCTGTGTGGCAGAACACTGAAAGAACACGCGCGTGAATGCACCTATGGATCGCACGCGACTCGCCTGACACCTGAACTGGTGGACCATATTTGGACAATGGGTCACTCTTTTGACTTCGCGGCTGCAACAACCTTGGCGAGGGAGGAGAGATGGGGGTCACCGAAAACTGCTAGAATCGTGGTTCATTCCAGGGGACACGTCATCGTGCAACACGAGTTGCGGCCCTCTCCCCGAGGAGTGCACGGAACTTTCCGATACCTAGAACTCTGTCGAGATGGATCCTTGCGTGCATTGCTGCTGTACTTACTAAAGATGTTCCCCGCAGAAAAGGCAAAACGTTTAATAATTCCTTTTAGTGTGATGTCGATTTGGTGTTTTTATTTTCATTATGACGTCTCTCGGCTTTTGGAGTATTTTTGAAAACAGAAAAAAAAGAAAGTGAATACTACACTGCCTTGTCCCCCGTGATGACCAACGGCGTGTTGCGAACAGGCACAGCCGTAATGACCCGGTACAGCGGGAAAAGCGGAAGCGTTAAAATCACGTGACTGTTTGCAGGGTTTTCATCGGTGATAGCAGACGCTTATACTTGCGATGTCGGCGCCAGGCGCGCGTTTTTTTCTGGCCCGTCGAGAAACAGGTGCGTCGACGAAACAGAGCGCGCGCGCGCGCGTCCGAAACGACGCCGCGTTGACGTCGACGCGCGCAAATAACGCAAAAAAAAAAAAAACCCACAAAAAACAAGAAAGTTTTAGGCGGGTCACGCTTCGTACTTTAAAGAATAATAATACTGAGGGGTCTCAAGTATTTCCGATGTCCTTATCATCGAGTCTCGTGGCAATTCTGGACGACTTCACGCTGACGTCACGCTCGTTTTTCCGCCGGTTTCACGATGTAGGTCTGTTGTGTGCCCAGCTCGCAGCAAAGCGAAATTCCGGAGGCAAACACTAGACTCTCTGTTGACGGTGATCGTGCCCTTTGTCCTCTCAAACACGTCTGGACGTAACGAGTGTTTGCCTTCTGTCTCCCCTTCTCTGTCTCGAGCGTGTTTGTGGTTCGGCTTTCGGGCCCCTGCTGGAAGGGACACGGGGTCCCCCCCCCCTGCTTGGGGATCCCGCCGCGAGGTCGCCCGTCTCTCTGTGTGTGTACCTTCAGCGTTAAGAAATGTCGCCAAAGACGAGCTCACACTGTTCGTGCATCGTACAAGCGACAGTCTGCAAACACAAGTCGCAGCAATATCCGTGGTTCGAATGCCGCCTGCCAAGTTTTCTACTTGAACTCATTGCCATGCAGCATTCGAAGCACGGATCTCGCGGTGACTCGTGTTCGAATCTGTACGCAGATTGTCTTTTGTTTGATGTTAAACAATATGACGCCGGCTTTTAAGGTTCGACTGATTCAAAATCAATCCATCGATCAATCAATCAATTTTATTTACATCATCAGGCAGAACTGTAATCTGCGAAGGAAAGAAAAAAATTTAAGATATTAATTACCGACGCTTACACAGCGTAAGAGCAAAATTTACGAACGTTTAAGGGTTGGTTAGTTCGTTAATGTCGAACAATCTGCCCTATAAGGAATGCACCCTTCTTCCGCCAGGCGTCTTCAGCTTGTTCTGAATTTCCGCGCATGCGCATAATCGTCGATCTTCAGTTTGTCTGCACATACGTTGGAAGCATACCTATGTATGAAGCAAACATGCTTTAACCATGCTCGTGGCGTGTCCGCGGACATCAAGCAAGTTGAATTTGCCTGAGGAGATATGACAAATTGCCCCTGATTCTCAGTAAACAGAATAATCGCCCAAAGCGACGAAAAACAATAATCCTTTTTTTTCTTCAAGGAGCGACAGGCGTTTATGAAATCCCAAAGCCACCCCTTATCTCGTTTCGTGCGCATTTGTCGGAAAAGAACGGAACTGTCGAACGGGCAGCAGGGCGTTTCACGAAACGGAAGTCGAAAATTCTCCGCAAAGACTACGCATCGCGCAGAAATAAAAAGAGCTTGACGACATATTTGTCGTCGCCAAGCCGAATGACCTAGGGCCCTAATCTGGACACTTGGCAAAAAAGTCGGCTAGAAATCTGGCGGCTCTGATTGGCCGGCGCCAAGGTCAAGTGCGGAGTTGGCCAATCACGGCCGCCAGATTTCTCGCCGACTTTACGCCAAGTGTCCGGATTAGGGCCCCTATTAGGAACTTTGCGTGCACAGCGCTCGCAATGATAAGAGGGTAGTCGTTTTGAATAATTTTTTTTTTTTTGATTGGTGGAGATAAATTTGTTATGCCAGTTACACGCTTGCTGGGGATAATAACGAAAACAGTTTTATAAAAATATAAAGCACGGATAGCGTGTTTGTAATTTAAAACTTATTTAAATCCCGCGAACCGTTTCCCCCTTTTTTTCTCACTCTAATCGCCGCCAACTGTTTCGCTTACACGAGACAAGCTGTGAGCGACTCGAGGTTCTTTTTTTTTTTGTGTTTAAAACGTCTTTATTAAATAAAGGGGGGAGAGAATCGAGGGCCCGCATTTTGACGTCGGCAGGGCCGGTCGGTCTAACCCAATATTTAAATAAATCCAACACGAAGTGGGTAACAGCTTCAAAAAGACGAGGACGATAAAAGGAATAGACACGACAGGACAATTCCTTTTATCGTCCTCGTTTTTTGAAGCTGTTACACCCACCATGTCAAACTTCTACCAACTCGCCCAGTTCAACACCTTGTTCCAACACTAATTTTTTTTTTCTGTTGTTCGCGTTTTGAGTTTGGTCGGGTGTTTTCTCGGTGGTGGTTGGCTCGGTTGCGTCGCTGCCACTGCTGCCGCGATACACCCGCGGATGCCGTCAGCGTGTCTTGGACGGGTCCCGCTCCCCAGGAGCTGCCTCTCCTCCGGCGTTCTCAGACGCCGCCCGAGATCGGGGAAACCTCGTCGTCTTTGGCACCGAACTCTATTTCCGACTCCGTAAAGTTCCTATAGATAAGAGACGCACCGCTTCCTTCGAGGGCCGACATTCTCTGAAGCGCCCGCCGCGTGACGGTGCAGGCTCTTGGAAGCGAATGGCAGCAGGATCAAATGGCAAGACGCAATTTTATTTCAGCCGGGTGTGCTTCATGCGTGTGAGCTGTCTTTACCTGTAAAAGAAAGTATCGAGAAACTTCACGACTCCGGCGAATACGACACCGCGTAGCGGCAATACCGAGAAGCTCTGGAAGAGGTCCCCTCTTGCCGCTGTCGTCTGCTTTCGCTGCTTGGTTCTCGGGGCAATTTATGCGGAGCGGAAGTTCGTGTGCTTCTTTTGCAGGGGTTGTGGGGACGTCAGAACGATGGCGAGCTCTGATTGGCTCTGATTAAAGGATCGTGGGTAGACCTCAAGGCGGCTTGCTTTGAGATCTACCCACTATCCTTCAATCAGAGCCAATCACAGCTCGGCGTCATTCTGACGTCACCGCAACTCCTACGCAAGAAGCAGACGACTTGCTCTCCGCATAGCTTCACGCGCTTGCATGTTTATGAAGATCAGTTCTAGTCGCTGACAGGGCTAGAACGGCAGGGAGGACGTCCTTCAGTCGTCCCGCCCTCCCTACCTTCGATTACGCTTCGAAGCCTCATGAACCTCGAGTGAGCACGCGGAGCCGAAGCACGACGGGAGGCGACGGGCGCCTGCTGGAAGCCGGACGTCCAAAAGAGAAAGCCATTTTCATACGGTCAGTGGCTGTAAATGATCATGGTTCAGCGGTGCCATAGCAAGTTGAGGGATGAGAGGTAACATGGACATAGCTTGATGGTCTGGAATCTTTATTTTTATTAGCGATATAAAAAATGTTACATCGTGAAGCACGTTCCTGTGCGAAACGCATATTGAAAACCGACGACAGACGCAAATGAAGGGAAACGTGATTAAATTCTGATTAACGGTCCGATTTTATTTGGTAAAGAAGAAATATGTCGGAGCCCTAACCATTTAAAGCATATCGGCCCATCAGTAGAGGTTATCGCGTACCTTTTTAAATATCTTCGAGGACGGCGTGATGATAAGCGTTCACATTCATCCTCACGCCTGCCGGAGACTACCCCGAACCGCTGATTTTGCGCGAGGACCTAATTTTTGCAAATCACCTACAACTCGTTAAAAGAATCGGAAACAGGAGAACGAGTCGTAAAAATTGTCGATATCGAAACAAAAACCCCGAGACACTTCGTTGTGTTCAGCGTTAGTATAAACTCGCACAAACACATATTCATTGAATCACACGTGATTATGGGAAGGTTTCTACTATTAAAAGGCAATGGAACGAGTTTTGGACTTTCTGTCAGCACCGCTTTCTTGACGTTAAGAAACAGGCGAGACCCCGAGCCATCGCCCGAACGCTCGTCAAGGCATTATCACGAGTCGATATCGAGTGTCCACTGTGTCCACTGTGTCCCATGGATGAGCCGCATTCGAACCTCATCGTCGCGGGGTACTCTAAACTACTGCAGTCTGTTTCCGAGCGATATTTGGGCGTCAAAAAGGTTAGTATAAATAAACCAACGAACGAACTGCATTGAAACTGTTCACGAGGGTACCGTTAGGCGGCCCATTATATACAAATTTCAAAAATGTAAATGTTAGAAAAAGAAAAGACAAACAAACATAGCAAATGCTTTATTTTTCTTTTTTTCTTTTTATGTGCAGGGGGGGGGGGGGGGGATTTTAAAAGTCGTCTAGTTGACGCTGCTACTCAAAGATGGTACTATACACGCTCGAGTCTGCTTGATCTGCTTTTCGGGTGTTCATTTTAAAGCAGCTTTCATGCTTGTTTGTTTTTGTTTTATGTCAATCTATCTTTCAGTTGCTGCGTCAACCAAACGATTTTAGTTCTTTTCCTCCCTGTGCGGAGAAAAAAAAAACAAAAAAAAACAAGATTGTTTACGCCTAAATGTTTTCCCTAGAAGCTACACTCGTTAAATTCGATTACGCTAAATGCACCACCCAAAGACACCTTTGTTAAAAAAACAACTTTAATTGCATTCCGTTAATCGGGTTATTTATACAAATTTTATTTTCTTTTATGCCAGGATAACGCTTGGAATCACCCTGTAAAATAGTTGGAGCCTGTGAACAGACACGCACGCAATGTCGTGACACTCGGATGGCACCAACCAGGAGGCGTTGCGCCAACTCGGCCGTTGCACCAGACGCAGAGCGTCCTCGTTCGTTGAATGCGTTGACTGCAACACGAGGCCCCGCCGACCGCTGACGCGGCACTCGTGTGTGTCCACGCAATCGATCTCGCCGTGATGACGTCGATCGAAATGCTAGTGCACGGGCTTCGATTACTCTCGCTGGGGTTGATACCCCCGTGATCAGGCTGACACTGCGATCCGCCTGACTACGTCACCAGGTTTCGAGAAAGGGAAACGGAAAGAAAAAAGGCAGCTTTTATTGCTGGAATTACACCGCGGACAAAGAGCGGAAAATTTCCTCGGTGGATTTGGAGTGATCCAAAAGCGCTCCATGCTCGCACCTTTGGTAGGGCAAAGAAGAGCGTTTGCTTGCACGTGTACAAGATATACGTACAAAAAAAAAAAACGCTCTGAAACTGTTTTAAATTCAACGAGGGGAATTTCCCGTTAATTAGTCAGTGTCGTTGCGTGCGAGCATCCTTGTGTCACACTGTAGTCGGCGGCAGGTCCTCCAGTCTTCGGCTGCCATGCGTGCGACGTAAGTGTTATCAAAGGCCGAAGGCCCACACTGGAGGCCTACTGATATTTTAAGAAATGAATTATCATCATTATCATAATCATGATCGGCATCATTCCTACTACAAAGCGAGAGAAAAGAAAACCAAACTGTCACCGACTATAGCGCCAGTAAGCTTGTGTAAAGCAAGAGACATCCCCACCCGATATCACTGTTCCAGGACTCTGTATTTGAAATTTAACAGAGGCATCAGTCGACGCGGTAGAGCAGGAAAGTGGCACCCAGCGCGTCCAATTGGCGCGGCCTTCTCGAAAGGTGCCCTTTGTTCCCGACGGATGCGAGTGGAGCGTTGTGCGGGCGGCGGGCCTGGCGGCGGCGTTTTCCCCGTCGCGGTTAACCGAGGCGGCCAGCGCGCCTTTTCGCCATCAGGCGTGAAGAAGCGGGCTCTTCCGGGTGGCCGAAATGAGCGGCTGTGTATGCGGCTCCCGGGCGAGGCTAATTGGGCGTGAACAGCGCCGCAGTCCGTGGCCCACTCCTGGCCCTGGCTCCTCGCCGTTGTACTTTCTAGTTCCGACAAGCCGCGCTCCACGATGGCTTGTCGGAACTATAGAGCCACTTCATGAGCCACGCTTAGAGAATCGGGGCTCCTCCATTCTCCGAATTTCTTGTGGGCGCAGCCATTTCGGCGCTTGGCGCAATTCATGCTCGTTACGATTCCAAAATGCGTGTTCCTGAGATTGAGATGCGGTGTCGAGAAGCTCCGGTGATAGCGTCTTGCTCGGTGGCGGACTGTTTGAACATTCTCTGGACGGCAGACCAGGGTTTCCTGCAATTTGGATAAGCCTAAGGAGGCACTATTGCGAGGGGGGAGCATATGTACGAAAGCAGAAGGCACGATAACATGTGCGGGCAAAACAAATATGCAGTAATTACATGGTACTCAGTTGAACCGTGGCATGGGTAGAAAAAAAGCTCGCATCAGTTTAAGCAGGGTCAGCATTTAAGATACTTTGGAAGAACAAAGTTTGGTTAGGTGACTGAAAACATTGCTGTAGATTACGTGTTCCATTGGCTTAGGAAAGAAATGCGTCTGTAATTTTGAACAACGTTTTTTCGTCCATCCTTATCAGACGTGTACACGTTACCCCCCAAAAGTAGCTGAATACTGTTACTGGTTACTCGCTCAAAAGGTAACTAAATACGTTTCTCGTTACCGATTTTCCAAAATAACTTGTTACTTTACCTTCAGTGGCGAGTTACTTTCTCGTTACGTTGCGAAAACGTCTTGCCATTCGCAACTTTATAGTATACTACGTCCTGTTTCATGCCATATCCCTGATGGTCATTGACATGAACTGTCATTTTTATACAGGACGAGGGAGTCGGTGGCCGAGTGGGCTAGCGCACACCAGCTCTGAGCACGTGGAGCGAAGGCTCTCTCTGCAGAACCACGTGACCCTGGGTTCAATCTCCACCCCTGCCCGTTTCGACCTGGATGAGCACAGTACCGGCGTGCGATCGTGTATCACTACCCCGTGATGCACGTTAAAGACGCCAGTCTAGCGGTTGTACCGCACTGGCTAAATTGCTCATCCACAGCTGAGACACCAGACGCCCATTCAGGCTGACTAACTGCCGGCTGTATGAACATACACACAACGCAATTGTAATTATTAAATGCGCATTGGGGCGATCGGGAAAGTTTATTTGCATGGCGTTACGCAAACCGTCAATTACTGCATCGTCCTCCTCTTTCTCGTAACTTTTCTTCATTTGTCTTTTTTACTTTTTTTATCGGGAATACATATCTGAATGGAAGGCAGGGGCAACAGGTTGTAAAGCCTGACGAGGCCACTGCCCCTTATGACTGTGCTTAATTGAGTACACACGTATGCAGAACTGTTCCTCATTCCTGTCTCTTTTTCGTCACCTTTGTTATTTATGAACAAGTTCTAACTCTCACATAAATGTTTTTTTAGTTAATTATTGTTTTTGACGTGTTCAGTAAGAAAAACAAAACAAAAAAAAACTTCGATCTGCGGATTATCTTTAGTGTGTTTTCTGCACGGAATTTCCCGGCTACGGTTGACTGAGCAGATATTTTCGCGGCAACAAGAAACAAATCATTGCGCTTCGCTTTCTTCCCTACTGTGAAGTGTGGTACTCCAGGGACATTCAGCGACTTATCGTACAAATAAACAAAATTGCCTCGGAGCGAAGGACACGTACGTCGCACTGCGACTCGAACGTTACCGCAAATACCAGCGCACTCCTTCGATACAACGGCAATAGATCTGTCTGCCTCCGTCGTCCTCCGAAGTGGATCGGTTGCTGCGGCCCGGCCGTTATTTCTGCCGAGATGATACGAATGAGCCTCCTAGCCCCTGTAATGCTTTATGAGCGCTACGTTTTATGAGCCACCGATGACTTCTGCACCCCTCTTCCTTATTTCCAGATTTGTTTTCGTTTCGGTGCCTTGGATTGTCTCGTTTCTTTCGATCATTTGGAAAGTTTCTGGTGCAGGCCCTTGGCCGATTGGAATCGAATTCACTCCGTTTGTTTCTGTCGGACAGAGGATTCGTGTGATTATACCAGGAATGCGTTCAGGCACGGCCACAAAATGGGTATAAGAAATGCGCGAACATGTGCACAACCTACGGCGCAACGGTAACGAAGAAGGCACCAATTTTAGTAGTTGCAATTCACGATTATCACAAGGTGTTCATTCAGTATGGCGAACAAAACTGGCGCTGAACACACTGGCGCGCAAAGCTAATGAACTAAGTACCTGAGAGATAATTAAAAACATGTAATGAGTATGGGCATCTACTGTTCAGACACACGCTCGATAAACACATGTAAGACCGGTTCACACAGAACTTTTTGCTTACGTCGCGTTCTGTTACGGAGGCTTACGTCTGCTTACGTCTATAGAGTCGCACAAACATCTGCGCTTTGTATGAACTGTGGCAAAGAGTTCAGGGAGTAGCTTTGCATGTGACATTCGAAGAACGGACGTTCTGGAGACTTGTAAAGTAAGAAATTGAAAGCAAACTCTCCCGTGTGAACCGAACTTAACTCGAAAGGGCGTAGTTTTTTAGGTATTTCTGGAGATTCGACCGCTTACCTTCCGTGCCTTTCGAATTTTGCGCGAATGTATCGCTGTGCTCTTTCGCGTAAGTAATTTATCGTGCGTATGTTTGGAAAGCGGGAGGTTACCGCAAATGGGCGCCGCCTTTTGTCTCCTCTGTAGATGAGAGATTTTACTCATGTAGTATGAGAGTTGTACTTTTCAAGTCCAGACGCAGGCAACGCTACGAGCTGATGGATCAATCGAGCCGCGTCAAAAGCGCCTTTTCTGTTTATGATTGATTCAATGATGAGAGATCACGTACACAAACATGACGAAATACCGTGAGGGTGCTCCTGCAACACTGTCTTATTGCTCCCGCCAGCTCGTAGCGTCGTCTGCGTCTTGGCTCCTTATCGTACGTCACGCAGTTGTGATACATGACCGCACGCCGGTACGATGCCCATCCAGGTCGAAACGGGCAGGGTCTCGGAGCACGTGGAGTTTTCGCTCCAAGTGGTCCGAGTTGCTGTGTCTCTCGCTCTCCTCCCTCGGAGTCGAAGCAACGTCAAAATGCTCCACCTCCAGTCCCTTTACTCATGCATTCTAACGAAAGCGAAGTTGGCGTTTGCGTCGCCGTCGCGTCGCCATCTCCGGTCATCGCCTCAATTTAGCTGGACGCTACTATCTGTCAGGTGTTCGCGTGATTGGTGCCGCTCTATGGCCAATCGACCAGGTGACGTACTTTGGGACACGCCAGATCACGTGACGTCACCCTGTCACCAACGTTACTTGTCTGTCACGTCGTGATGTCACGTGACCATGCCGCGTGACGCGATGTCACGTTGCGCCACGGCTAGACACCCTTCGTTACTTGATCTAATATGCTTGTTAACAATTTAACATTACATGACACCACTCACCGTGACACCGCGACATCACGTGACTTAGTCGTCACGCTGCCCGGATTTCCGTGCATATTGATATTGGCGAAGTGCGAAACCAAAACCGTCGCTGTGGTCGGCATTCGCGACTGGCGAAACGCGCGATATGACATCTTTATTTCGATTCATTTTGCTTTATTGACTGACGCAAATTTATGAATGTTGTCGGTGTTGGTTTAAGAATGCGATGACTCCAAGCTTTCATCGTGCTTTTTGCGCACCCCATGGAACTTTTGTTCGCAGCTGAGGATACGTAACCATGATTCACGGAGAGGCGAGTCGTGGTCGTGACATCACGAACAGAGCACTACCGGAGCCTTCGAAGCATGCTTTTAAGCGCGCGTCCCGAGGTCACGGTATCACCTGGGCGCGCGCTTAAAAGCATGCTTCAAAGGCTCCGGTAGTGCGCTACGCGGATCACCGTAACGGTTGTTCCGCCTTCAGCGCGAGCTCGTTGGCTTCCGCAGTGCTTTGGTCGCGCGTGCCTGCGTGTTCACACTTGTGTTAGTCGAGGACAGAAAGCTCGCGCTGTAAAGAGCATCTACTGCATTATTTTAGAGCGCAGCTCTTAAGGCTGAACTCCATGGGACGAATATGCTGCGAATAACCGACGAATTTTGGCCGGCGGCTTTTGCTCTGCGCGTGGAATCAACACAGTGGCTGCTACGTCGCGCGCAAAACGAGCGTGCCGTCGGGCGGCGTTCGCCAGTTATTCGTCGCATAATTCGTTCCATGGAGTTCAGCCTTTAGGCGCCCGTTTCCGGCTTGAGCGGCGTCGGCGTCGGCGTCGGCGTAACCGCGCGGTGCATTATGGGAAATTTCCCATAATGCACCGCGCGAGCCCCCCCCTCCCGGGGTCACGTGACCTCGGGGGGGGGGGGGGGGGGTCACGTAACAACCAGGGGTCACGTGACCCTAGGGGGGGGGGGGCTCGCGCGGTGCATTATGGGACATTTCCCATAATGCACCGCGCGACCCCCCCCCCCCTCCCCCCGGGGTTCACGTGACCTCCCCCCCCCCCCCCCCGGAGGACATTGAAGAATGAGGGGAGGAGGAGGAGGAGGAGGGGTATACCCTCCCCTGAGTACCCTTCCCTCCTCCTCCTCAAGAGCTGCGCTCCAATTCGGCGTTACAGGGAGTTGTAAACGGCTTTCATTTTTTCTCTCGCCGACTATAGACCTCTTTTGAAAAATTTTAGAAACAGCGAAATAAAAAAAGATAGATCTGTCGGGGTACACTGGGCAGCAGGCGCCATTTTGAAGGGCGTTTCAGTTCTGTTTACGTCGCCCCAGTATGAGTTGCGCAGTGTGGTGAGGAGTTCGTGGGTGAAATATAACTGCCGTTTCTTTGTCTCGCACTGAGAATTTTTTTTTTCGTTTCGGGGTAAGAACAAGCGACTGAGTGGTACCATAAATTTATGAAAAGCCAGAGTGGATTAGTTCCTTAAATATTTTTTTAAAAATATGTTTCGCCAATTTCCAACTCCTTTGCAAATCTCCGCGTCAAACAGGCCTCGCCATGTTGAACGGCCAGTCCCTACCCTATCGTGGCATTCTTTTAGTCCGGACATTACAACAGAATAAGACAAATACAGTTTCTTCACGAATTCACTAACTTAGAGACTATTCGGCTCCAACAGCAATTGGAGCCGAATTAGCCGAATGAGGTTGTGGGGCTGTTTTCTTGGCAAGGTTGGTTGGCTTTTCTTGGCAAGGTTGGAATGCCTTGAGACCTTTACCATCCAGAAGAATGCGCTCCGTCTTGGTACAAAATGCAAGCACCCTGGAGCACGGCCGCTGGATCTTCTTTCGGAGCCCGCGCGAAAGGAGATCCAGCGGCCGTGCCTGGAGTTATACTCCAAGAGTTGCCAACCAACTTACCCAGGGCGATCTCGGATGGTCCTCAAGCTGGAGTGTTACGGCCGACTGCGACATATGCACGGAGACCGCTGGGCGAAAGGGTATCTCTGTACATCCATTTACGACGCGTGCAAACAACATGGAGACGGCGGATCATATGGCTTTGAACTAAGTATGGTGCATTTCTATATGAGCGACGCGGGTGCAAATAAGAAAGGCTAGGTTACCAAGGTGCGAACCAATAAAGACAGTCGAGGCGGACCACAAGAGCATGCATTTGTACGTATCATTCTAGGCAGACATATCGTTCCCATCAACCTTTGTGGCAATGCGCTGGGTAGCCGACTTCTCATTGAGGCCCGTGGCGGTACCTTCTGTACCCTCTTATGCACACGAAAGCACGACACGAACGCGACGAAATCACTCTGCAGTGCATGTGGCGGTGTGGAAGAGACGATACCGCATTTGTTACTTCAGTGCCTGGCACTTGTGCCTCCACCAGGCATCAGCACCAGCATTGAGCAAGGCCCGGCGTTCACGGAAGAAAAACGTTGCTTGACGTGCTCCAAATGGAGGCTCGAGGATTGGAGGACGATCCAGACACGATGATCAGAGATGGAACATAAGTACTCCATTTTTGAGAACACTTTTTTTTTCTTATTGGTGTGTCTATTTTATAGACTCTGTTATGTAGCGGCTGGCAAGCTCAATCAGAGGCTCCACCGGAATGAACCGATTAGGCAACCATCTAAGGTCTACATCTCGTATTTAACAGACTCTCGATTCAAAGAGAATGCTCCGCTCAAATACGTACCTGCAATACGTACATGTAAACGTCTTTCATTTTTACTTTGCAAGTAAATGAAGGGCCACCTTGGCCACTTCAGCCTTGTCAGCAAGAAAGAGGACACTGTTTTCTTTCTTGCTGACAATATTTGTTGACTAAAATATGTGCTACAGGCGCCCATAATGTCATTTCCTGTTTTGAGGATAATAAGCTTAGGTGGACATCCGCTACATTTAGATTTTTTTTTTTTAAATTATCTTTCGCGTTCTATTCCAACCGTGCGTTACATTCTCTAGGAGTCCCAGCTTTCTGTCAGGCGTAGTTTATTTACGCGGGGCGAAATAATGGGTTTCTGACGACCTTTGCGTCCAGTTCCTTGTCGAGTTCAGCATTCGCGCGTGGCGCTAATCTTTCGAGCGTGATTCGTGGGCCGTCCGTAGGTTAATCTAGGTGCTCGCTCGAAGTAGACTGGAGGGAGCCTTCCTGATAGATGTGGCTTCCGCGTCTCTTTAGCTAACCGGCTTCCCTGACCCATTTCGGATTCGTTTCTGACTGCGCGCCATGAACTGCTCTGGGTCCCTGTCGTCCGTTAGCTGTGGAACGTAAAGCGTGGGGGAATTCCCATTTGCCTATGGTTCGTGCCATTAGGATCCGAGTCTTTATTTATTAGGCTTAAATCGTCGAAGGGGTGTCACGAAAGAAAAAAACAAAACAAAAACAAAAAAAAACTGATTGAACCGTCGTCAAACGTGGGCTTTATCAGGGGCGGTTCCCCGGACAGTCGTTTTACTTCTACCGAGCTGGCCGCGACCTTTCCGGTGAACCTTCTTGGCTTTTCTCCTTCATTTGCGTGTCAGTGATTCTTCGTCAGCTTTATCTTTGGCGTCGGTCGATCTCAGAGGCGTGGCGACCGGCTCCGTCGACGATGGAACTCAAGAACCATGTTTGAAGAAGTTGAATCGATTCTCCTCATACAGCAGTATACAGAGACGAGGAAGCCCCCTCCACGTTCAAAAGCAACACAGACAATCATGAATTTTAAGGTAAAAACTTCAAAACAAGAGAAAAAAAAATGAAGGACCTCCCCCCTCCACACACACACGCACACACACACACACGAAATCATGCTCATAATTAGATTGCTTATGTTGGCATTAATTGACGACTAGAGAGCGTATATATCGTCTGAAAACACCTTTGAGCCTAATACCCAGTGAACAAAATAGGATATAAAACCTTACGGAGTTTAGGTTTAAGCTTCTGATTTCTGAAGTTAATATTGGAGCGGGTGACCATGCACGGTCGGACACGCATACCTGAATCGCACAAACCTTTGTTACTCATTTTCTTTCCCGTCGTTGCCCCACGTCCTCCGAGACGAATTTGGCCGCCGACGAGCCGACTGGCCGAGCGCATCCAGCTCGTCTCAACTCGGAATGACGAAACGACCGTTGTCCTTTTTCCGCGCCGGTGATCTGCGTCAGTGTGAGCCGCCGTATAGAGACGGCGGGGTTGGGCCTAGCTGCGCACGGGACGGCTTGTGTGCGACCGAGAACACGGAGCGAAGCGTGCCTCCACGTGCGTGTAACTCGCGTTAAATGCGGAGGTGGGAGTCTGATTCAATACCACCTACGAGACAAGGCCCGTCCTGCCTTTGCCTCTCAATCGTCATCACAAGTGGACCCACGCAGTGCCGCCCACTTTGCGCGAGCATCGTCGACAGTGCGCCTCGCAACGTGTCACAGCGAGTGCGACGATGGCACGCGGAAACGCCAAGACGGGCGCGTCTGTCGCGTTGCGGCGTCTCTCGTCGACTTCAGCGTGTTCCCCCGCTTGGCGCGGGTCGGGAATCCACTAACGATGACGTCATGCTCAAGCCTCGTCTTTTTAGATGGTACTGATTGAGTGTAGCTGTAAACGGTCCCCATTCCCGTCGACTCCGATTCCCGGGCGCATTTTTGCATCGCGTCGTCCCTTAAACACGCGACATCCTCCCGAGCAGATGCAGATTTTCTTTTGGCCGGAGGCAGGTAATAGTTCCTCGCTGCCTCTCTGTTTATCGGGGGAACGTGTAGATGATGTCTACCTCGACGAGAGAATCGCCCGGGGGCGGCATACGCGCCCGAACGAGTGCCCGCGTCGGCGAAGGAAAGCGAGACGCGTCGTTTATCGCGGGGCCCGCGCTCGCTCGCGGATCTCGGTTCCTTTTCTGCGTAGGAGGAATATTGGTTTGGTCCGGCTAGCCCGCACGCTCGTCCTCGCCGGAGCGGAAGAAGGCGGGGACCGTGGGTTCCTTCATCTCGGGCGCGGCGGTCGCCGCTTTGTGCCGCCGCTTTAGCCGGAGCCAGGGGACGATGCATCATCCTTGTTAGCCTGAAACTATAGATTGGTAAAAGTGCCGCAAGAAGGTGCTGCAGCATCTTACGTATTCGCGAACTTACGCTTCAGATGGGGGCAAGGAATCCCCAGTATAACAGCGCTCTTTGCAACGTCCATGAAGTATTTCATCACCACTTACCCTGGTGCTTCGCCAAAGGAACGGTTGGCGAGTCGTTTGTTGCAAAGTTCTTTAATATTTCCGTGAGACGGCCGACCACCCGGTATATTGCGCAGCAGAAGGACCGCGGTGAAGCTCTAAGTTCGTCGTTTCCGTAGCACTTAAAGGCTGGTTCACAGATTCGCAACAACCAAAACGACATAAGCGGCCGGAACAATGGAACAACCGTTAATCATGATTGATTTGCGAAGCTATACCTCTTACATCGCTTGCCACACTGTGTACGGCGAACACTTGTCCCGGTGGCTCTGTCGTTGCTGTCGTTTCGGTTGCTGCCAGCACAACTGACACAAATGTGAGAGCCAGCCCTTAAGCCTATTCTCATTCGATGGAAATAACATTAACTTTGCCGTATGGCATTGATATTAGTGCACAATGGTGTGAAAGCTGCTGGCGCGACCGCGTGGCTTTCTTCTATAGCCTTTCATTCGCGCGCGAGCGCGTGCAAAAGAACTGCAAAATCAAACCACACCCTCGCGCTAGCGGCATTGACAGCGTTGTACGTAGCAATGGCATTCATAAACTTGGGAACGAAGTGACCGGAAGTCGCTTGAAGGGGAAGAGACAGCTCAGGTTTTTAAGCACGAAAACGGTCCATACACTCGGAAGAGGAACGCTCGGGGTCCGACATTCGAAATATCCGCCTTTGTCGCCTGGTCCCACACGGACGACAAACAACCGACTGTTCATCCAACAGAACGAGGCGGCTTTCAAACGGCGGGCTTCAGCGAGCGTGTGTTTTAGTTTTTTTTTTTTCTCACGAGATTGGTGCGTTCGAGAGTTTGTGTCGTTTTGCACGTCTGCGAGCGACGTTTGTTCGGTTCGATTTGCAACGGTTGCGCTCGGATGCAACCGAAACGACCGCAATGATCAAAACGCCGCAACAAGCGTGACTCACGGACTGCTTCGCGAAGCTACCCCTTGCATCGCTTGCCACGCTCTGTGCGCTGAACCCTTGTCACGGTGACTTTAGTCGTTACGGCCGTTTGGGTTGCATGCGAACGCAACCATCGCAGATGTGTGAACCAGCCTTTTGTGTTCCTTTGCCTGGTCTGGTGTTACGACGCTCGTTTGTTGGCGCTTTGACCCGCGTATTATGGGCTGCTTCGGGGACTGGCGTATAATGCGCTGTAGTAGTGAATGGGTGACAGTGGCACCTCCGACAGTGTAATATTGCTACAACATTTCTCTCGGTCTTTACCTTTCTTTTAAATGTTCGTGCGGTGAATGTATGTTTATTTGCAGATATAGCTTGACAGGGGTAGCGTTTAATAAGTAATGACCGCATTTTTGCTCGCTATTTTTTTTTATTTTTGCACGCGAATGGTATTAGTGTTTGATTAGAATTACATTTAAATCTCGGATTATTTATGACCTGATGCGTCAACGACATATCACATGCCGACCTCGGGTAGACGCTCTTCAAGCTGTGTCCGTCGCAGTGCGTCTTTGCGTCACTAAACGGAGAGTCCATTCTAAAATAGGTCGTTGTTATAGCATTCTTCCTGAACTCGAGACCATTTTTCAAAAAGGGAGGTCCGTCTTCGTCTCCTTTCTCGAACATCAACGTAAACACAGCGTGCCCAAAGAAACAACAAAAACAAGGAGTGCATTGCTTAAGACACGCGGAGCCAGCGAGCCCGCAGTCGGGATAGACAGCCCAACTGCGACTGAAGCGTCGTGCCGGCGCCGTTCGTATTCGGACACGCGACCCGGGCTACAGTAGCCGCAATCCTCCCCCAAGTGGCCCCGGGCGCTGCGGAAGCCCGAGCATAGAATAGGCTTCGCCGTTTGGCCGTTCACGAATCGGCGGCTTTCCCGCACGACTCCCCTGCCTCGCGCCGAAGCCTCCCCCTTTGACGACGCTCCGACGCGGGCATCGACCGGCCCCCGTACCGTGTTGTATCGGCTCGCTTTCGGCCCAGTGTATCGGTTTTTGCGCGCCGTTCGCCAGTTGCGTTTCGCATTCGACGTGATTTTTCTTCTTTTGGCGCGTCCTCGTACATTGTTGGGCTTCCGACGGGAAACTGAAGCGAATGGGGCAGAGAGCCTTCATTGGAGAGCGGGAGCAACCCAAAGCGTGCTGGCACTTAATGGCTGACGCCTTCTGCACACACTGAGTGCACGTACGGACGCGTGCGTTGTCGCGCGGCAAGAGCGAGAACAAAGGACGAGACGCTTGGACACTTTCGCTCCTCGCATGCTGGTATTTTTGAGTCTTTTTGCTTACGAACTACGTGACGCGGATCTAGCGGTTGGAACCACTCTGAAATCTAGGCACCCTAGGATGGGGAAGTCGCTCGTGACGTTGCGCGCTTTGCGAAGTACGTCAGGCGTGCCTGGTCGTCCTCGATTGCAGCGCGCGTCGGGGAGCGCGAAAGGCGAACTTGAAGCGACCTCCTTTGAGGACTCCGTGTTTCCTTCCTCCGATTCCTTCACGCAGGAATAGTTTTGCGAGGAATTGTTGGGACAACTCTTTCGGTGAAGCGATGCTTTTTGGGGTAGAACTACGTCTTTCTCCGCGCTTGGAAGGGGCTAGCTCTTTCTCCCGAAAAGTTAAGAACAAAAAAACAAAAAAAAACATTGATGGAGCCGATTTATGGCTTTACTTAGTTGTGACTATTTTTTTATTGTTGGGACAACATGATGCTGTAGGCACATGAAAACAAACATTTGAGATTATTTGTAGTCGGCACATGTTGTGCCCCCCCCCTCTCCCCCCCCCTGGCTACGTGCCTGGCTTTTGCTGCTGTTCGTTGGGGACGTGGAGCCTAATCCAGGCTTCCGCAAGCGGTCGAAGTCGAAAGAGGCAGGGTCGATGGATCCTATTGCGAGCCGGGGTGATCGCGCTCCAAACATTGAACATATGTTTCGCAATCTTCAGGATGGGCAAGGTCAAATTCTAGCTAAACTGGCCAATATCGAGCAAAGACAAGGCCATGCAGTTGAAAGGCTCGGTTGCACTTTTAGAGGGGAGATTGGCCGGAGTAGAGGGCGGTAGGAAACATTTCGAGAATGTGGCACGAAATATGAGCACTTGCAACCGTGAGTGTGAACGCCTCTACTGGGCCAACAAGAATTTTCTCGAATGGGTAGACGAGCTGGAAAATAGGTAAAAAAGAAGCAACCTGTTAATTTTTTGCCTGGATGACAGGGCATCTGATGAGTGGCATGAGTCTGAGCGATTGGTTACCGAGTTTAGCAGAGAAAAACTAAATGTTAAGGTTCAAACCATTCAGAGAGGAAACAGAATGAGTCGTTACCAACTGAAAAAAAAAAAACACGCACGCACACACACACACACACACACACGCACACACACACGCACACACACACACACGCACGCACACACGCACACACACACGCACACACACACACACACGCACGCACGCACGCACACACAGAAAACCACAACAGTGTTCGCTTGTTTTTCATTTCACAAAGACGAAGGAAGTGTACTTTCTTCGTCTTTTTGACGTTCTGACAGTTCGTCAAAAGAAGTGGCACGGACAAATCTAGCACACCCGGACCGCCAACAGTGACTCACGACAATGTAACTTACGTATCTACAAACGAGAAGGGAGAATGTTTGAACTCTTCTTCTAAATCAGTATTTTCTAAGTAATAAATAGTAACGGTTACAGTTAGTAACTGTGTTGACAGCCAGATGCCGCCTCTTGAGATTAGTATGTCTGGAATACAAGTTTTTGACCCAACTGGAGGAGTCATCTGCCATCGGACCTGACGGTAGTTCCCCCAGGGTGTTAAAGCGCTGCTCAGGTATAATATATGTTCATCTCTGCGATATCTTTCAACATTCACTGTCAACTAGCTCTCTGCCTGGGGGCTGGAAGGTGGCCAGCATAGTTCCCGTTGATAAAATTGGTTCAAAGCATCTTGTCGAGAATTACAGACCTATATCCCTAACCAGCATTTGCAGTAATATGTTTGAACATATATTAGTAATATTATGCATTTCTGAACAGTCATAGCGCCTTATCCTTCGCCCAGCACGGTTTTAGATAAGTACATTCTTGCGGAACCCAGTTAGTTGCATTCTTTCACGATGTGACTGGAGTCATAGACAACAAGGAGCAAGTTGACTGCCTATTTCTGGTACGGCACGATGAAAATAATCAGAAAACTGAACTTTTGGTATTGAGCGATCGATTATTTTGTGTATTCAAAAGTATCTTAATAACAGAAAACAATCTGTTGTGTTAAACGGCGCCAGATTTAGATACGAGGATATCACATCGGGTGTACCCTTGGGGTCAGTGCTGGGTCCGTGTCTCTTTCTAATATTTATAATAGATATTGCGCAGCAAATATTTTCTAGTGTCAGGGCTGATGATTGCGTACTCTGCAGAGGCATTTGTTCTGACCAGGAAGCAACTGTCTGGAATCCGACCTCGCGAAAATGGTGCATCGGTGTACTCTTTGGGGACTGGCTTTTAATGTAAAAAACAAAAACAAAAAACAACGTGTTCATTTATTCTTTTCCTGAGGACAGAAACGCTTATCGCTTCGATCTCTTCTTAACAACGGGCTATAGGCCCCGAGAAGTCTGAAGTTAAATATTTACGTGTATTGTTTTTAGTTAACTGTTTTCGGAAAACACACGTCAACCAAATCGTCAGTAAGGCGGGCATGACGTTAAACTTCCTACAACGGAATTAAAAGCGAGCTTCTCGCAACCTAAGAGAAGCTGCTTATTTGCCTTATATTTGGCCAGTCCTGGAGTATGCCTGTGTTTCATGGGACCCTTAGCCGAAATAGCGAAGTAGCAAAATAGAAAAAGTACAAAATAGGGCAATCCTCGTTTTTGTCTAAAAAATTACATTCGTAGTGCAAGTGTGATGCAAATGAAGAGCAGCTTGGGTTGGGAAGACATGGAAGCTAGAAGAAAAACGTTGCGCCTAAAATTTTTGATAACATATTTTTTGGCCAAACTGGTTAAATGCCTATAGTTAAAGTAAAATAATACTTGTTTAACTACGACTTTTTTACGAACTAATTTTTCGTTAAAACCATAAGTGATTGGAACTCTTAACCCTTCAAAATTGTAAACACTGCAAACAATGATCTATTTTTTTTTTGAAATTATCTCTACTTCCTTGAATATCTTTTTTTTTGTGATTTTATAGTGTTTTTTTTTGTGTGTGTCTTTTTTGGGGGTGTGCACATATTTGCGTGAGTCTTTTTTCTGTATGCATTTTCCCAATACCTTTTACTGTAGTTCTGTTGTTTTTAATTCTTTTTTTCTCCCCTTGCTATTACGCCACTGGCGCTGCAAATATCTGAAAGAAAAAAAGAGAAAAGGTAGCTCCTGGAATGTGTTTTGTGAGACATAGACAGATCGGAGCACGCCCGACCGTCGGTCTAGTAAACTTGGCGGTTGTGTTTTTTTTTTTTTTTTTCAAAGTCCCATCAAATACCTTACTGGGGAGAATACAGCACTCTCCCCGATAATAAAATCGAAGTCGTCGACGAAGAACTGCGGAAACACGCGTGACGGTGGCAAGCGGTACCGCTTTCGCATCCGCGACCCCGTCAACCGCACCGCATTCCGAAGCGCCGCCTGGTCACGTGCTCTGGTGGTGGGTGGGAGGGGTGGTGGGGGTGAGACCTGAGAGGCGTCGCTAAATAAACCACTCCGCCAGGGGAGGATTTGTCGCGGCCGCCGTTCTGTCAATTACAAACGAGGATAGTGTCCTGTATTCCACCCTAGTAAACTATTTGGTCCCATTATTTAAAACATTCCTTCCTCGCACTGTGTTTTTTTTTTTTTTTTTTTTTAAACGGAAGTTTGGAGAGAGGTTAAAATGGCAAAGCGAGTGATGCGCTTTGTGGCTATTTCGCGGTCGCTTTTGTTTTTCTTTCATAAAACATTTTTTTATACTTTCTTCTTTTTGTGATTGTAAAAGTTGTCGTCCGTAAGAGCGGTTACTCACCGCGCGCGAACTAAAACGAAGAAACGGTGTATTCTGAGCACCTTATACTCGTCACACGCCTTTCGCAGGAATTAGAAAAAAAAAAAGAAAGCACGCACCCACATTTTGTATTTTCTCAAGTGCGCCTTTAGCATTTCGGAAACAGGCTAACAGGCTGTGTTCATTATTGCGAAAAGTATAAAGTCTCTCTCTCTCTCTCTCTCTCTCTCTCTCTCTCTCTATATATATATATATATATTATATATATATATATATATATATATATATATATATATATATATATTGTCAGGAAGACAGAAGCTCAACGACCGGTCTCAGTGATGATTATATTCGAACTGGCCCGCGGTGGCGAGCACGGACCACGCGAGCTATCGGTGATGGCGATGATGGTGGAGATATGATGATGCTCGATGACGACGATGAGGGTCTTCATCACATTACCCCCCTCCGCGGGGGGGGGGGGGGGGGGGGGGGGGGGGGGAGAGGGGGGCAGATGTGGGGAGAAGCTATTGCAGAGGTGGGTGGTACGGTTTCAAGCGGTTCACATGTAGAACTTCCGAAGGTCGACGGCGGCCATCCGAGGAGGAAGAAATGGGCTCGGCGAGGTACGAGACAGGTGATGTTTTCTCGGTGATTCGATAGGGACCGATGTACTTGTGGATGATATGAGGATGTTGTTTATGAATTACGTTACAGGCTTTCAGAATAGCTGTAAGTGTACTCGAAAGAAACTGCCGTCCTCGGTCGCTTAAGAGGACTTGTGGCGCACCATGACGTCCGACCTGCTGCAAGCCAGCAGACGATTGAGAGCGACGACAGCGGGTTGCGCCGCGTTATCCAACAGGAGATTGCTTCTGTCGTCATACCAACAGCGACTTCCTCTAATGTCACCGATGGACTTCGTACTTCTGATGAAACGCTTCGTTCGGGAGTTCCCCCAATGATTCCGGACCTTCCTGCTCTGGCTTCTATCGCGCCTGCTTTTAACAGGGGTCCTTTACCCCCTTGGAGCAGTCACCCCACCTATCCCAACTACCGATCCTGGGGATATCGGCCGCGTCCAATCTGCCATTATTGTGGGATTACCGGCCACGTGGCACGAGTTTGCCGAAGAAGACAACAGGACTACGAAACCCGCGACTACTACAGTCGAGAGCGAAACAACAGAGGGTATTGGAACCAGCCGCGGGATCAGTCCTCCACCTCCGGAACCCTATCCAGCACGTCGTCCGGAAGCTCCACGGCGCCGCTCCCCATCTCCGTATCCTCGCTCTTTCTCACCCATGATCTCGAGGAGAGGCGCGCGGCCCAATACGGGAAACTAGGTTCCGCAGTTGTTGGAGGAGCAACTGCGTCATGGGAGAGCCTTCATCATCCTCCCTCTGACCCATCCAATCTCATCGAGGTACATATCGACGGCTCACTCCTGTACGCTTTAGTTGACACAGGGGCGGCTACTTCAGTGATAAGAGAGGACATTTGCTTACGTCTTCACAAAGTTAGAACACCCCTCCATGGTTGTTCATTACGGGCGGCGTCCACAGACATCATTCATCCCACCGCTCAGTGCACGGCTCGCGTTTTCATACAAGGTACGTGCCACACCATTCAATTCATGGTTTTGTCGTCTTGCACGCACGACCTGATTCTAGGCTGGGATTTTCTTCAATCTGCTGAAGCTGTCATTAATTGCAAAGGCGTCAGTCTGGGGAATTCAAATAACCGCGAGTCTGATTCCATAATTGCTGAAACCAAATTGCGGGCCTGTGAAGATACTGTCATACCCCGCACCTCCACCAATAATGTCAGGAAGACAGAAGCTCAACGACCGGTCTCAGTGATGATTATATTCGAACTGGCCCGCGGTGGCGAGCACGGACCACGCGAGCTATCGGTGATGGCGATGATGGTGGAGATATGATGATGCTCGATGACGACGATGAGGGTCTTCATCACAATATATATATATATATATATATATATATATATACACAGTACAATCTCGATAAACGGAACCTGAAGGGACCAGGAAAATCTGTTCCATTTATCAGGAGTTTCATTTACTGAGAGTATGTAATGTAGGTACACTAAAAATGTTGAATGCCAGCTTAAATGCTGTTTCCACAAGTGCACAATTTGTAAACACCAGCAAGGCAAGTGAATGTAGAGGGCAAAATAATGAACAAAAACACCAAATTGCTGCTTTTGTATATTCACATTATGGGTCCAATGACGAGACGGGTCTCACTCTCACTTCTTAGCCACAACGCCAAGCACTTCTCAAGCTCTTCATGCTCGGGGAGTCGCAGCCTCATCCTCTTTGGTCCAAATTGCGTACTGCTGAACGCACTCCGCAGCTTTTCCTTGTCGTGAAGAACCCTTGTCAGGCTACTTTTGGGAATGGCATACTTCGTTGCAAGCGCCGTTTTCGTGCAGCAACCGCTATCGAAATCATTAATGACTTCGATCTTTTTTTATAACGTGAGCGCACGGTGTTGTCTTTTCGTGGACGCCATCGCAGAAAGTAGGACACTAGGCCTAAGATGCGAGCAGAAGCCCTGTTGAGCCAAGCCTACCCAACATAGCCACCTATGCGTAAAAATGAGAAAACTAAAAAAAAAAAAAAAAACATGCGTGCATGCTAATTTTGGGCAATGAAGCTAATAGATATTAAGAACATTATAGTACTGTTTTATTACTCAAAAATTATTTTTCTTTTCTGCGATTGCGAAAAATATGTCGGCGACATAGTTTCGTTTTCAGTTCCGTTTACCCGGAGGCGCGAGAATTTGAGTTCCGATTAAAGGGAATATTTTTACATTGCATGAATACAAAACCAAACAACTCTGCTATAGTTGTTTCGTTTAAGCGACAATTCCGTTTAAGCGATTTCCGTTTATCGAGATTCTACTGTATATATATATGCAACATTAGGACCTGATGAGAGCGGTCCCCGCTCGGAACGTCGTCCAATAAATACGTTTTAAAGCATTTACCTCTTTTTTACTATATATATATATATATATATATATATATATATATATATAGGAAGTAACGTACCTCGAAGCTTTTCGTGGAGTTTTATTACATATAGGTCGACGTTTCGGCCTGAGCCAGACCTTTTTCGAGACTGGTACATGAGATGTCAGATTGACGCTCCTTGACTACGTCATATATATATATATATATATATATATATATATATATATATATATATATATATATATATAATTTTTTTTTTATGGTTGCGGGGATACGTATTTCGACTCTGTTAGCGCGAACAAGAGACCACCGGTTCTTGTTTTTACCTCAAAATTGAAACTTTGTCATCAAAGTGTGGCGGAAATGTTTCCATTAAGGCACCCACCCATGCGGTAACATATGACGGTCGTCAGTACCCTGTTTGAATAAAAGTCAAGAAAGCGCCAATTTCTTTATTAGGATACGTACATTTCCTCAAGGGCATTATTGTAGAGAGATACACATTGCATTACAATCAGCACACAGAAATAGTCATACATTATATGCAACGATTTTAAAAGGTAAAAATATTACGTGTCAATTTCGTGTCGATATCGCGTCAAAGTGTTACCTGTGTCAAGTAGGGCTTAATGCTCCTCTAACGGAAAGCCGCCACGAGATGGTCCGCTATTTGCTACTTTTAATGCGAAAGCATAATATGCCCCATTACGTGAAAATCTGGCGTCGTTGGCGGTGTGACCGAGCGATGGTACCAAAAATTGCCAACGGCGCAAAGAGTAAAAACACGTCAAAAATGCTCGGATTGACGTCAGATCTCTCGGGGAGGTTCCTGTATACAAAGTAAATTAATTGCCTCGAAAATGAAATTTGGCACATTTCGGACAGGGGGGGGGGGGGGGGGGGGTTTTGAACCCGCCCTCGGTGTGCGAGACGAGCACGCTGACCCGACGCCTTTGGCCGACTAAAGGTGTGCCTAGTGCGTGCGTCATCCCACTGTGGCCAACGTATACGCATACACACACAGACCGAATCAGCAGAAATAACTTTAGTGCATGTCGAAAATATCAATCGAAAAGGGACTATAATGCTTTCGCTTTCCCACACGTAAGCAATCTTAAATGTCTCTGCCGTATATTTTTTTTTTCGTGCTATTTCTGTGTTTTTTGGTCGTACTATGTGCTGAAGTTTCGACTCGCCGATCACAACACAGCCTGGGGAAATGTTTCCAGCTGCTGCAGTGACTAATTGAGCTTTTGCGTAGCCGACAGCTAGTAGATCAATATTTGGGTAATTAAGTTAGCAGCGTTTAGTTTGACGAGCACTGGACCATTTTTCGGCCCCAGATAGGATCCCGCTTCCCCCAACCCTCCGCTGTGGACCCCTCGTTCTTTGTCAAATGTTTTGCCGAGTGCATGGTTCGTGCTCGTTGTGAGCCCGGGGCCGCTGCCCGGACGGTTTTCCGCGTCGCTTGTCGCTGTCCGATTCGCTCACCCGTGCGTGCTCTCTCCGGCACGTCGTAGCTGCCACGTGTCTGCGTGAGAGTGACACCTTGTATCTCCGCTCTTTTTTTTTTTTTTTTTTTTTTTACCTTCACAGTCGGCTCGGGAGCAGAACGTGAGCTGCCGTTTTTATCTCTTCTGCCGTGCACGCCTGTTATTTATTGGAAGCTTCCCTCGGCGCTGGATCACGACAAGCTCACAAGCAAAACGTCGTTCTGTTCTTTCTGTGTCGGATTTGGGTGTTCGTATCCCTGGACGCGTCGTGCGCTTGCTGACGCAGGTTCGCGGTGACTCTGGCTTGCCAGGTTCTCTGCCGGGTTAGGGTCCTTGGCCTCACTTAGAGGGACACTGACCCCCCCCCCCCCCCCTCCTTCCCCCTTTTTTATTTATTTCTCGCCAGACGATTTAGTATGTGTCAGATGACTACCCAATCAGTAGTTGGCTACAGCGTCAAGTATAAATATTTTAATTAAAAAAAAAACACATCTGCTTCAGACCGAAACTGAAACTGAACTAAGGAGGAAGAAGAAATGTAGAGGAAAGAGTTGCCGGAAGTCACGTAACTACACCCGATCGCGTTTTATTTTTCCTTCGTTTTACTGGCCGTGCGAAGCAGACGAAAAACGCGCACGTCGTACGGAAAACGCAAAAGTCAAGCACCTCGTGCTTGACGTTTGCGCGTTTTTCAAGCTCTTACCAATTCGTGTCGTAAGACGAGCGATGTCTTCAGCCAGGAGAAGGGGCGACGACTCGTCGATGTCTTCGTGCGAATCAGCTTGGTGGTTGGGCGTGTCGTACGGAATAAATCCTAATTGTTTAGATCGGTCAACGACTTCTCTTTCGAAGCTAAGCTGATTCGCCGGTACCGCGAACGACAATTTTTATGTAGAGGTCTTACGCCCGTCGTCTGCCGCCGTCGCTTAGTCCGCTTCGTCGGTTTAGCCGTCCTGCTCGCTACTCCCGGGATACGACGCCATGTTGAGAATTACGCGGAGAATGCACAGAGTGCTTTCGGTCCCCTGTACAATTTTGTTTTTCAATCGACGCATTCGCAGTTTTTTAGAAGCCCCAAATATCGGCGGGTATCATACTTTTTTCTTTCTATTTTGAATATTGAGTGTGCGCCTTCGATGACCCACGACTTTGATAATATTTTGCGTGTGTGTCTAAACCATAGAGAACAGCAGGTGACCACGGAGAAGAGTGAGCGCGGCTCAAACCGGCCAGTTCTCGATCGGCAATTTTCGGGCTGAAAGAAAACGAATTTTGAGGCGGAAATTGTGCTATGGGTAGTTGGGCTGTTATATGTCATGTACAAATAAAAAGCTTGGCGAGCATAAATACCCTGTCAGTGTTCCTTTAAGAAAAAAGGCCAGCTTTACTAAGGAATTTTATGAACGACTTTAAGATAGAGGCCAAATGTTGATTACTATAACCCGGAAAAAGTAAGCGTTCTTTATTCTCAAACGTTTAACCTCCTATTTATTTTTTATTGTATCTTATGCTCATTTATTGTAATTTCTTGTAAACATGCCAATCCTGCCTTTATCGCGTCATAATTATGGTGTAAGTCCTTTCGGTTTCTAGGCGTAAGTTATAGTTTGATGCATTCTTCATTGTGTACAGGCATCGAAAGGCTGTCAATGCATATGGGGCTAAAGGCTTTCCACTCCAGTTTTTTTCTCTCGTGGTACTTCACTTCCTCGTATTATTATTATTATTTATTAGTGTACACCATATATCATTCACTTCTTCAGTTTGTGTTCTCACGAAGTGAATAATCTGTTGGCAAAATATGGGAGTAGATTATTCATTTCATCCAGCGAAGAATTTGTTCCAATTGATATGAGAGGTGAATCAGAGGGAACGGAAACCACTTCGTGTTTTATGCTCAGTCGCTCAACACTACAAGTGCATTTTGAATTAAGTGGCCAATGTTTGCCCATGAAACTCAAGTTGCTTTCGTGCTGGCCCTTGCAAGGCCGTACAGTTCTGTCGCCAGGAAATCTTATCTAGGAGGAACCAAGAAGTTGCTTCTACTTTCCGGGTTGTTGTCAGGAGGCACCGGAAGTTGAATTAGAATGCTAAGTGTGCTGGATGCCACTCCCCATGTTCGAGGAGTCGAAGAAGTGCTTACAACAGACAGAGTTAATCAGTGGTGATCGAATATTACGTGGAAAGGAGTCGGTCCAACATTCTCCACCCGTGGACAACTTCCCGCGGTATTTCTCGACGAGGGGAGAAGCACGCGTGCGCAGTTTTAATCGGCGTTTATGCACGCGCCCCCGAACCTTTGACTTGCGTAGACACGGAAAGTTGTCCGCGAGTATTAGCGGCGAGATGTTTCGGTAGCGCATGGTTGTGGCTTCCATGCGTGACGTCACTACCAAGATTTGCCTTGCAGTCACGTGAGTAGTTGGAATCCCGGCTAATTGTCATCAGTCGCGAAAACCAATTTTGATGGTGTGCGTAAAAGAAACGGTGGAAACTCGGAGGCAGTGCAATCTCTTAATAGCAGCGTCAAAGTAGACCGTCTGACACACTTTTATTTCCGTCAACGAAATCAAAATGATTAGGGACTTTCAGTACACCGTTCGCTATTCGCGGTACGTGAGAAGCTCGCTAGAGGCGCTCCTGTTTTCCTAACTATTTGGTAAAGCACGTGCTACTCATGAGGTTATGTTCTACTTTTTATAGTGCATAGAAGCTTCCGCATTGCACGTGCTTGCATTAGCAGGGGAAGTTGAAGCACCCTTACTTCGGGTTGTGAAAAAATTCCACCAGGCGGCGATACCCCAACTTTTCGCCGCGAATACTTCGTTCACCCCTAAGCAGAGACTGCGGTGGAAGCTACGTCCTCGTTGGACCAGTTCTAAGCCTCTCTTTCGCCACGTCATCGCGCTCCCGGCCATACCCACGCGCGGAGAGCCGGGCCACGTGATGAGAGGGAGGCGGCTGATTGCTCCGGCGGGCACGTAGTCTAAAGGGGGGGTGCAACGATTTCCGGACTTCGGTGAAAGATTTGTGGAAGTTGCCCTCTGACACTTCTGAAGTAAAGAACAGAAAACCGATTTCGCCTGCGTGTCCTAGTTGTTGCGTAAAAAAAAGATAAATATTGGCATTTCGGGCACCCCTCAACTCACTCCCAGTCTTCAGGGTCACACCTGGTCGCACTCCCAGTGACGTCATTCGGAGTGCCGTGTAGCTTCCCGTGTGCTCTCTCGAAGGGCGCTTCCTCTCCCTCTCTCTGCTGACATTAGCGGGCGTTATGCTGCAGCTTGGAGCCGAGCGAGGTCACGTAATCTTTTCGCCGTAGTTCCTTCGGCTGCCACTTGGGGCTGCAGGTGGGCGAAAAAGCTAGACTTTTGCTTTGCGATTGTGCAGCGGAATCGCGACATTTTTAATGAAGGAGGTGTTTTCTCTATTCTCCGGGACACGATAAACAACTTAAAAATGACAAGATGCAAATCCTTTTAATCATAAAATCGTTGCACCGCCCCTTTAAGGTTGAACTTTGCTTTACTAGCGGGAGCTCGTGCCGTCACTTCGAAGCGTGGATTGAGCACGCGTCCCCTGGCCGGCTTTCAGCAGCGTACGATCTACTAAACCTCTCTAGTCTAACAAAAGACGTCACAGCGAGCGTTTCACCAATCATGGAATGCCTAACAGAGCTATTATTTTGGTCGCACACGTCGCTAGTAGAGGTGCAGCTTGGCGACAACCGAGGGACAGATGCGCTGTACTGCACCCGTTCGCTGAACCGGACACCGAGCCTAGAAATTACGAGTTCGGGTTGGCACGAAAGACAGAAAGTTGAATTTTGTTTCCGAGCCATTCACCCATCCACGGATACAATGCGGCAACGACGTCACGGGTCCGAATGTGATTACGATCGACGAGGCAGAACCAGTGTCTTCTCGTGTTTTTCTTCCGCGTTCGGAAAGGGCATACTAGGTCACGGCGTTCAGTCGGGTCACAGAGTGCCCGTCGAGAAAGATGTCGAACGGGACGTTCCGGCTCGTTGAACACCCTGTCCGGATGGACATTGTGACGTGACTACCAGCAGCCCGTGACGAGGCCGCTGTTGTCCCGTTCTTGCTCCGCGAAGGCCACTGGCCCCTAGTCAGGCTCGGGGGACCCAGGCGGTCGGCCGTAACCGCTGTTACGCCGTGGCCCAGGTTCGGGACAGGGCTGGGGCGCAGTGTCCAGGCGCTCGAGGACGACAAAGCACGTTTGTAAAAGGAGGGGGCGCCCGGGTCGTGGAGCTTCTATGTATGTTTCACTGCCGTTATGGCGAGGATGCGCTGCGGATACCGGGGTGTGTTTTTGTGTACGCCGTAGCCCGCCTTACTTAGAAGAAAGCTTTCTTCGCTAAGCTTAGTGGAACAAAGTTTTCTCCTAGATGTAGCGGGAAAAACCTTTCTGTTAGCAGTTAGCGTGTAAATTGCTCCGCTAAATTTAGCGAACAATCACAGTGTCCCGTGACACTATTCATTACTTTATTTTCGGCGCTAATGAACAGCAGATGCAGCGGTAATGGTGCACGAACGGTGAGTTTACAGGTCAAACGCAACTTAAAGGCTAAAAAACTGCGTTACAAACGTCAATATCCGCTGCTCTCAAAATGTTAAACGAGTGTTGTATGCGGTCACCTGACGTCACGTGGAACTACAGGCCACAGTGTCACTCGACGTCGCAAATTCCAGCGCTATATTTAGAATTTCTCTCACGCCGTGGCGCGACGTCACTGCCGCGTGAACACCGTCCTTTAGGCTTAAGTGGGACGTGAGTCCGGTAAATTTAAAGACGGAAGTGTAACTCCGCGCAGCGCCTCGGCCGTCGGCGCGCTTCATCTGCGGCAGAAAGGATTCTTATTTTTGCCGACTTTCTAAACTTTTTTTACGGGGTTCTTTGTTCGGAAACTCATGCCATGGCGGGGAAGGGGAATTCGCCCCTGAGACTTCCTCATCGTCCCGTGTTGCGAGAGAAGATAGTTTCTCGCGTCACTCACTCGATCTTACGTTCGCGCTGCTTTTGAGGTTTACTTCGCACCCACCTTCTAATGTGGGCGGATAGTATACGCGCGATATACGAAAAGAAATCGGCGAAAAACAAAATGACGACTCCGCACGAGGCTCGGCTCGGTGTTTTCCCCTATTTATTTATTGCCGCGTTATCTACCTCGCGCTTTCCACGCGCATGCGAAGGGGCTTTGCGGGCCCGGCGGAGGGAGGGAGGGGGGGACTCGAGCTCTAGCTGGCGGTCTGTCCGTCTTCCGGGGGCCTCTCTCCGGAGCCCCTTCTCGGGGGAATCTCCGGCAGTCGAGAAGTGAGCCGACCGCCCTTGATCTCGCTGCGTTCACTTTCTGCGCGTCTTGGAGAGGCGCAGGGGTGCGGGGCACGTGGGTCGATGGCTCGCCGGAACCACTCTTCCGTCTTTGTTGTTATCGGTTTTGTTTACCTGCCGCGCTCGTCTGTGTTGCCCGTTTGGCCGGTATGCATACGCTGTTTTCGGGTATCTCTCACGGAGGTTGCGTGCATGGCGACTTGTTTTCCTGCGGGTGTCCCGTTGCGAGCGCAGTTAATTTGGACGTCGGTGGCACCATGGCGTTCTGCCCCGTGCCGAGCTCGTCGTCGTCGTCTCGTTTGTCGCATTCCCGGGGTGATTAGGGGGCGGCCGACCCTGCGCTCCGATTGGCAAACCCACTCGTCAGCGACGCGGGCGCACTTTTGGGCCGCGTGTTAGGACTAGGCGTCATCCCAAAGCCGCACTGCTGGTACGCCGCCTCGGTGTCTCCGAGGCGAGAGCGCCGGCCTACGGATCCCCATGTGGCGGGTTCGAATCCCGGCCGAGGTGCCCGCAATCTGACGGAGGCTTATGGCGGAGAAGGCGTCGTGTAAATCGAGCTTTCGGTTGCACGTCAAAAGATCCCCAGACGGTCGAAATGAATCGTCATTCCTCCGCTGGGGCGTGCCAGATGCCCGTCCTTGGTTTGCAACGAAAAAACTCGCAAATTTGACTTTCGACTGCTGGTGCATGTCGCGGTCTGAGGCAGGTCTCTCTTCCTTGTCGTGCAACAACTATTTGCAGACATGTTCGGATACCGATTTTTATAGAGAAATCGACCACGCCTGAATGTAATGTTTTTTTGTTTTTTTTTTCCTTTTTGAGGCTTACAGTTTACATATTGAGTTATGACCATACCAACGAGGTAGAGTGGCGTAGAGTGATGAAATGGAATCCCGTTCACCAGGCAAAAGTGACTCCCCACTTGGCTGCCGCCATGTACGATTTTGACCACTAGACACGTGACCGTACCAAATACTGAGACTTTTACGCAAAACTGAGCCGATATTTTTTTTTATTGCGATCGCTTTAAGAAACGTTATAAAGTATTTTTTTCGATAGTGTTAGCCCCAGAGATCAGTGTCTTGCTCCGATAAAAGCCCAAAATACAGCACCGCGGCGGACGGCATCTGGCGGAGCCATTGCGAAGCTGCCCGAGTTTTCGTCGTAAAATACATTTAACACAACAGAGCATAAAACGAACGAAACGTAACTTATCACGTCGGTACTGTTATTAAAAATGAATAAGCAATTGTTCGCGCGCGGTAGTTCGTTAAAATCAGGACGTAAAACTATAAGGTCGTGTGTCTAGTGGTCAAAAATGTGCAACATGGCGGCGGCCAATTGGGGGTTACTTTGAGCTACGACTTTATGGCTCTAAGGCCCTCTACTTCGTTTGACCATACATAGACTATCGCACAATGTGGTTTCGTGCCACTTTAACGCCTAACCGTGCTCGGGTAGGTATTATTAAAGAGTTGAATGCTTTAGAATGGAAGCCTCCTACTCCCAGAAATCCCGTGCGTCCGTGCTTATCCACCTTCGCAGGGTGTGAGGTACGCGCGTGGGTGTCTGGTCACCTAACACCACCACTTCACGCCGTCACGAAAGGTGACACGACGACTTCACGCCGTGAGGTTAGGTGACTTCAGACGTGAAATGAAAGCGATTCCTCGTTCCTTAGTGCATTCCAGGCCGCCTTATAGGACTTGGGAGTGTGCCGGCAAGTTTAGGGTCGCGGGACGGGCGAGTTCCGATACGTGACCCACCGTGACCTACCACATTGGGCACGAGTGCTGCGTCAGGGTCGGTCGGCTAGAACTCCCGCTCGATCAGTCGGGGCACCACTCTCAGCCGAACATTCACGGAGCACTCGACGTCCTTTCTGTGACCCGCGCTGGCCTTTGCTAGGTGACGTTGGAAATTCGGCGCCCTGGCCTTGTTTTTGAGGAGGTGTAGGCTCAACCTCACCAAGGCATGCTTAAAAAGCCATAAAAAATTAAAAACATGTTTTTTTATTAGTTTAGTTGGGACACGCAATCCTAAAACTAAATTTACTCGATTTCTTTTCTTTTTTTTTTTTTTTTTTTTTTTTTAGAGCAGTAGTGACGGTTCGAGACGCAATTAAGGGTGTGGGGGAGGTCGCTCCAAAAAGGCGAGTTTATCTTCCCCTCGTCGATTCGGAGCGGGTCCCACGGAGCGGAATTTCGCCTCTCTCGCGGATTTTGGAAAGCGCTCCGGATCTACGAGTGGAATTCACCATTAGTCGGTAGTCACTTCCTTTCCATTTGTTTTCTCTCGGCCTTTCGGGCGCGTGGAGGAGAGGTGAATCGGCTTGGCCATCACGTTGAGATGGAGAGAGCGCATGATCATCTCGTTTAGGTGGAAAGAGGGTATGACCATTCCGTAACGTCGTCGACTTTGTGCGCAGAATTTAAAATAAATCTCGCGTCGTCAATATTCCTCTAAAAATTTTCTTTTCGCGTAAAATTAATTTTTTTGGCACGCGTGTCCCGACCAGACTGTCCAAATTTTTTTTTCTTTTCAGGGCTTTTTTTTTTAAAGAAAAAATAATTGGCAGCAACCTTTACTTTTGAAGCGGCCCGAGTAGGCAGGCTCCAGACACGGACTGTGCTGCGACGTAGAGCGCGGGGGGGGGGGGGGGGGTGAAGGGGGTGAAGGGGGTGAAACCCGGCACCGCGCATTCCTGAGTGGGAGAACTCTGTGCCGGAGCGTCTGGGGACCGTCGGCTCGAGAGCCAGACGTCTTTGGATTCTCCCTCGCCCACGTCGAGACAGCTCGCCGAGTGGGAGTCTTCGTCGGGGGCTCGTAAAAGGACCACGTCTCTCCGTCCGCCTTCTTATCCTCGCTATCAAACTCGCGTAGTCCTCGTTAGACAGTTCTGTCGTTTTACTCTGCTATATACCTCTATTGAAGTTCCTTCAGTACCACACCTTCGCAGTCGTAGAAAGCTGAAAATGTATTGTAGGGATTTGGTGAGGGAATTGGTAAGGGAATTGCTGGGTCACGTGAAGTAAATTTTTCCGCTAAATTTAGCGAAGAAACTGGATGCTTGTAAAGGTCACGTGACGTCAGGTCACGTAACCTGGATTTCCCCCGCTAAATTTAGCGCGGGAAACTGGGTTGGTGTCTCGGTAACAATGCGTGAATATTCCCGCTAAATTTAGCGGGTAACTGAATTGGTGTATAGGTCACTTGACATCTATTTTTGCTAAGTTTAGCGCGGAAACTGACTTAATGTTTTGCCCACGAGACGCGAATTTTCTCACTAAATTTAGCTGGGAAACTTAGTTGGCGTATAGATCATACGCCGTCAATTTCGCCAAGGTGTATAGCTCACGTGACGTCACGTGATGCCACTTTTCCTGCTAAATTTAGCGGAAAATGGACGAACGGACGGACGGAAGGACAGACGGACAAAATTAGAGTGTGAGATAATGTAACTGGAATGCTACGACCCGTTGAGCATTGAATGATGGATTTCGTCAGATATCACGCTTTATGTGTAACCAAGAGACTCTTGTTATGGAACTTCGAGCATTTCATCTACATAATTCTCTCTGCAGCTCACTTTTAAGGTCCAAAGTATCGAAGGCGAAAATAAATAGCAACAGACTCTCCATTCTTGTTTCTTAATTGCGCATGATCTCTTGCTACTTTAATGTTGCAAAGGGTACACGCTGTACTAAGTCGTTTGTTCTGCAGGAGGGAAATGTTTTGGCAGCGCCTAAAGCAATTCACCCCTCGCCTTTTTTTTTTTTTTTCATTGTCTGAACGGGAACGAGAATCCTTTCTTGGAAGATCTGAAAAGCAAGAAAATCGGCAATGACCAGAAACTCAATCGTCGGAGGCACCCAGTAGCTCAGTTCTTTGATGGGGCGTGCTCGCATGGAGACTATTGGAAAATATCTGCCTTTGATCTTTCCCCCCTATGTTGCGACGTCTTCAGACAAGACAACCCGAAGGTACGTTTTAAACTAAAATAAACGAAATTTGTATTGAAGATTCCAGCTTGCTCGCGATGCATATTTACCCGGAGGCATTTGGTCGTTCTGTCTAAAAAAATAGAGCTAGCACGGCTCTAGGAGAAAAAGCATCGATGTTAATCGCCTGAGGGCAAACTGTTCGAGCACAGTGTCTGCTCTACACAAACTTCAACGGGTCATTGGCCCTACTTTCCAGAACTGCGAAGCACGGGTCGACGTTGAGCACATGCTTGGTGTACGCGGGAAATACGAGGAAGAGCGCGAGGGTTTTTCCCTTCGTCGTTATTCCTTCCATTGCCTTACCTTCTCCACCACGCAATTGCTTCTCATCCAATCACATCGACTGGGCCAAAAGTTGCAAAATCATCGTGGATTTTCTTTTTTGCGAGATACCAAGTTGGCCGATGTCTATGAATGCCTTTCTTGAGCGACAAAACGTTTGCTTGCTTGTTTGTTTCTTTTCTTTTTTTTATTTGGACACAAGGTCCCTGAAGAGAGGACAAGGGTCAGGTACTCTCTGCCGGACGATGCCCAATCACCCCCGTCCATTGGATCGGCAGGCAATAGAAACGGAGTTTTCAATGTCCCCGACTTGTGCCCAAGACCCGTCGCTTAGCTGGGGTCGGTGACACGTTAAGAACCCAGTGGATGGTTCACCTTCATCATACGCTCGTTGCCTTCCGTGGTGCTCTGGCAGCGCGTGCGAAGAAGAGTTATCCGGGCGAGAAGACTCGCGTTTGAGACGGAGCACGTGCTGGCTTCTTAATCTGTTACGCAGAATAGTTTTGACTATATTTTTAAAATTTGCACTCTGTTCTTTTTGTCACCTTCGGCTTTCTTCATGTCCGAAATCAGGTAGCGATATATGACACTTGGAGGAAGCCCACATCTCAACCTGCGTGCTTGTTTTTTCGCTTCACAACTGCATTTTTTTTTTCAGCTTCACACCAGTTGCCTAGAGGGCGTAAATGAAGCTACGTCTCAGGTGGACGAGTCAATTTATTCTTCCTCCACACACACAAGAGCGCTGGATTATGCTAATTATGGAAAGTATGTGGGACTATCAAGAGATGCCACAGACCAAAAAAAAAGTATATGTATACTAAAAGGAAGACCACCGAGGCGTAACGCGGCAATGTGCCCTCCCTCCCCCCCCCCCCCCCCCCCCCGCCCCGGCCCCTCAACAAAGAAAAAAAAAAGAAAAAGAGAGGGGGAGGGGAATCAAAATTGAAGCGGCGCACATTATGTAACGTGCGCATGCAAATCAGATTCACTTCAGCTCGGTTATTTTTCGTTACTACGAACAGAAAGTACCTTGACAGTGACGTACCAAAAAAGTTAGTTATCCGGGAGTCAATATTTGTTCAAGCTCAGTAAGAAAATCGAAAAAAAAAACCCACCGCTTCATATACTAACCAAATTATGCAAATGTCGCGAGCGAGTCGCTGGATTAATCCAATAAAGGCCGTCAACTGAGAAGGTGGGCACGTTTTTCTCGTGGACGTCTGACGTACACAAATCCGAAGTGTTAGTTGATGACGGAGTAATGCAGTTAAATTAGGCCACGTAGTCATTACCGACGTTGCTGCATCAAAGTCAGTTGACAAGCTTCAGAGAACGCTTGGCGCCTTTTCGTGGCGCTTGCGCTCGATGATGCTCGCTACACTATCAGACCGCCTAACGGACATAAGCGGCGGAACCGGCGGGACGTTGGATGCACATTACCTGCGGTGGAAAGTGATTACACCGCAGCTAATGTGCATCCAACGTTTTGGCGGTGGAAGACACTCCACCGTGGTTTTTATCATAAACAAAAAGTTTGCGCAAAAGTTGGCGCTAAAAGAGCGTCGTTCGAAAGCTATTCGCCCGTACCTACTTGCGTGCAGGCATAGCCTCTTATATACTGACAAAGCCTGGCAGATCGCCACGAGACGCGGCCTCTGAAAGTGAAAAGGTGGAGCGGCTGACAACGGATGAGAGGAGAGCCGCGTGACGGGCGCCCCGCTGCGGCTAGACGCCGAAACACACCTCTCCCGAGTGATGGAATGTTCGCTCGTGCTCCTCGCGTTCCTCACGCTACCACTTATTTTCTCGTCAGGTTTGAAAACCATATGTTTCGGGTCCTCGCCGCTGCAAAAGCTGTGCGCAGACTACAGGCTCTCCGAGAAATGCTCTGTGTTACCAGAGCCTCGCGCTCCAAATCTGCGACCGGCAACTCTATGGCTCCGTCGTCGAACTGCCAGGCTTTGTGAGTATTGTGGGAATAAAAGGCGCATATCGCGTACCTTTTGCGTCGGGGGACCGGTACTCAAAGGGGAATCCGCTGCCCGTCCCACCGCGCGGCCGACGGCTACCAGCGAGGGCGGTCGCCGCGCCGGGTTCGGCTAACGCCATACCAACAACGAAGATCCCGGTACCCAACAGCGTTTATTGAGTCCCCAACAAGACACTGCGGTCAAGCGAGCCGTGGACACAGTGTGCCCGCAGCGCCCGCAGACCTGAGAGCCAAAGGGGTAATTGCGAGCGGAGTCATCGCCGGTCGGACGAGCTCACGCCGGTAACCGTCGTCGCAGGAGTTCGGGGCCAGGGCTCTTGGCAGATGGACATCCACTAGGAGAGGGGGACGCCGACTGTCGGAGCCAGGGAAATCGCTAGCGTTTAGTCATCGCCGGTCGGACGAGCTCACGCTGCGACTCGACCCGTCGCCCGGAGTCCAATCTAGGACTCCTCGACCACACGGCCGTCCACTCGGAGGGCAGGCCCGACTCGCTCCCCCGCGTGATCTCGCTGTTCCCCCGAAATCGGGGAGACGCGCGGAGGAGTGCGAGAGAGTAAGCCAGCATGGTGGCGTGCTCTCTCTGACACGATACGGAACGAGCCGGCTCGAAGCCAGACAACTCCGGCCGGAACGTCCGCAGCGTACGCCTTCACGGGGGAGTGGAACCAGTGGCTCGCACAGTAGAGAGGAGGCTATGGTGCATGCAACAGAGAAGAACCGATTTCGAACACCGCGCTACCGTGGAGCTTGTCAACTGATAATCTAAGAAAGTTTCTCCTGCTCTAAATATGAGGATTAATTCTCCACCGCGTCTTTGCACGTCTTCCAATTGCTCTTCACATATCCCAGCAAGAAAACGGAATTTGACTCGTTCACTCGTTATATTTCCCCTCGTTTTCTGTCGACAAGTCGTCTTTTTGTTTATCGCTGGGAACAGATATATCCCTAAAATTAATCTAGTCTGCGCTTGTCCAGCTCGCTTGCACCTTTGCATTAATCATAAAAACTGCGCTTGTGCCTTTTGCGCGTAAGAGCACGTGCTGTAACCTGCGTCTCTGGCGCATCAGCTCCGAATGGGTTAGCATTAGGGCTCTGCAGTTATTCAATGAACCCATTTATTAACGAATTGATTGGTCAAGTGAGCCGCCATTCGTTCTTCTATATGGGGTTGTCACGGGCATATTCGACATCGGGAGTTTGAATCACTGGCAGTATTTCTACTCCTCCGGAACGCCATGTTTCTATACTACACACTCGCACGAACTGTGCGTTCCGGCCACTTCTGTGTCCTATACTACGAAAGGCTGTTTAGCGCAACATAAATCCTCGCTAACTAGAAAGGGCGCCGCCGCATTCGGCAGGCGTAAACACATTGCGTTGTCTACGCGGCTGGCAGAATCAAACGCAACGAAAGTTGACATTAGAAATAAATGTCGTAATGTTGTCTGAGAGCTGTCAGACGACTTTATGACGGGCAACTGTGACGGACATATGATATGACACGCAGGTCACACAAGCTTTAGAAGCCCGTTCCCATATGTATTTGTTAGGAAAAATAAATCAATCACTGCGGCGGAATTGACTCGACTTCAGCGTCACTCTCACTCACCTTTCGCGAACGATACGTTCCGGTGGCTTGAAAGCTTGAAACGTTGTCGCGCCTTTTTCGATAACAAATGGGGCGCTTCCGTGAAACGCCGTTTTTTTCCCTTCCGGTAAATTGTGTTCCGCCATGCTGATGAACACGTTCGCCTTTTATTTACACGTAGACAGTTTGTTATTATAGCATCGTTCTCGGTATTGATGAAATTCAAACCTCTTGAGGGCCTCCGGGGTCACGCTCATACCGGTATAGGTATACAAATCGGGTACCAGATGATGCTGCTTTGTGTCGCCGACTATTCCGGCAAGACGCAGTCGATCATAGCGCACAAAATCTCGACCGAGCTGGACAACGCTGCTTCCGCGCATAAAAAGATGTAGCGCGCATTTTATGATTCACATGCCGGGACAACCATGCCGGTGCAAGAGCTCGGGCTCGCAGCGCTCGAGCTACGAGCACCGACTGCGAGACCACGGGCGATTCCATAAATGCAGTTTTTATCGTAACAGTCGGTCGGCCAATTCTTGTGTCACTACAATTGGTGACCCGGACGTGATGGAATTTCGTAGCTTGGCTGGTGATCCGAGCGGTGACGAACTGCTCGGATCACCAGCTTTCAAACAAATCAAGGAAGACCTCACTTCAGCTACAATCCTGCTTCATCCCCATCACGACGCCCCAATTAATGTCATGGTGCACGCATCGAATGAAGCCACAGGAGCTGTGTTGCAGCAATATGTCAAGAGCAAATGGCAACCCCTAGCATTTTTCTCAAAGAAGCTCACACCGTCCGAAACGAAATACAGCACTTTTGGCCGAGAATTGCTGGCGATCTACATGGCCATAAAACACTTTCGTCATTACATCGAAGGCCGTGAATTTCATGTACTCACAGATCACAAACCCCTTACATTTGCGTTATCATCAGCGAATGACAACCACTCCCCTCGCGAGATTCGTCATATGGCATTCATATCTGAATTTACCACTGACATTCGTCACGTGAGCGGCGTAGACAACAATGTAGCAGACGCTCTCTCTCGCATCGTCATGGCTTCGCAAGTTTTGCTACCACCATCTGTTGATTACCAAGCCTTGGCACGACAACAGGCAGATGATCAAGAGCTCAGCAAACTTCGTACTACAGCTCCTCATCTTATCTTTGAACAAATTCATTCAGAAACGCACGGCGAGACAGTTGTTTGTGAGATGTCGACAGGCACTCCCCGCCCTTTCGTTCCATCCAGTTTCCGGAAACAAATTTTCGATTCGTTCCACTGCTTGTCACATCCTGGAATACGCGCAACACGACGACTTTTATCTTCTAGATTTATCTGGCCTAGCATGAACCGCGACGTCAGGGTGTGGACCCGAGCATGTCTCCAGTGCCAACGCTCAAAGATTAGTCGACACACAGTTTCGCCTTTCTCTTCCTTTACCCCTCCCGACCTTCGACCTGACCAAATCCATATAGATTTAGTTGGACCGCTGCCACCATCGAATGGTTATACTTACTTGCTCACATGCATTGACCGCTTTACACGTTGGGTCGAAGCCATCCCAATCCAGGACATCCGTGCAGAAACGGTCGCCCAAGCTTTCATCAACGGCTGGGTGTCCAGATTCGGCGTGCCTTCATACCTTACAACAGACCGCGGTCGCCAGTTCGAGTCTGCTCTTTTCCGCGAACTCATGACCATCTTAGGAACTTCGCGCATTCGTACAACAGCATATCACCCTATATCCAACGGACTGGTAGAACGATTTCACCGCTCGCTCAAAACCGCACTTCGGGCCCAAGATACAGGACCGAACTGGGACTCCGCACTCCCTATTGTTCTTCTAGGACTCCGCACGGCCTTGAAGACTGACATCGATTGCAGCCCTGCGGAAATGCTCTACGCACAACCTTACGACTTCCAGGAGAATTTTTTTCAAACGGACCAGAAGATCCAGCACCGGATCCTACGAGCTACGCGACAAAATTGAAGCGGATAATGCGCACCATCCGACCTACCCCTCCCCGCCCCCAACAACGGTCAGCCGTCTATGTCTCAGCCGATCTACATTCATGCACACACGTTTTTCTTCGTCGCGATGCTGTGCGAAGGCCACTTCAGCACCCTTACGATGGCCCATATCGAGTCATAACTCGTGGCGACAAACTTTTCACGATTGATATTAATGGCCGACAAGAAACTGTATCCATTGACCGCTTGAAACCAGCTTACCAAGAATCGTCACATGAAGCACATACCCAATCTCTTGACAACACTGCTATCTTTGCACGCTCACAGGACTTTGCTTCTTCACGCGACGCCTCGACACAGCCACGAAGCTCCCGCGTACGTTTTCTTCTACCACATGTCCAGACATCATGAACATTCGCGGAACATGTTCCCATCTTTTTTGGGGGATCGGTGGCCGAGTGGTCTAGCGCACACCAGCTCGGAGCACGTGGAGCGAAAGCTCGCGCTGCAGAACCCAGGGATCCTGGGTTCAATCCCCACCCCTGCCCGTTTCGATCTGGATGAGCATCGTACCGGCGTGCGGTCGTGCACCACTACTGCGTGGTGCACCATAAAGACCCCAGGCTAGCAGTTGTACTGCACTGGCTAAATTGCTCATCTACAGTGGGTAACAATGTCGCCATGTTCTGGCAGACTAAACTCCTGCTGTATAAACAACTAACGACTAATTTGTTTGTTTTTTCCCATCTTTTAAAGGGGGGGCTATTGTAGCGCGCATTTTATGATTCACATGCCGGGACAACCATGCCGGTGCAAGAGCTCGGGCTCGCAGCGCTCGAGCTACGAGCACCGACTGCGAGACCATGGGCGATTCCATAAATGCAGTTTTTATCGTAACAGTCGGTCGGCCAATTCTTGTGTCACTACAAAGACATACGGCCCAAGTTGATCAACGTGGCGTGCAGCGACGTGTTGAGCCGCAAGTATACGTCACGTGAAACCGCGCTATGGGGAGTATTCGCTGTCGGCCCTATAGCTGTGTTCGTGGCGGTTAATCGCGCGATGACGGCGGGTGTTCTTCAGGTCCCTTTCGCACTGCCAAAAGTTTTTTTTTTTTTTTTTCATGGCAGACGATACGTTACTTTACTCAGGGGCTCGAGTTGATGACGCAATGGGAAATACCTCCTCCTTGTCTTTCGATGAAACCGTGGCAGTTCCTTGCGTTTCTGTCCAATTATCTTTTTCTTTTTTTGCGCGAGCTTTTATCGGCGGCGGGTGAAAAGACGACGACTGGCGAAACGGTGGGTGCCATCACAGCCGTTTTGGAACGTCCGCTCTTCGCGTTCCGGGACGAGTTCCGGCGAGCAAACAAAGAGCGCGACAGCTTCTCTCGACAGCGGGGACGCGAAAGCGTCGGCGAAACTAATGACCTTCCGGCGGGCGAAGAGGGAGGGAAGCGGTTTGGAAGCCTGACGGGGCTCTAAGTTTTGCTGCGCGTATGCCAAACATTCGTTCTGCAGACACACGAGAACGCCGAGACATATATCTGTGTCTTAATTGGAATGTACGGAACAAACGGGGCCTTTACTACCCCTTCGGTGCTCTCTGATACCAAGGATCGTACGTCAAGTGCAACGAAACATTGTATATTTTGACCGAAAGCCGAGACGTTTTTTTTTTTTTTTAAATTGTTCCGGAGAATAATGTAGCGCGATTTGTTCCGTTTTCGAGAGCGGAGTTGACCCCTATTTTTTACCCAGCGGAACGAGCTCGGTTGCATTCATTGCTCGACGTTGGGTGTCGCCCATTCTCTCCCTCAGCTTCACAACTCCGAAATAAGAAGGCCGTAGTCTTTCATTTTCTACGTCACACAGCGGAGGCCTGCGAGGGCTACAGGCTGGAAACGAGTAGCGCGTCATCATTCGGCCGAGACTCGTGTCTAATGAGCGAGTACACGAATCCCAGCCGAACGATGACGCGGCACTCGCGTCCAGTCTTTATAGCTGGCGTCCGGTAGGTGACGCTTCTAATTACGTCTATTCTGACTTCCTAATACCTTTCGCAATAGTAGCAATACGCGTCAGGTATTGAAAAATAAAGGAAGTGAAAATATGTTGAGCTGGATATGGGAATAGCCGGGGATCGATACCTCCTGGGCTCAGTGCCCACATATTTTACCCGTATTGATCTAAATGGTAATTGTACCGGGCTCCATCATGCTAATCGCCCGGGTAATCACCTGTCATCTTTGGCTTTCCACGCACTTTTTCGTCGTCGTCGGTCGTCCCGAATGTGCTCGAATCGGCCGTTTTCAGTTTTTTTTAATTTTTATTTAGATAAATACATAGAAACCTGTTCCTTATTGGTAACTTTTATAATAACCTTCGTGGACTTCTCATAGACAAATTCGTGTTGTCATTTAGATGTTAATAACGTCCATAGAGGAACTGGTCTAATAATATTTGCCCGTACATTTTGTTTTCTTTAGTAATTACCATACAATAACTGCCTGTCTTTATCTTTGGTATATCCCAATAACACTCTGATTGCGTAGCATTTGTAGGTTTTCTGTGACGTAATGGTGTAACCTGACGTCAGTATCACGCGACGCTGCGGTGTCACGTGAACGTTATGACGTCATCACGGTGTAACTCGATGACGTCACAGGGAGCCTTTTGAAAGGCCGATGACATCGCGCGAAGGCCGTGTCGTCATCGGCTTGACGTCACCATCGAGGCTACACGCCACGGACTCCAAAGCGCTAAGAGGTAAAACAGTGATGGCACGGACCAGCCGGTGTAGATGTACCATTATTCTAAATCTCTCGAGACTGGGTAGAGAACGCGAAGAGAAAGGAAGAGACTGACAGAAAGCACCGTCTTGTCCTTCTTCACCGAGACTGGTGGGGTTTAAAAAAATGGTAAATCATGAGAAGTAGCCTTACACGTGTCATGTCTTTAAAAACAATTCTCACTTTCTATTCTGGGACGCGCCGTATGACCTTTGTTGAATCCCTGCGTAACACCTCCGAGGTTCGTTCATTTACTCTTTTCCGAAACTTTAGTGCGAAACGCTATCGAAGGCACGGGAAGGAGAGCCTAGTTCTGCGTGATGCTTTGTTGGCGGGAAGGAGGGTTGGCCAAGCTCGCTGCTCGGCCCTTTTGCGATGCCGCCTGGAAGTCTCAAGACTGAAGGCTACGCGAACTTTTGTGGAATTTGAGGTTTGGCTACGACCCTCGAAGATCAACTGCGTCGGCGAACCTTCCAACTTTCGATGAAAATTGGGTGAGGTTTTTGGAATTTCGAACAGCGTTTCCCGATTTCAACGCAAAAGTTTCAATGATAGGGGGAGAAAATAACGCATACTGGAGTTTCGCTTTATATTTTACACATTAGAAATGCGAACACGAGCTTTTAATGACTCCTTTTTGGCATTGTGGAGGAATACACCCGATAAGTATTGCTCTGCTCCGCTAACTGGCGTAAGCTGGTTTTAAATTTCCGTGCATGCGCACATAGTCCAACTTCTGCCCAACTTTGGTCTATCCTTGCTTTAAAAGTTGGAAAAAAGTCGAACCTGATGGAGCTAAAACGTTGGTGGGTTCGCAACATCTCTTCTTCTGACGGAGTTGACTGGGGCTTGGCAAAGGGGGTCGGGGGGAGGGTTTCAAAAAAAACTGCGAAGTCTGCATATTTGAACTTTTATCACGAAGTAGAAATTTGAAGAAGTATATATATATATATATATATATATATATATTTTACCCCGTTTTATTTGCCCTCGCTCGGATGGCTTTTTAATGCAGTCTTCTTTCTCGAAACGGAACGGTGGTATGAAAAATCGGCAGGCGTCATGCATCATTCCCGAATGTGGTGCTGGGAAGCGGAGATGCGAACGTCTGGAAGCGATCGAAGCCAAGCGAGGAAAAAACTGCTGCCACGGTAAAAGTGCGCGCGCTCTTGAGAAGGGAGGAACGAACGACGACGCCTCTTTCCAGCAGACACCTCGTCTCGCGTACACAACCAAGTTCTGCTTGCTTCGCTATGTTCAAATAAATACGAGGAACGAAAAAAACAACAAATGAATGAGTGAAGCGCAATGCGGAAAACGAGGAGAAGGGACAGGAAAGCATCTCCGAACGCGCTTGCAAGCTGTCTGTCCGCGTTTCTTACTTCTTGGTAGCCACAGTTATGCCCGCTCCTCTGTGTCCAGATGGCTGGCAAAACGCGGATTTTTCGCGCCCGCTTCGTGGTGGCCTCGCGCTATTGACGAGGAAATAAAGGACGCTTGGCGCAGCTTGTCTTTCACGAAGCTCGGTGCTTACCAACACCAGGCCTGCGCACCGGATTCTTGAGGTCATCTACCTCGATCCAGCGCGGGGCATAGATGGGTCAGAGTGCTGTTTCAGCGTTCGGCTGGAACTCGCGTTCAATCGGTGCTCGACCGATTGAACTCGAGCCCCAATCAAGCGTTGACGCAGCGTTTGGCTGCACCAGCCAAGCGCTGCGTCCGCAGAAACATATAAATAGTTGTTTTTGATCCCCGTCGGTTTAGTTCAAAATGTAGCCTCTAGGGACGCGACGGCTGGGTCTTTTCTCCTATAGGGTTATCATCGGGGGCAAACGTACGCGATTTATTTATTTATTTACGCGCTGTTTCTCGCACTGCGCTAGTTAAAAGGGTGCGGAGGTTTTCGTACTCTGTTAACGTAACTTCCGATTGCTTTCGCGTTAAACGAAGATTAAAGCGCGCGAACGACCCGATCCCACCAGCGGACGGCAGTAACATCGGCCTTTCGAAAAACCGCCGCATTATCGTACGCATGCAGCCGGGGCCCACCTTAAAGCCATCTAACCGAATCGAACCGAACCGACGTGTGTACAGTACGCGTTCTAGCCTGACGCGAACTGTCCGCGAGAAGGACGTCAGACGTGTCTTCTCTACCCGATTTGAATGTCCCTATACAGAACCCGCTGAGTTTAGCTCGTCGTCTTTCGAAAATGCATAACGGAAATTTCTTCGCCTTTTTTGGGCGATATTTTGCTTTCCAGCGCGCTCTTAAATCCGCGCGACAGTCAGTGAGTAGTCGGCACCTTTGCTGCTGCTGCACTCTTTCGAATAGGATTGGACGAATACGTTTCTATTTTCGGCGCTCCTTTTTGGCGCAGGTCGGTACGGTGTCGAAATTCGGGCGCTGAATTGTGCGGCGGCGGGGAAGAGCCGCTGCGCTTCTGGAGGGCCGCCTGTTTGATTCTTCGGCGCACGTAGGAGTCGGTCTTCATTCCGCCATGGCCGCGATCACGCCGGAAAAAAGTAAAGCGCTACCGACACCTGAACCCTGGAACATTGGAGGAGGCCTCGTGCATTCTTTGGGATTACATTCGGCGTGCGGTTCGCTACTAAAACGTGGAAGCTCTTTACGAAAAGAAATAACCGTGAAACGAAACTGAAAAAATGTCGCTTTTTCAGTTGAAAGGGTCGAACAATTTTGAGCTGCTCGAGAATGGCTTTCTGGATCTTGGAAGAACGCGTGCAATGTTGGCGTCTGACAGTTCTTCGGGCTTTTCTAAATGGGAAATACATTGCCGATATTGCAGGACATATCCCTCGTTCCAACCTTAAAGGCCCCAGACTATTGTATCGGAAGTTGCTTTGCATATGCAGGCTTTAGGGCGAGGGCTTTCCATTAGTTGTGTGCTGGAAAATTCGCTTTTTCGCTTCAGCTGTTTGACGAGGCTGTGTTGCCGCGTACCTGCACGTGCCCTGGGGCTGTGTGGGGTTATTTCTTTGTCCCCTCTATATTCCTGGTTTTCAGGGTCGGCCTTTGACCAGGTCGTTTTTTGTTTCTTAACGTTCGCAGAAATGTTTATCTCCCGTCGTCTGTGATGACTGTTTTAAAGGCCATGCCTTGCAAGGCCGTCGTCAATGTTACGTCCACAGCGTGATTCCGTCGACTTCGTGGCGTTCGACGCACGCGTCTATGTAGTCTCGTGGAAAACGCGAGTCACGTGCTAATAACTGATTCATCTGTTAAGAGTTTGCTTCCGATATCGCAGCTGCAACGTCGTTCGTGCTCAATAAGAAAAACAATACCAAGAACAACATGGGCGCTTGATGTTGCGGTGCTTAACGTTTCATTCGGTAAATTGCGGGCAAAATTGCGGGCTTTACTGACCGGCACTCCCGTCTATCGGAACGCCTTCGGAAATGCAAACGTTCAGCGTTCAGATACCCCTGAGGTTAGTTTGCCTTTGACAAGGGCCGCAGTGGTTTGCGCCGTAGATGGCAAATTCATTCCGAACGTAGTGGTGATTTCGAAATGTTCACACCACGGGAAGCGCGTAAGGCTAGCCAAGAGCAAGACGACGACAAATAACAGGTCTACTCACTGTCAAAAATCAAATTTGTCTTCAGATGTTTAGACTGCGTGAGATTATCTGCCAGACAGACTGTTTTGGCGACCTTGTTTCACGCCATAGACGATGAAGTTGAACAGTGTAGTACGACTGCTAGGCCCGGGGTATTTGTCCTGCGTCACGTGGCAGTGAAACACGACCGCACGCCGGTACTATGCTCATCCAGACCGAAGCGGGCAGGGATGGTGATTGAGTCCAGGATCCCTGGGTTCTACAGAGCGGAGCTTTCGTTCCACGTGCTCCGAGATGCGGTGGGCTAACATATTCGGCCACCAATCCCCCCACTCTTTGTCATCGAGGTCTGTTTGCCCCGCCATTTTTTTCCTTTCTTTCTCTTATCTCTTATCTATTGCGACCTCCTTGCCACTTTTTTATATTTAAATTTGGAGTGTTTTGGGTGGAGCGAATTCGTTAGCGGAAGCCTGCGGTTCAGTGTCCACAGCAACGGGATCATTCGGGGCTTTTCGTAGATCGTTCGTAACAGCAGTGCGATGCTAGTGGGAGCACGCGGTAGCTCGTGCCGTCACGTTGAGTATGGACCGAGCACACGCCCGAAGGGTCCGTAGCCAACAGTCTACGAAAAGACCCTATTGAAGACGGCAGAGCACCTCCGCGCAATTTCATTTCCCAAAAATCGAGGCTGCCGAAAAGTGTTGTTTTCGCCACTTGCGGTGCGAGAGAAGAAAGTAGTCTGACTAGGGCCGCCTTTTTGGGTTCAGGACGAAGACCGCCCTGTTTTCGGGCCAGTAAACACCGTCCGGCGGTGCACCGTAAAACAACAAGAACAACAGCAAGAACAACTTAATTCGTCCTTTTCGACCGAACAGCTCGAACAGCGTTTCATTATCGGCACCCGGAAGAAAACACGGGGTGCCGGCGCTTCCGAAGCAGGCCGAATCGATTGCTACGGCCGACGGGACCCGCTTTGATACTTGGTGTCTTGCTTTCCTTCCACTCTTCCTTTGTTCGCCCCCTCGTTCACACGCCTCTCTGAGATAAGAGCGGAGGTAGAGCCCTGTGGGGTGAATTCCGCTGCAGCTTCGGAGGCGTCCGGGACGCTGATGAGGCGCCCGAGTGCTTTAACAAGCTCTCTCCGGTTTAGCTTTCATGGTGTACAGGGCTGTCTACGATCAAAGGCCGCGATTTTCGGTGCCTCTTTGAGATAAGCAAGCGTTTTTTTTTTTAACACAGAATGTGTTCGAGGGGGGGGGGGGGGGGAGGGAGGGATCCCTCGCAAAAATGTATTAACATAAAAAAAAAGAAAGACAACGACACAGACTTTTGGAGGAACAAAGTAAAATATCATTTGAAGATAATTAATAGAGAAAAATATTCTTTACGTCTCCCAACGGGAATTGAACCAAGGAGCCCAGGGTTCTGGAAATGATTATGAGCATCGTTAATACGGAGCGGTTGTTCCCGTGGCGGACCGATGAGGCGCGACTCGGTTGAGACAGGGACCAGGGCATGAAGTCGTAAGGGGAACGGAGAGCCGGGTGGATGAACAACGATGTACCGTTTAATACACATATACAGCGATGGAGAGCACACATGGAATGAGAAATCTTCTCATTAGAAAGGGTACACTCTTACCTTGTTCCACAGGTAGGGACTCTGGAAACGTATTTGGCAGCCAATGGGGTCCCACGGCACTGTAGCGCTTAGAACGTAATACGAAAGACTTCACCGACGTTCATTGTGCCGGTGGTCACGAGCCGTTTGTCGGATTGCCACGTCACAGTCAATTTCCGGCAGTTGGGACGTTTTCCTCGGGAGTCTCAGGAAGCTCCGGATGAGCGGAGAACCCTCGGCCGAAGACAGTAGGCTTTGTTTCCACGGTTATTTGTCCCTCCACTTGCTCGAGACCGCTCAGCGTTATCCCCGGCGCCGATAGCCGCAACGGGTTTGCAATTGTACTTAGAATTTGGATACGCGGTGCTTAGGGAGTTTTAGGCGACGACGAAACGCGATCTTGAAGAAAGATTAGTATTCGGCATTTTACGCGAACCTCCGCGAGGGCCTTACGTAACAGCCCCCGGTGCTCTACCAACGTTCGAAGCGATATTGACACAGGGGTAACTAATGGAATACAAGTTCGTCCACTTTAATATTTTATGGACGTGATCGCTCTAGTTTTAACGCACATTCTTTATCTCTCTTTTAAAGCGGGTGTATTTCCTAGACGAATGCAAATAGCCAAAGTGTCTGTTTTATACAAAAGAGACGATAGAAATGATCTAGGCAATTACAGGCCCATTTCTATATTGCCCGCTTTTTCTAAAACCTTAGAGAAATTAATTTATCACCGTTTAGTAAACGCTTCAAATAAATATAATCTTATTACCTGTTCTTAATTTGGTTTCAGAAAGAACTGTTCTACTGAAACAGCATTACCCCCCCCCCCCCCAAAAAAAAAAAAAATCATTTTGAAAAACAAAATTAAACAAAAATTGTACTAGGGTTGTATTTAGATATTTAGATTTCACGAATGCATTTGACTGCCTTAATCATAATGTCTTAATAAAAAATATAGTTTTACGGTATTTGTGGTGAGGCACTACTGATTTTAAAGTCCTACTTACAATATCGTGAACAATAGTGTGCATGAACAATTCTTCTTTCACAATAAAACCTATTACGTCAGGTTTTCCATAAGGAAGTATTTTAGGACCACTTCTTTTTAACGTATACGTAAATGACTCGTTAACGTTAACAAGGACGCTAAATTTGTCAGGTACGGATATGATACAAGCACTTTTGTTTTTCCGAAACAAGTGATGATTTAATAGATATAGCTAACCTGATTTTACCCAAGATAAAATTCTGGTGCGATAGTAACTCTTAAAAAAATACTCATTAGTAAAAGAAAATTGGTCATTTTTCGTCAAAAAACAAAACAAAAAACAAGTCGGTTGTACTATCTTTATCACCAAGTTTAAATTCCTATCCCATCGGAATATTCAGTTCCTTCAAAACTCTCGGCGTACTTTTTTAGGGGCGAAGCTCCTTAGGGGCTAGCCATGTCCGTATGTCCGTCCGCCGTAGGCCGGCGTCGGGTGCTCGTGCTTCTGCTCGTGAGATTACGTGCTCACGAGCACGTGACCACATGCTCACGTGCTCGTATAGGGCAAAAAAAAAAAAAGAAATTGAAAAAAAAGATGAAAAAAAGTATGAAAAAAGAAAAAGAAGAAAAAAAAAGAGTAGGGGGTTCTGAGATGCCATCCCATCTGTCTGCTTAAAAAAAGAAAAAGAAGAAAACCACACATTCTCCTACTGACATGAATGAAAAGGCTCAAAGAAAAAGAAGAAAAAAAAGAGTAGGGGGTTCTGAGATGCCATCCCATCTGTCTGCTTAAAAAAAGAAAAAGAAGAAAACCACACATTCTCCTGCTGACATGAATGAAAAGGCTCGGCATGCTGCGGCTCGGCGTCTACGCAGACAAGCACCACCAGAGCTTCGCCCCAAGCAACATCATTCACCACGTGGAGATGCGGTCAATTTTTTAATTAGAACGTGTCCTGGGATTCTCATATAAATTGCCTTATTTCAAAGCTTTCCCAAGTGATTGGGATCGTAAATCGAAACCGTTCTTTGTGGCCCAAGAATGTTAAATTGTTAATTTACAACTCTATTGCACTCGCGCTTAACATACTGCTATTAGTCTGGGGTTCATCAACTCTGAACAATATTGAAAAACTGTCTTTGTTACAAAAATATAGATATTAATTAGCGTATATGATGTTCTTTGTGGTGTTCACACTGCTGAAATATTTAGAAACTTTAAGATAATTACTATTTACTAGCTAAATGAATGTAGACTATCCGTCAGATTCAAGAAGGAAAAAACAAGGGGCTCTTTGTGTCTTTGGAGAATTCACCAGCGTACCCCACTCGCCGCGCAGAGAAGTGGATGATGGTCACTCCGCTAATGAACTGTGGATTTCTTAAGGGTGAAATTTGCACTCAATGATTGGCTAGACCCTTTTTTATTAATAATGTTGATTTTGACTGTATAACTTCTAAAGATTTGCGCTCGTATTGTTCCACGTAATTTCTATTTTTGTTTTTGATTTGTTTTCTTCATATGTTAAAATTAGGGGTGTGCGAATATTCGAAATTTCGAATACGAATCGAATATTTTTCTTATTCGAGACATATTCGATTCGAAAATTGCATATTCGGAAGTACCCGAATATTCGGCCAAAGCCGAATATTCGGCCAAAACGGCGAATATTCGCACAAATTGCGAATCTTCGAGCAAGTAACGAATAATCTGCTTGCCACGCATTCCCCTATGAATATGCTTATTCACTGAAAAAGGCGTATGGTGCGTGCGTTATCGGTCTGCTCCGTTTCAATCTGTCCGATGGCAGCAAGACAGGATCAGTTTCGGTTTCTTTTTCACCAAGCCCTTTTTTGTGTGGCACTTTTATAGCAATATGTGATGTAATTGCGCGTTCTATGTATTGATACAATAAAATAAACCTCGAGAGTGAAATATAAATATAAATATCGAGAGTGTTATTTAATGTAAATGTTTGAAAAAAAAAAGAAGAAAAAGCTAGGTGCGAGCAGAACATTGCATCGACGTCGACAACAACTCCTGCCACTCCCGCGCGGTCAAAACTAGGGATGTCGCAAACCTGCCCCGGTTCGAGCTAGACGATGTACGACTTTTTCGAACTTGCAACGTAATGCTCGACATAGGTTCGTCTGAAGTTCTACTTTTGTGCGCATGTGCGAAAAAAAAAAAAAAAAAAAAACTAGTGGACTCACCTGGCGAAGGAAAGGTGCAATATTTGTTGAGTTTATTGCAATCACTGATTCAGATTAATAACTAATGAAAGCGTTAAAAGCGCATTTTTTCGCTTTTATATGATGTAAACATTGGTAACCATTTTATAAAATATAAAATAAACTACTTTCTAAATTTTTTGTTTCCCGAAATTCGAAATATTCGCGTAGCAGCCGGCCAACACTGTTCATAAGTCAAACTTCTTCAAACTTTTGTGAAATTCGCAGGTTTCCCGACTGAAAGGGTCTTTTTACTGGCGGAAATGTTGTCACGGCGCGTAGCGAGCGCTTACTTTCTGAACACGTTGAACAGTTACTTTTCCTACACAGCAATTTGTAATGAGTGCATTACTAGAAGCATTTTTAGCCTGCTGCAGCCTAGCAAAATGCATTTGCATTGCTTTATCTTAAAAAGGCAATAAAACCTGCTGTTACCTCTTGTTTTGCAATTTTTTATTACAAGACATATTCGATATTCGATTCGATATTCGAAGCCAGTTTTTTGTCTTATTCGTATTCGATTCGTATTCGAAAATTTCAATATTCTCACACCCCTAGTTAAAATGCGTAGTCATCTGAGTCTCAGTTGTTGCTTTGTGTGTGTGTATTACTTTTTATATTTTGTATACGCTCGCAACTGATCATTGTAGGGACCTAAAGACGAGTCAAGCTCCACGTTGGAGCTTTTTGTTCCTCGGGTCCGACCATCATAATCGATGGAAATAAAGATTTTATTATAATAGAATCCTCCGTCTTACCCTAAGGTGAACCGAAGCCAATGCTACCAGCTATCCCAGTCAATCTAGGGCATCGAATGCGTCACGTGACTTTGCCCTCTGCACTTAGCTAAGTGCAATCAGAGGGACACGTGTCAGGCTCTCGGCGTTAGATCCGCTGCGATGACCGTAGCGCGCCCGTTGAGACGCATTTGAGTGTAAAACAAAGGATACCCGTGATCGTCGTTCGGATGGCTTTCCCACATTTTGACTCTGCTTGAGGCAAAGTCAGCTTGCCGGTGAATTGCATCTTGAGCTCTTCGAAGAATATTCATGGATGGCCTTCGTGTTATACCGATTAAGTTACTTTGCTACGCGGGATCGCGTCACCATGTCACGTAACCCAACGTAAAAAAAAAAAAAAACGAAATTGCGGGAGAGTAGGGAAGCGAGCGAAAGCAACACATTCTGCTCGTATCTGTTTTATTCGTAGGGTCGAGGCAAATCAGACACCTAGATACAGACAATTGCGAGCGGGGCGACTGGCCGCCGCCATGTCTCAGCTCGTGCGGGAAAGCCCGCGAAATTACGAGTTGGACAGAGCTACGTTCACGCGCACGCTGCACATGCTCGCACGCGCGGGGCACCAGTCGGGATGCCACGCTTTCGATCGTCCCTATGCGCACCAAGTCTGTGCCTATTTTTTGAAGTCGGAAGGTTCTCCCGCGTACAAGGGGAGCTCCACTTTCCGCCTAAGGTTTTACGGAGCCTCACGGACCACAGTTGTGACGCGTTCGTCACGTAAGATGGCGTAGGCCCAGGAGAAGGCGTGAGCTGTTCTATGTTTTAGTGTGCAGAAGAGGTATCGTCGTGTTTATCGGAAAAAAAACAAAAACAACATTGGACGCCGGGAGGATTGAAGCCTGTTTATTGGCAAACATAGCAGACGCAACGCATGAAGTGAAAGCGCAAAAAAAGTCGGTACGATTCTACGTGAGGGACCGACCCAGTGGGCTTTGTTCTCTTCAGCTGCATTGGCACCGGTCGTAGGTCGTAAGAAACACCCGGTGTTCGCTGGACACGTGAAGTATCTGTGGCCTCGAGCGTGCTTAAAGGGACACTGACAGGGTATTTATGCTCGCCGAGGTTTTTAGTTGTACGTGACATATGAGAGCCCAACTACCCAAAACAGAATTTGCGGCTCGAAATTCGGTTTCTTTCCGCCCGAAAACCGCCGATCCAGAACTGGCCGGTTCGAGTCTCGCTCACTCTCTTTTCCGTGGTCACGGGCCGTTTTTGTAAGGTATCGATGCGACCACCAAATTTAATCAAAGTCGTGGGTCATTAAAGGCACACAGTCAATATTAAAAATAGAAAAAAATATGAAACCCATTTTTTGTGGCTTCAAAAAAGCTGCAAATACGTTGATTGAAAAAAAAAAAAAAAAAGGTAGCACAGACAACCGGAAGCGTCGTTTCGCGTATCGTGGGACTAGCACTAGCGGATGGCAGCGGACGACGGGCGTTGGACCTCTACTTCAGAACTGTCGTTCACGGTACTGGCGAATTCTGTCTTTCTTCGAAAGAGAAATTTTGGACCGATCAAAAGAACTGATATTCATCCCGTACGACACGCCCGACCAGCAACCCGATTGCACGAAGACGTCGCCGAGCCGTCGCCCCTTCTCGTGGCTGAAGACATCGCTCGCTCAAACGTCAAGCACGAAGTGCGTACTTCGAGTTGAATACGCACGCGTACGGTTACTTTACGAGGTGCGAATGTGCCCTATGCTTGGTGCTGCTCGACTTCAAGCCGGGAGTGCATGTATTGAAGGGAAATCGGCAGCAAACTTCCGACATACAGTCTACGCGCTGCATAACTACGCATGATAGAGTCCCGACTCGTTGATCTTTCGGAAACTTGTACACTCTGGCATAACTCTGGCCACTTTCAGATGCAGGACATGTGAGGCAACTCTTCACGCAACATCTTGGGAGTATTCTTTTCGGAGCTGATCACGGGAATTCACCACGGCACTCGGGCACTCACTACTAATTGCCAATTAAATGTACAAAACAACTCATCTTGAAATACAAAACAGCGAGCGGAACAAACATAACTGCAGAGGAATACCACGGCGAGCGAACGCATTTCGTCTGCTACGATGCTACGTGCGGAAAGAGGAGAAAAAAAAAAAAAAAGAACCGCACGGTCGGGTGTAGCCACGTGACTTCCGCCACTCACGCTATCCTCTCCACTTCTCCGTTTCGGTTTCGGTTTCGCGCAGTTGCGTTTTTTGGCTTTATTGACAAAATACGTGACTCTGTAGCAAAATATTAATTGGGTAGTATTCCGACACCATAATGAATCGCCTGACAAAAAAGAAAAAAAAATTTTGGGGGGTGTCAGTGTCCCTTTAAAGCCTGTCTGCTTCGTACCTGTCTGCAGACTTTTTGTTTGTGACCAGTGTGACGTCACATTCCAGGAAGATCTCCAGACGGTGTTCGCAGTCGGTCTCTTGTTCTAGCTGCGTGACCGCCACTTTAGGTGGCCCGCTTTCTGCTCACGTTTCGATCAGGTCTGCTGCAGCATGTCCGCCGAGAGATGGAACCAACAGCTTCCACAATCGAACTTTTTTTTCCTTCTTTTTGTTTTTTAAAGCTTGCTTTAACGACGCTATGCCGTTTGACGAGACGTGTGTCGTATTGTTTTCGCGTATCCACACGGTGTTCCACGTAATATTAGCCAAGCTTTAAAACTATTTTGGTGTATTTTAGGAAGACAAAATCGAATGAATAAGTTTGTTCGTTGTTTCAAGCAAGTCAGGCTATTTTGTTTTTTGCATTTTGCCCAATTAACTAATTAATTAAGATTAATTCGTGAACTTTTGAAATATTCAATTTAGAGCAAAAGTTCGAACGACAAAGTTGTAGAACGTCCTCAGAAACATTCAAATCGGTGGTTTTTATCAAGAAGCCTTAACACGTTTTTTTTTTTTTTGTAAACTTCGAAAAAATCCCTTTAATTACAAAAAAAAAACCAAAAAAACATGTGACTTTGCGCTGCTGAATAAAGCACTCTTGACAGGGCGCTGTTGACAGATTCGCGTTTATTTGTGGTTTTTTTTTAATTCGCTCCCTTTTTTTTCAAGTCCCGATAAAAGAATTGTGTTAAGACTTCTTGATAAAAATGAAAGCCGTTTACAATACCCTGTAACGCCGAATTAGAGCGCAGCTCTTGAGGAGGAGGAGGGAAGGGTACTGAGGGGAGAAGGTGGAAAGTCCCCCACTACTAACATGGGTGTGGATCGACGTGTGCTTAACGCAAGTCGCAGAAAATGCACATTTTTGGTGAGAGCATCGCGTGTAAATTTGGCGGGAATTTAGCGGGGCAATTTTTTCCCCTAACTTTAGCGGGTATTGTTTCCATTAGATTTAGCGGGGAAATGGTTTCCGCCAACTTTAGCGGGGGATTTAGCGTCATCGTCAACGTCATCATCATCGCGCGGTTACGCCGACGGTGACGCCAACGGCGACGGCGACGGCGCTCAAGCCGGAAACAGTCGCCTAAGAGCTGCGCTGTAAAACCACTGAATTGGATGTTTCTGAGCACGCTCTACAACTCCATGAAAGTTTTGCTCTAAATTAAATATTTCAAAAGTTAATTAACTCGTCGGAATTAATTAGTTAATTAGGAAAAATACATAAAAATGCCTGACTTGCTCCAAACAATGAACAACCTTTTTCCTTCGGTATCGTCTTCCTAAGATACACCAAAATAATTTTAAAGCTTGGCCAAAGTTGCGTGGAACACCATGTATATTGCGTATGTATTTTTAAGCCGTTGAACCGAATTCGGGGGGCAGAGTTGCTGCGAGGCGCCGTGCCTTTTTCTCCTTCCCCTTAACGGATAACATCCGCAACACACACACACACAAAAAAAATGCAACGATAAACGATACGCGAGAAACTATACTCCATTGACCTCTATGCCGGCAGTGCGATGGAAGCTACGTGCTCGTTGGACCGGTCGGACGTCCATCTTTTCCCGCGTGACCGCACTCGCTGGTTCCGCCGTCCGGGCACGGAGCTGTCGAAATTCTGTCCCTCGCGTAGCTCGAGGAAAAATGAATCCGACTGCGCGGTGTCAGGGTAGCGCGGAAGCCAACCCGTCGCTACGTGTCGTCGTCGTTTTCGACGGCCTGGAAACGCTGCGTCGTTTGTGTGCCACGCTGTAATCCTCACGTCGTCGGGGGCTGCTTTCTGATCTACACCAATTGCGGCATTAGCCGTTGGGAAGGCCAAGGAAGCAACGATATAGCGGGAAGGGTGAACATTGTAAGTGCCCCTTCGTGTATTTTTCAGCTCTCAGTGGTTTCTTTGGATCCAGACAGAGCCGCCTATTTTGCGTCCGCGTCGCAGTAAGCGCCCCTTTTAGCGTCTTAGAACGAGCGCGAGGCTAGCAGACGGCGACGCCAAGACCAGTGTTCGCAATTTGGCGGATTTCCCGCTAAATTCGGCTTTTTTTTTATTTGTCTAGGGGGAGAAATTGCCGTTTTTGAGGTTGACGGGATTTCTAGAGGTTTTCGAGCCATGTTAGAAGTTTTTCTTTCTTGTGATCGGAAATGTCTCCTGCCATCGTTTATAAATCGTAAATAGCTTTATTTCCGTGGTGAGTTAGACTGATGGGGTTTTCATTTTTGCTTTCTCTCCACAAATCTGGTATCAGTGAGAATAACGCTTCCGATGCGATTGGGATGTTACCTCGGTAAACATTGAAATATGCTTGGAATTAATTTGGGCGTCAATGTACGAATTCATTCTCAAAGTCTGCCAGGTGACACGGACGCAGTGAATTACCCGCAACAATAAAACAAAAGGCTATAGGTTTCGAAACTTTGAGACTGGTTACTGGAAGTTTTCGGCGACGTCAGGCGAGTAAGATAGCTCTACGGGAGAAAATAACTTTTTGAAAAGCAATTGAATTTTGTTCACTCTAGCTTTTAAGGGAACACAAATGTTGCGAAAGAAATCGGAACTTTGAGGATGCACGGTTGTCGGTATGGCTAGACAACACACCTGGTAACACCTGGTAACAGTAATGTCACACGGTGGACATCGTTCTGTGCATGGCAGCACTCTGAATCAAGTAAAAAAAAAGCTCCCTTCCGAAGTTTTTTTTTTTATCTGCTGTTTTTAATCTAATTATAATAGTAAACAGTTTTAAGAAGTAATCTTTACCGCCTAAAAATTGGCGGTTTGTAGCGGTTTTCTTATATTCCTTTAGGGTTTTTTTTTATTTATGAGTTTGCAACACTGGCCAAGACGCACGCGTCTGCTACCTTGCGACGCACTGTCGTCCATTTTCGTCTAGTTTGCCGCCTGTGGCAGGTCGAGGATCCACTAACGACGACGTAGTGAGTGAGCATGGTTTTCTCCGTGGTATTTGCCCAGACGGCCTTCATGCGCGCTCGTGGAGGCACCCTAGTTCGTCCGCTGGTCGGCGAAGGAGAGCTCTTGATTGTCCGGGACGCCTGACGGGATCGGCTCGGAATGTGGGCAGGCTAGCTCATTATCTTCACCCACTGCCGCTCGCATTATCTGCGTCTCGTTGGAAGCGAGGCCGTCTTTTTTTTTTTTTTAAATACACATTTTTCTGATTTATTATTTCTATATATTTTCACTTTTTTTTTTTTACGAGCTCTGCAGCGCTAATTCCCGAGCAATTTTATCACTAATGAGCCCAGATGTTTTATGGTCTTTTTGCGCTAGACGCGATTTAGTGCTGCTTTTATGAAGACAAATCGGGGATATTGCGGAGGTAATGTACGAGCACTTTGTCGGGTGGTCTCTGTTTTGTTTTCTTACCAAGGTAAAGGTGCAGCAGCGAAAGCGAGCTGGTTAGACACGTCGTTTCTCCGCTTCGGCCGACCTGACCGCGCTCTCCGCTTTTATGCACGCTGCTCACACCCGTCGGTTGATGGGATCATCTACTGCTTCATGAACTGACGGAGTAACCTCGTAATTCCTTTACTGTTTTATGAGTAACCTCGTAATTTTTTTTTATTGTTTTTCTCTCGATCTCGAGTAGTCCAGGTAGTAATTTGATTAATGTTTGAAGTTAATGTCACCTTCTTCGAGTCACCGTTACAATGTTTGTTTTCTCATCACCCTTCCCACGTAGATTGCTGCTTTTTATTTGTACACATATTCGTATAAAACTGGAAGTATTTCTGAAAGAACCAAAATAATTATTAGGACTCTGAGCTTTACACCTTTTAGCTTCTATTAAAGGGATGGTGAACCGAAATTTGGATTTCAGAATAACACAATGAAGGAGATGTAGGCGGGTCGCTACAATCCCTACAACACTACTCGTAAGGCGATATCGCGAATGGACGGCCGTATTTTGGGAAAAAGAGGTCGAGATTGAACCAGGCCGACGAGGCGCGTGACGTGAAGATACCTCGTTTCCTCCTCTCTTCACTTCACTCCCTCAAGGCGGCGAGGCGGAGAAGACGCGAGGCCGTTCCCTCTCGTTCTCGGAGAAACATGACGTGAACATTTCTCTCAAATGCGCGTCCTTTTCTTGAAAAATACGGTCATCCGTTCGAGATATCGCTGTATGAGTGATATTTTGGTGTTTGTAGCATCCCGTTGCACGCTTTTGCCGCGTGCTTTGTGCAATCCAGATTTCGGTTTAGCATCCCTTTAAAATATGCTCGCCAAATTTTAAACAGTTACGTGTTCTATCGAAATAATTTGGAACGTGAGTGTTACTTCCGAATTAATCGTGTAGTTGCTTTTCCCGGTCACAAGTGGCTTCACGCGCTGCGTTTTAGATTTTTGCAGAAAACGAGCTTGATATTTTATCGCGCTGCGGGGCTGGGGGAAGAACTTATTGCCCTTTTTAAAACGGATATGAGATCATCTTGTCAGCAGCTGCAAAGTTGGCGCTAGTAGTGGTCACCAAAGTGCGGTACCAAATATCATTATTAAATGTGAGTTGATTAGTTAGCTAATTAGATTTTTTTAACACCTTACGTCCGCCATGTCTGGAAGTTTGTTCCCAAAAAGAGTGTATCTTTATCTCAACGTCCGTATTTAGGGAATGTTCGAAACTCTTTGTCGAAACACCCGGTCTACTGTGTAAGATTCGACCGAGAGTAATTAATACATTCTTACAGTAATAGGGTCCCAACACTTTTTGGTATTTCTACAAACTCTTTGTTCTAAAAAAAGGCGCTCGAAGAAAAACATAATTTCTTCGCGAAACAAAAAAAAAAAAAGAAAAAAATTTGTTCGCAATTTAGTGGCAAATAGAACCATGTAGTCTTTGCAAAAGTGCGTCGGACATTGTCGTTTCTACGACCGCGGAACTTTGTGCGTATTGCTTCTCCTTAGTTCTGCTATGGCCATGCTTTGGGCAGACCATATTCGCCATTGAATAGCGCGGAGCAGCTTTTAGTTGTTTTTCCTTTTAACCTTACAACTGTTATGACCTTTTTGGACAACGGGCTACATACCGCGGATTGGAATAACCCATCTCAGGCGAATATTTAAACAAAAAATAATTACAGAATTTTAGGTCATATATTGCTCAATATGTCGTCAACTTTTAGCCTGAAACCATTCGCCGTCTATAAGGTTTTTTCACGTAACTATTTCGAGCGTTTTTCTTTTTTTTTAGATATTGACGTAAGCTCGCGCTTTCTAGATGTACTGCAACAAGCGCGAGAGCGCGAGGTCACGGCTTGGAAACATTCTTCCACAGAACGAGCGCTCGCACTGGAAAGACGCGTCTGAAAGCCAGGAGTGTGGGCTACCTCGCGCTTGTAGCTATGGCTTCAGTCTCAGCTTAAAGGGGCACTGAAGTCGATTTTGAGATCGTCCTTTTTGTGGTAACAACTCAATCTAGACGTTCTAAGTCTCCCAACGAACCCGCGACTACAACCGTGCGTAGCTTATTTCCTCGTTAAAAGCGTGTTCAAAGATCGCGACACGCCCTTTTTGGGAAGAATTTTCTTCCGAGTGAAGTGGTCGACGAAGGGCGCTTGTCGGCGAGTTGCAAGCGATGGCCTCGCCCGCAGAGAAAGAAAAGAGTTTTATCAGAATGCGTACCTACCAGACTCTCTTTGAAACAAGTTATAAGAAAATCATTCTGAATCTGCGCGTATTGAGGGCTTTCATTGGCCCACACAATGTAGTCCGCAAGAAAAAAGAGTCCACATGTTTTGGTATTGCCCTGAGATAAATAGGCGGTTTTGTAATATAGGATTTGGTATATGTGGGAACTAACACCTTTTAAACAATATAAGATCAAAAACGACCTTTTTCAAAAATGACTTCAGTGCCCCTTTAAGGGCGAACCGAGTAGATGACGTGAATTCGTGGCTATATGTTTCTGAAACTTCTTTCCATCCCCATGTCGAATTAGAGAATTCGGAGAATATTAACCTTAAGCTCAAACCACTCGTTCTACCATTTTGTTTTCACGTGCCTTTGTCTTGCGTGCGGGTACTCAACCGTAGCTGTCTTTCCGTGGTTGTTAGAGCGTTTACGCGTAAAATAAGTGCCTTCACAGTTGTTCCTTAAAGGCTGGTTCGGGTATATGTGTTAGCGTGCGATTGCGTGAAAACGCTTTCGTCACTGAGAGATTGCGAAGGGAAGGCTTTCAGCATGCGCTCCGTACTCCGTGCCTTCCGCCGTGCTTTGACTGGGTGCGCGAGACGCCAAAGACTGGACCAAGGTTGGAAGCCCGCGCTGGAGGCGGGACAATTGAAATTCCTCCTGGCCGCTGTCAGCGACGTCTAGTCATTTCTCGCAGTGGAATGCTCGCTATGCCAACCGAGGTCCGCGCAACGGATTCTAGTAGAATTCTAGTAGAAGAGCGCGAGGAGTGGTAACGCAGTCGGTTGCACCCTAGCGTAGATGTCTCGACCAGTCTAGACCTGAACGTAACTGGATGCTTGTGCTCGGCGGTTGTTGACGAACTCTTTTTTTTTTTCTCGTTTTCAGTTGTGCCTGTGTGCTTTTTCGAATGCGGCCTGGAACCACAAGTGCCGAAGTGCGGTGAGCAGAATCCCCTTTCCTGCTTTCTGCTCGATTCCAACTCTGTGGAGAGGGGGCGCCTTTTTCCTCTCGGGAAGTTTTACCGAACACTTTTGCTGGGGACAATACGTTACACTGCGCTCATTTGCACTAGACAGCGCGCTTAGAGTGCCAAATTTTCTTCTAGTGGTGTGTGGGCGAACCGCGTCCGAGAACGCACGTGCATCGCGCTCTCCACGCTGTCGCGCAGTCAAGCGGCGTCGAGTGGGAGGGTCGCCTCCGGCGCCCCGAGGCACCGGGCTCGCCGAGACATCCGAGACGGCTGCGAGCTTTCTCGACTCGCTCGCCCACGACGATTTGTGCGGGAGGCCGCCCCTTGAAATTCAAAAGAATAATAAGTACGGGGCATACGAGTACAGCCGTTTGAACTACGGAAAACGTGTTCGCGCCAAGACCATTGGATTTTCGCGGAGTGACATGTATGTATCCTCCTTTTATGGTGCTTGGAGCGCGTCTTCGACTGGCGTGTTTAGCGTCCTATCCCCCACCTGCACATCAAAAGTGGTCCCGAAGTAGCAACAAATGACGTCACGGAAGCCGGAGCATCACGCTGTCGGATGTCGCGATCCTGGCGTTTGGTCGTAGAAATGCTGGCGAGAAGCACGAGTGAACGCGAGTGGCGCTGTCGTCGTGGCGTCTCAACTCCTGTCTGCCGAAGCTTCCGTAGACTGTCAAGCTGTGGAGCGACTTGCAGCGGTACGGGCGTCTGCCACATCCCGGCGTCAGCGTGACACTTGTATGACGTCATCGGGCGAAATGGAGGGACCAGTTTTTTTTTTGGACGCGGTCAACGCACCGGTCAGAGACGCGTTCCAGACACCCCTAGCAAAGTATTTGGTTCTACCAGCACCTCGGTATGTAAGAACGCCGTAGTGCTGGAAATTCTACGTCGCGTACCCGAGGCCGGAGCACACATTCGACACGAATACTGGGTCAGCGCTCGGCTGGGACTTGCGCTCTCACGCCAGAAGCTTGGAAGAGCGAGCTCCGGGGTTTCGGCGTCCCTGCCGAGCACGCACGCTCGTGGGGTGCAAGCATAATCTTTCGGGGCAACATGCTCGTGGTCGTCGCTTCGACTTCGCTCGCGCATGAAGGAAAGCACGCGAAACCACGCTGGATTAAATAATGAAAATATCAGCCATCTCGCCTTCCACGAGTAGGCCTGCTTCGCCGGTGAATGAGAAGTATTCCAAGAAAAAAAAAAAAAAATAGGGAGCAGAAATTACTCCTAAGGTTCATTCTCTTTAATCGCTGTAACCGGTGGACGTCGTCCCGTGGAAATTGTCGGCCTTTCGGACACGGTAGCACTTCGTTGAAACACGTTCCCAGCGACGCGGCACCGCACACGGACGGAGGCAAACGAGCGAGATGGCGAACTGTTCCTCGTGTCGGCGGCCTGGTAAACGCGGTGGGACACGATGTTCTTCGACTGCCAGGAAACAAGTTGTCGACGACGGTTCTTGGGCAACGAAAACGTGTTTTCCGATAGTTGCTGTTGCCTCAGTGTGACAGGTTTGCCGAAGACGCGTTTTCCTCGTGTTGACGAACAATGTTGTCCTACTGTTTTCTCAATCGGACAGCGTCTTTAGGTGCCTCGATCGCTTTGCTGTTACGAGCCGTCTTATTGAAACACCAAGCGCGAAAAGTCACGCCCTCTGCTGCTTCGGAAAGAGCTATACGTTCAGATAGCTGCCGATCAGTGCGCTAGAAGCTTTTAATGAACTTACTGGACTTCGTATACTCAACGCGCCACCGGGCGTCTGATCGACGTGAAGTGACGGTCGCGAGAGCGACGCCAACATCATCCGCCGCTTTAAAGCTCGGGAATGACATACAAATTACCGTCTTTTTTTCGATATATTTCGCGGTCTATGCGTAGAGCCCTGCGCGGATAACAGTTTTATCATCCGCATCCGATCCGCATCCGCAATGTTCTTAAATGATTGTATTCGCATCCGATCCGCATCTGCAGACTTTGTATCCGCATCCGAACCGAATCCGCAAAATTCGTAACCGTATCCAACTCTCAATCCGCGCATTCATTTTACATAAGAAAATAAAACATTAATAAAAAAAAAATCTGGATGGTATCCTATTAGCCGTCTGCTTACCTTTCTAGAAAGAACTTTTCGTGTAAGAATATAATGAAAGTCACGTTGCCATATTTTGTTTTATCGTATTTATAAAATATGAAATCATCCTTCCAGAGAGAGAGACACTTCGCTTCGCTCGAAAGACGATCGCAGTTTTTAGAACTTCATGGGTGTCCGTGACACTGACACTATGTCTAGTATATGTGCTCAAAAAAAAAAAGGAAATATATATTTATTTTTATTTTTGTTTCGTGAATCCCACTTCGAGCAGGCGCATATTTTATAAACAAGAAAATTGTCAAAGGACAAACTAATAACATTCTGCCATCTTTATTAGTCCAAACAGTAAAAAAACTGGGAGGAAATGTACTCACTCGCAGCAGCAACATACGCGTGTATATATGGTAAGGCGCGAGTACACCACTGAAAAAATATCACAATATTCAAAAATCGCAACACCTCCAATCGGTCACAGTTTTGAACACGAACCCTCAACTGAATGCTCGGAACCACATACTTAAAGGGGCGATGCAACGATCTTTGTATTTTGCGCAAATACCGCTTAGAACGGATCCCTGACGTTAATGACCCGTGAAATACCCGTTTGTTTTTCACCACACGCGGTCGAAGTCGCGGAAAAAAATAAAGAAAAACGAGCAGAGTTCACCCCCTCAACTGGCAGCCAGAACAAGCGGCCACGTGATCTGGAGCCGATTATATGCCGCCAATGTTGATCATAGCCACGCGCTGGGGTTGGCAAAGCGCAGGACACGCGCTGAATTCCAGACATTGTTATGGTTCGGCTGTTATCGTCATTGCAGCGATTGGACACGGGACACTACCCGAATGCTTCTCGCGCTATCGATTATCACGAGCCCAAATTGAGTGTCCACGCCATGCTCGGGTCCAATCCATGAGCCGCATTCAAATATCGTCACTGGGCGGTACTGCTACCGCCCATCTACGTCATCAGGTTTTGCGAAGGAGAGATTGAATGAAAACACTCGGTTTTGTCCTCAAAATTACGGCGCAACAAAGGAGCTTCTTGGTCAGTGGCGTTGCGTGCGAGTATCCTTGAGTCCCACTAGTGCCAGTAAGCTCGTATAAAGTGAAAAACATTCCAATTGAATATCGTTGCACCGCCCCTTTAGAAACAGCTCAGTGCCAACTGTCGAGAAAAAGAAAACGCACAAACACGCAACATTTCACTTGTCGAGGTTCTTGTGTAGAAGAAACAGAATATTGTCAACTCGGACGCATTCAGACTGGTTCGCCTTTCTTAAATTAATATGCGCTGATGAGAAGTCTCTCTTCGTTGGTGCACTTGATGCTGGGATGGTAGGCACAAACTGCTCTACAAGAATGAGGTGCGGAAACTCGTGCTGGCGCAGGTTCCACCACTCCAGAGGATCGCATTCAGTCTCCTCAATATATACTTGTGGGCGAAGAAGCCACTTGCAGGTTTCTTCTACATTCTTGTGCTTTGGCTTGTACTTCTTAGTTTTTTTTTTTTTCGGAACGCTTTTTTTTCCCTGCCAAAGAAGAACACGATTCCCGGGATGACTGATACTCCTGCATTCTTAGTTTTTTCTAGGGACAGTATGTTTGGCGAGACAGAACGGTGTAAAACAATCTTTAGTAAGAATGAAATCTTTATTGACGTAAATAACGATTTGTTTCCCAATTGGCGCCTGTAATCTAGGAGTGTAGTTTGCCCCTGCAATACATTTGATGATGCGCTTCATAGTATCACTCACTCATTCACTCTACACTGTGCGGTCACATACGTTTATAAACCGCCTCGGCAAAAAAAAAAAGAAAAAAAAGATGTAGATGCGGATTTGCGGATATCCGAATCCGATCCGCATCCGCATCCCCTGGCATCTGCGTCCGATCCGCAATCCGCCCAATCTGATTCATTTTTATCCGAATCCGCCACTTTACTGCGGATATTCGCGGATACGCAGGGCTCTAGAGCCTATACATGTTCAAAAGCTGGTATTTTTCGCGATGCGGACTATGTACAGATGCGGACAACAGAATACTTTTTTTTTCAAGGTCGTTGATTATGACGAGACATGGCGGTTTTTGCGAATGATAATTTACGTTTACGTTAATCTATTTTTTTTTATAGATGTTTGTTTGTGCGCTAATAGAGGAGGCACTTTTCAAAATGTTCTGCGTAGAATTGTGAGCGTTCGGATTATGCGTAAGGTGAGCACTATGCACCGAGCGCGGATTATCTAGCGACAAACCTCTTTTTCAGCCGAAATTTCCCCGTGCGGACTATAGACGGACAAATGCAGTAGCTCACTTATTGAAACCACTTTGGTTGTTCGCATGCCTCTGTAGCTAACCTATGGCAGTCGAATGACAGGGCGCTGAACCGTAGCCTCGAATGTGTTTCGCTCAAATCAGTGTGCACGCGAACCCCGATGATCGCACCTATAGTTGCCAGGGCACACTTTAACAGCTGGTGCTCAAGCCCGCATTTCCGCCACTCGAAATGCGAGCCAACGAGTGCGGTAGTCACGCCAATAAACGTAAACGTCAAACGAGACGATAAAGCGAGAAGGCGTCGAAGCGAGGAAATAAACGGCGCAGTCTTGAACCTGCGGCATCAAAGTCTCTTAAACCACACACAGTACACGCAGATGTTGAGGCTACTTTGACTTGCCGGAGTCGCTGGCAGGGCCCCATTTTCGACGGCACGCATACTTCAGCTTACTTCCGTATACGCAGCCGACGCTCCGAGCTCGTGGGACCCTCAAAACAGTTTCAAAAGCGCAAGCCATTGTGCCTTACTGTGCATGATTAGTTCAGCCATGATAGAACAGGGTCAGAAACATGACGAACACCATGTTGTTGCGTTTTAGTGATCCCATCAGCTCGTAGCGAGACAACATGAACATCAAAAATATTAGTTCTACGACTGCGGTGCGCGTACCCACCCCCTCTATGCTCGTAGATATGGGTGGGAACTTGGTCACACGGCAGGCATATAACTGATCCAATTATCCCTGAGCTACCACCGCTCTACACCGCTCTGTCAGTCTCTAGTATTCCTGGTGAACGAGCTAGCCTTCTTACCGCATAGTCGTGAGTCAAAGCAGTGACGTGGCCTTTTTAATGCCGCCATAGACCAGCTGACGCTCAGGTTATACCTACATCAGAACCATCGTCGATTTCACCAACAGTCCTATTATGGGCTGCGAAAGGCGATCCCGAGCAGCGGAGTACGAGGGAGCATGCAAGCAACTCCTGCAGTTAACTGTCGTTATTTGTGGCTCATTCTTACGAGAAGTAAACATTGGTGTGACTGGAAGGGAGGGGGGGCGACTTTATTATATTTTAGATTTCGTCCGAGATGAGGAGTATTCGAAATACAAGTATCTAAATTACGCATTTAAAATACTGCGTATATTTTGTATTTAAATCATCTTAGATAATGTAGTTGTCGATTGTATTTGAATACAATCGCCAAATACATCCGAATCGCAGATACAATTGTAACTGAATACAATTTTCTACCCCCTTTTTCGTCACGTGAAAGAAAATAAGGTGTCTCAGTGTTTAGAGAGCAAGAGGTTGGCCTGCCCTAGAGATAAATGACGACTTATTCTTTCCGTAGGTAAGCAGTCTGCCAGTTCAATACGACTATTGGCCTCTGGGTATGAAGGTACGTCAGTCAGAAGTTTCTACACGACCGCACAGTGGTCGTGTAGTGACGGGAGGTCTAGCACCTGGGTGTTGCAGTGTGCGGGTTTCAGCTCCACGTGCTCCGTGCTATCGTGAGCTAACACACTCGGACAGCAATTGTATCTTGGCGATGTGAGTCGTATGTCAAGAGAATTTCTGTTGCAAGTTTCGATCGCAACAATGATTCAATGAACACGAAATAGAGAACGTGGGTTGTGAGAATCGAAGGTTAATAGACAAAATTGCTGCAGGGGCCACGGTGCTCAGGTCGAAAGACAGTGGTTAGCATACATCACCGCTAAACAGGTGACCTCGAGTTTGCATCCCGGCGCCACGAAAGATTTTGTCTTCCGTCGGCTTCGTAACATTGATCCCATTCGATGAGTACGGTTCACTCATCTTTAAACTTGGACTATTTCCGCTCTAAAGGACACGTCAGATTATGGAGCTGTCCCGTCATGCATACATGCATAGATGCACCAAAGAACCTAAAATAACCTGCTCGAGTTGAAAAAGAAAGAAAGAAAAAAAAAAACTCTCACTAGTAATATGTTTGTAGAGGTTGTGTTCTAAATTTAACCGATAGGGACAAGGCACGTCCGACTCCTGGGTTCTTAAAAACGGTTCTCTTTATTCTTCTTCTTCCTCTGCAGTGGCCGCATTAGTCGCGTGCTGCTGCGGCGGCGACAATCCCAATTCTTCGTTTTCTCACCGTCAAAACTGTTAGGACAGGCTGTGCACGAGACAGGCAGATCACGCGACCGCTACTGAGGCCCCCTCCAGTTTCCTGGCTTTAGGCTGGTATGGCCAGGAGACGATAAACGAAGGCTTAAAATCGCCGGAACGGTACATGTCATAGTCAGGGTTTCGTGTTGTCGTGGTGGCACTGTTCCAGTGTTCGGTGTGGAGGAGATGATGATGATGGTTGTAGCTGGGGCTGTGGCATCCAAGAAGCGGGTTTGATACAGTCGATAGTGATGACCTTCTGTTTGCCTTTTACCTCTATAGTCATCGTTTTCATTGTTCGTTCCAGAACCTCCAAGGTGCCATCGTATGCCGGTGTCAACGGCTTTTTGATTAAATCGTGGCCTACGAAAGCCTGTGTGCAGGTCTTAAGTTCTTGGGACATGACACCTTTGCGGGTGGCAGGATTTCTTGGAGGTGTTGGTTGCAGTTGCTTGAAAACTTCTCGCAATTGGTTCACGTAGTCGCATGGTGCTGGAACGGGTTGTTCGTTGAGGGGAGCTAAAAACTCTCCTGGTAGCCGTGGTGTTGTACCGAGCACTCGTTTCGCTGATGTGCACTCCAAATCTGGCTTGAAAGGACATCACACTGATCTCTATGTCTATTTGCTGGATCGCGTTTGACCAGCTCCGCCTATGGACGGGAATGCGGCCACGGTCGGCCATATTTTTGGTAGAGTTATATCATCTCTAGCCATCATAGTAATATGGCGGACAGCGCAATGGCGGCAGGCTGCCATAAAATAGCCGTAGATCTAGTACACTGCACCGTTGGTGATATTTCGTGCTTGATTGAAGTTGTTCGACGCAGCAGAGTCTTGAAACCCGGCGGAACGGTAGCCTCATTTTTAAGGACCCGGCGAAAGTTCTACGAAAGCGCAGAACCGGGGGAAAGCAGCGCAGCTCGCATCGAAAGCAGACTCCGTACCGGCGTCTGCTTTCGATGCTTCTTTCGATGCTTCTTTCGATGCGACTTTCGATGCGTGCTGTGCTGCTTTTTCCCCGGTGCTGCGATTTCGTGAAACTTTCACCGGGTCCTCAAAGATCGGGCTACCGTTCACGCCGGGTTTCAAAAATATGTTTCGTCAAACAATTTCAGTCAAGTACGAAATATCACTCACGCTATTTTGATGGCACCTTGCCACCACAACTGCCAAAACGCCGTCTGCCATGGATGGATGATAGTGGCTGCAGCAGCTGTACCTTGGCTAGAGGTGATATAACTCTACCAAAAAGATGGCCGCCAGTGGCCGCATTTGCGGAGCGGGCAAACGCGATGCTGCAATGGACCTTTTGTAGAAATACGCGGTGCGCATGCGCGGAGTATTTCATGCGCCTGGGTTCGAGAGTATCTAGTTCCAAACAATCCGCCATCTTGCATTTCTCGCCTTCGAGCGGTTTCGTTGTGTCGACCTCGGGGCGGAAGATTACGCACGATGGGGACAAAGGTGAGCTTGGGGGAGCCGTATCTATAGGTCACATCGCCTCAATGGGTGAACAGGATGTAGCTGACGTTTTGGGCGTGGAACGGGTGGGAGAGGCCTTGGGCGCGCGTTGTTTTCCAGTCACCTAGTCTCGAACCGATTCGCGTGTCTAGGTGGCAGCACATATTCGCCAAGAGGTCCATTGTCATAGAGATCAGTGGGACATCGCATCTGATACCAAGCAGCACTAGAGGCAAATGCTGGAGCCAGTGATTACGGTCTTCCTGTGCTATTAAGGAGGCCTTCAGTTGTCGGTGGAGGCGTTCCACCATCCCTTGGCTGAGCGGTGGTACGATGTCGTCCGAATGTGTCGTGCGCCGAGGAGCTGAGCCAGTGCCGTGAACAGCGCACTCTCAAACTGTCGCCCTCGATCAGTGGTTATGGTTGATGGGCAACCGTATCGGGAGATTCAATGCATGACAAAGATATCTGCGACCGTCTCGGCTGTAATATTGGGGATCGGTATGGCCTCTGGCACCTTGTGTACCTACACACGCAGGTGAGGAGGTAGGTGAATCCTTGGCAAGGGGGCAGGAGCCCTACCAGACCCAGATGGATGTGGTCAAAACGTGCCTCCGGGAGTGGAAAAGGTACTATAGGAGTTTTGTTGCGCCTCGTGATCTTAGCACGCTGGCACTGGAGGCAGCTCCTTGTCTAGTGGCGCACGTCAGCATTTACTCTGGGCCACACATAGCGTGTGGTGACTAGCCGCTACATGTGTTGCGGATCCCTGGATGGTGAAGGTCGTGCAATGCGTGGAAGACTGCTCTCCGGAATGAAAGAGGTACGAAGGGCCGTGGGTTTCCTGTGGACACATCGCAGGTGATGGTAGTTGAGCCCAGAGGTGAGGGAATGTGTAAGTTGCAGTGGCGACTCTTTCTGGCGCTCCGCCAACAGCTCGGTGTCGTCGCGCTATGCCTCTGCCATTGCGTGAAAAACAACAGTGTTGCAGGTTGGGGTGAAAGTCCCGCTACTCGCGATAGGGCGTCAGAAGCGGAATTGTGTTCTCCTTGGACGTGCCGAATGTACACTGTGAATTCCGAGACGAATCCCAACTTTTGGATTTCCCGGACAGAATAGTTCGTGTGATTGCGTCTGAATGCGAATGTGAGAGGTTTATGGTCAGTTAGTATGTGGAACTTGCTACCTTCCAACATGAGCCGGAAATGTTTCAGGCTTAGGAAGATGGCCGACCATTCTCGCCCGAAGGTGCTGTACCTTGTCTCTGCTGGCTTCATCTTCTGGGAGAAAAAGGCTAGAGTGTGCCAGTCTGCCTCAAAAAAAAAAAAAAAAAAAAGGAAGAAGCGAGTTTTATAGTTGGACATAAAAATGTGCGGCTTTTTTCTTTCTTTCTTATTTAATTCCACTTTTCACTGCGCTGTGTCTTGCTTATACCTGTATGGGGTACGGTACCTTTGTCAAGTATTTCTATTCTTTTGTTCCTGACGCTCTCCCAGAATGCTAATACATACAAATACATCGGCACATTTTCTTTTTTCCCCGCTATTCATAGTCTTCGAAGTTGCCAGCTATTTCCATATTCCTTTCTCATGGAAACATTGCTTGTAGGGCTCTTTTGGAAACATTTGCCCATTTGCGTTCGTTGATCATGAAAGGTTGGAGTTACATTATTCTTCACGGTGTTCTCGCGAACAGCGGAGAATTTATTCCGCGACGCTGGTTGTTGTTCTAGTATCATTGAGTACGAGCGATCAGTATTGTTCGTTGGGCACTCTGAAATTAGGGTGAGTTTGCTTCTACGTTGCAAATCTTTTGTTCGTGAAATGCGTTAAAATATCGATCGTTGTCTCTCTTATAGATATATATTTTGTTCTTGCTGCACGAGACATCTTATTCCAGTTTTTTTTCTGACCCTTTGTCAGCGCACGATCAATCTATTCAATTTTCTTTAGCCTCAAGGCGGGCTATCCACGAACGGGATTGCCCAATTCAATTTTTGTCACCTTTATAAGAAATGTAAACAGATATTTGAGTAGGGCACTGCGAACGTGCTTCATATATATATATTTTGTTTTCCACTGCACTTTTTGTTTGCGTTCTTCCCACCATTGAAAATGACGTCCGTCGTCGTTGGATTTGTTTTCGTGGTTGTCGTAGTAGGGCTTAAGGCGTAGGGCGTTCGTCGTCGATATCGCCAAACGGTCGAAAAAGATCTCCCGCCGCGCGGTGTTCTGAGGATTCAATACTGTGAAGCGGACTCGTTACCACATATCTTCGCCGCAACGTTTTCATTTATTTATTGTACGAGCTACACCACAGTTTAGAGCTAACCCGCTTTATGAACGGCATTTGTAGAGCACACACTTGTGTATGGGTCTCATCTAGCGCCCGCTTGATGACCATAGTTGCTGTGATGTCGCGATAGACAATTATTCGCCATCCTCGATTAATTACAAATTGAATGGGAGTTAATATTTGAAATTAATAGCTTCGGGTAGATGGTGCGAGCCGCCCGTTTAAAGGTGTTCAGCCGTATCCGTCCCTCCAGTACAACCCAGAAGACAAGGCCTGCGCATTGCGTCATCGTCGGTGGATCCCTGAGCTGCCCCGAGCGACAAACGCGCTGAAGCTTGGCGAGACTACGGTGCAAAGTGGCAGACGCGTGCGTTTTGGCGTCGCTCTTGTTGCGAGACGCTGAAGGACGCGCTGTCGGCGACGTGGACGCTTCGCGTGGGAGCTTTGCCTCATTGGGCATCGATATGTGGGTAAGTCAACTTGTCGTGCCTTTCGCCGGGACAGGGATAGAGATGAGAGCCTTTCAAATGCTGAGCGCTATCAATGGTGTCGGGTCACCACGTCAACATCACCGAGATAGAAAGCCGTAGTGCTCAAAGGGGCGATGCAACAGTATTAACTTCGGAATAATTTTTATTTTACTTTTATGTTTACGTTGTTTATCTTACCGAAAGGGATATAGAAACCGCCTCATTCTTTTGAAATATCGCAATTCCATCGCGTAATTCGCAGCTTTCGGCGACTGTGGGCAATACCACCTAGAACACAAGGCCTGCGCGTTTCCTCCTCTAAACGTCATCACTAGTAGATCCCCTCAGCGCCCCCTAGGTAGCCCGGATGAGCACCGTCGTCTGCTACATCATCTGCGACATCGCCTGCTTCAGTGGTTTGTGTAGCAGATAATGAAACATGCTCACGCCGAGTGTCTGTTGCTACAGCATACGATGAAGTTAGACGTTCACGTGGAGCGTCAAATGCATGAGTGAAAATGCCTTACTGCTGTGCGAAGGGCTGCAAAGCCCTTCGCTGGACGCTGGCACTGGACGCCATTTTCGAGGGCGCTGTTTATAGACCTTTCTAATGTTTACAAAATCACAGTCCAGCGTGCGATCTTCACAGCCCAGCACGTGCGTGTTCGTCGCTTCGGAAAGCGAGCAAAGCACGCGCCATACGCACGAACGCTCAAAATGGCACAGGCCACAAGCTCGTTTTTGGAAAGGTCTATACTCCGGGTCGCTGCTTTGAAGCGTTCTTCCGCAGAACGAGCGCGCGCGCTAGAAATGCTCGTCTCAAAGCAAGGAGCGCGTGCTAGCTCGCGCTTGTGGCCGAGGGAGTGTTCGCGTGCGCGTTGCAAATGAACTGGAAGCTCGCAATCAGCTCGCGCTCAGAAGTCACGCACACAGCTGTGGCCGCAGGTGAATGCGACGTAGTTGCGACGCGGCCCATACTCTCGTCAAGCTTCAGCCTGTTTGCCGCTTGGGGCGGGTCGGGGATCTACTAACGAAACGTCATGCGCAGGCCTTGTATTCTAGGTGGTATTGCTGTGGGTCCGCGGCGGCAGAATCGGGCTCCCTATACTTCGTTTCAATTTAAGTCCAGACGCAGCCGATGCTACAAGCGCGAGCATGTGGCCCAGAATAGTGCTTGCACTGCACGAGTGCGCGTGCTTGGCAGGGACGCTGAAAGCCTGGAGCTCGCGCTTGTAGTATCGACTGCGTCTGGACTTAAGCTGAAACGAAGTATAGCTCCTGAAAATGATAGTCTTTCGAAAGAAGGTGCTGGCTTACCCTTTCCTGATGTGGACGTATCAGGTACGGCTCATACATCGCTCGTGTTTCACGTAATTATAATTACTTACGCGTCGCAGACCCAGCCTCGTGCTGCTGTTCTACGACGACCATCGAGTTGACGGCCATTTTGATATTAACTATCGCGCCCCCTATAGACCGTAGAAGTTTCGAACGGCGAAGCAAAGAACGGGAATATTTCGCGATTTGCAGCCGCGAGGTGCCGGCCATGGGAACTGAGGCGTGACGCCAAATTGGGTGCATCGTAATAGGTTGGCAAGATGTGCCATTATGTGCTCAATCTAAGGCTGTATTTTATAAATAGTATTGTTTCAACGTGAGTAAATCCGTCAAAAGCCTCGTATCATCGACATAATTGTACTATATTCAGTTTTAGTGGTGCGATCTGGAGAACCCAACTGGCTACTCTCCCGGGAACACGTGACGTCACTGCGCACGTGACTCGGAATACCGTGTAAGTGTTGAGAGTGGTTGGGAGGCGCCGAACACTTTGATTGTTGGACAATTTCTTTTTAATACAGAACTAACGAACGTGGGCAAAATTGGATCCCAGTTCTTTTCTCCAGACGTGACAAGAAACAAGTTCCACGATTACTTGATCGAAGTCCAAAAATTGTTGTACGTCCTTTTACGTACACATCGCGACACTGTTAGCGCGAACACGACATCGGCGAATTTTCGCATTTTACTTCTAAATAGTATTATCGAGCACGAAATTTTATCGCTTACATTATAGAACTAAATGAGCTCTTTCCGCAGCAATAATAACTTGAATGACGTCCTTTGGTTTCAAAGAAAAAAACTGGAAAAACCGGCGATCGCTTGTTCGCGCTAACAGTGTCGCGCTCTGTACGTCGTGCGTGACCGACTGGGCACCAGCATGGAGCACAGATTGGACAAAAGTGCGACGTGAGCTTTCCGCCGGGGCTGGTGTTCTGGCGGATTGGACGCGAGTTCTAGCGGAATGCTAACGTGGCACTTGTGTTCGATATGTGCCAAGCGCTGGTCCTCACTAGGTGACGTAAAACGTTTATGTTAGCTTAAACTCTCTCTCCCCCCCCCTCAAAAAAAGAAAGAAAAAACAACAACAACAAAATATGGTGCACTTTTTTTCTTTGAAAACCAGAAATTATTTTGCTTAATCTCGAAACGAAAATAGTGTTTAGTAAAAAAAGACTTATCTTGAAGTCCGTCGCGACCCATAAATGCACTAACCTGTTAGCCTGAACGGAGGGGAGGAAGTGGCCGAGTGGGCTAACGCGTCTCAGCTCGGAGCGTGGAGCGAAAAGCTTGCGCTGGGAACCTCCTGGGTTCGATCCCCGCCGCCCCCGCCCGTTTCGATCTGGATGAGTTTCGTACCGGCACGCGTTCGTGTGATCACTACTGCGTGATGCACGTTAAAAACCCTAGGTTAGCGGTTGTACTGCACTGGCTAAATTTCTCATCTACAGCTAAGAGACCGATTACCCGTTGAGGCGCATCTCCATCAAGGCTGTATAAACATAAAGAGCAAAAAAAAAAAAAAAGCCTGAACGGACGTTGACGAAATAAGACCCCCTTTTTTGTTTTGTTCATTGTTTGAGATTTGAAAGGAAGCTGCAGAGCCCCCTGACCAAACGTGTGTAAAGCATTTCGGATTGCTTTTTTTCTTTTTCCTTTTTGCATCGTGACTTTCAAAGTCGGAGTTTATCTGATTAATCTGAATTGACAAAAATATTTAACAGATGGGTGTTTTTGTAAAAAAAAAAAAATAGTCACCTGTTTTTTTGTTTTTTTATATAAACAGGTGACTGATAATATGGGCATTTACGGGAGCGTACGTCGCAGAAAACGGGCAGCGGAGAAAAGTTCATGGGAGAAAAGCTCACCGCAAAACTGTCCCATGCGGAGAGAAGCTCACTTGCGAATCTAAGAATTGAGCGTTCACTCAAGTGAAATACGTTCACCCAACTGAAGTATGCTAAGATTCCTTATGCGCCTGCGGTCATTCTGCGTTTCACTAGATGAATTTATTTTTGAAATGTAAAAGCATCATGTAACGCGTAAGGCATTGCCCGAAGAAAATGAATAATTTCAATAAAACGCCAATTAAAAAAAAAATAATCGGGGAGAATTATAACCAGTGTATAGGGCTGCAGCTTGAGAGGTATCTGGATATTTATTTATAAAATGACCTTTTTTTGTAGTATACTGGTGAGCTTTTCTCCGGACCCGCACAAAAGTGGGGGAGCTTTCCTCCGGCGAGCTTTTCGCCGGGATTCGCAGAAAACAGGACACGGGCATGCGATTTCTCTATTTCCAGGGAACACGCGCGCAGTCCGAAAACTTAAAAAAAACTTCCGGTACCAATTAGAGAAGACTTAGGTCTGGGCAATTGATCGATTAACCTTCCGATTAATCGATTAAGGCTTTAATCGCGATCAAACTTTTTAACCGGTTAATCAGTTTTTTAATCGGTACTCAAAAAGAAGTCAACTGGACGCACGGATGACTCTATCCTGGACGACCTGCCCGAACTAGGAGTGACTCAGGCCCCCCCCCCCCTCCCCCCCCTTCCCCTAAGGAAAACGCTGCGTGGCGTGCATCCGGTCGTTCTGTCCTGAGCGGTTTTCTGCTCCCAGCCAGGTGCTATGAGTATGAGCAAGGTTCGATTCTCGCGCTCGTGAAGCGTCACGTATTCGAGGATATACATTACTGTTCTACCGAGGCCAGACGAACAAGCCGGGACCGCAAATGATCCCTTTACGACTGCGAAACTTCACGTGTTGAAGATCTATTACACATCCTGCCCAGGCAAGACAAACAAGCAGAAAAACAAGCTGGGAAGCTAACAACGCCATGATTACTTGTTCCAGTATTCGGCCCGTACAAATGAACGAGTTCACGAGTATGAAAGGCAATCTCGCTGGAAAGTTGGGGTTTAAAGTAAACTCCAGTGGCGAAGTTTTTAACTCAAAGGAAGTCCACTGCATCATCTGCAAAAATCCGTTTTCATGCAGTGGAAGCGTAAGTTCGCTTCAGTATCACCTACGAGCGAAGCACCCATGTACGCCGCTGCAGCAAGGACCATCCGCCAAAACGCAGACAACAATCAACGCCTTCCCGTCGAGGCCCCTTTCTCTGAAAAAAGAAAGCATCGCCCAAGCCCTGACTTCTTCTCTTCCTGTCGGAGAATGTGGACAAACTTCTTTGTCTTCGGAGCTGGAGCAAAAATATGAGACTCTTTGATTCGTTGAACTATATGTATCCTCAATTGTAAATGTCCTTTGCGCCGTGCAACAGAGAGTAAAATAAGTCTTCAAAGGCAAGACGAGTTGTTGCATTCTTTTTAATATATTATTTATAAAAATCAACGCAACCGATTAATCGATTAATTAATCGATTAAAGGGTGGCGATTAATAGGGTTAAAATTTTTAATCGACGCCCAGCCCTAAGTAGATATTAAAGAAGTAATTTCCCTAACCAAAGCGCGAGCTGTGCTTCGGGTCAGCGCTCAAATTAGACTGCAGAGACGATGATTTCTTCTCGTGAAGCTTAACAACTGTTGCGATTTGGGGTCTTTTTGTTTTTCCCCGATTTAGGTAAAACCGGCTCAGGGTTTGTTAGCCTTCGGGGTTTAGCCGTATAAACCGCAAACACACAGCGAGGGCGGCTATTTTGTTGGCTTACGAGAAATAATGTTTCGCGGACGTCTTGTTTAGCTCGATAACGGCAAACCTGCTTGTATCGAGTCTTGCTGTATTGCGTACGTGTGACACGGTATCGTTTTCTTGTCGGTGATTAGATAACCCATTTTTAGCTGTGGTCGGAACTATAATCCGCTAGTCCGATGCTTTTAGGTATGATAAAATTCGAGACAAGAAATGAACCGAAACCATCGCAGCTAAGAGCACGTTCAAAAAGTGTCCTGATCTTCCGAGTGAAACTCCCGAAGTTGCGTTGCTGGAGCCGTTAGTTTCTCTCCAAGCGCAAGTAAGCGCAAGTTCGAAGATATAATGCGTTACAAGATTTAGCTCTCTTAAACGTTTAGTTTGTATTGAGCAATGTTTCTGCCTTTTTGTTTTGCTTTTCTTCGATTTTGCGCTCGGAAACGAACTTATCTCTATGCTTGAGAAAAAGGAAGCCGTTCTTTGAAGTTCATGAAATTGATCCGCCTTGCGACAGAAAAAGGAAAACGACGGGAAGGTTTAATCGCATCAATGGCCCGATAAAGAACCGTGCTCTACGCTAGATCACGTTACAATGTATTTGTCGGCGCAACGTTTGCTCTCATGCTGGAGTCCCTTTTCCCCGCGATCTTGTCGAGTGCGGTTTCGCTTCTGCTTTTCTTTTTTTTTTTTGTATATGTTTTCTCCGCCGTTGTCGAGTAGATGTACGTTATTCCCAAAAAGCCTGCTCTCTCATGATCTTTGCGCTTTGGTCGGCTTCGCGGGGACAGTTCTGTTATGACTGGGTATTTTGTTTATCTTCCTAAAGCTACTCTCTTTGTCTCTGTTACCAGATCGTTAACTCCACCTCAAATGCGTGAACTACTTTGAGTTTGGACGTGCGCTGACTGGAAAGAGGCCAGCAGGATCGCTGAGGCTTACGGGAATTCAATTGGGAAAACTGTGCGCATCTGGAGAACGCAGAATCGGAAGAAAAATGACATTTTCGTTTTCACGCGTCATGGCATTTTCTTGTCGAAGGGCGACTATAATCGCAGTGACGAGTTTGACTTTTAGAGCGCAGCTCTTAGGCGCCCGTTTACGGGTTGAACGGCGTCGGCGTCAGCGTCGGCGTAACCGCGCGCGTTGCATTATGGGACGTCACAGTTTCCCCTCTAAATTTAGCTGGGAAACTGAATTGGTGTTGAGGTCATGCGACGTCAATTTCCCCGCTAGATTTGGCCGGGAAACTTAAACCGCTAAATGTAGCGTGGAAATTCTCGCTAAATTTCCCGCTAAATTTCCCCGCTAAATGGGAGGAGAGAAGGAGGGGAGGGCAAGGAGAGGCTTACCCTCCCCTCTGTACCCTCCCCTCCTTCTCCTCAAGAGCTGCTCTCTAATTTAGCATTACAGATTAAAAAAAAGTTGTATTTATGATTATAACAGACTTTAACTGGCTGACGTTTTGAGCAAATACTGGTTTTCTTCGTGTGAGAAAAAGAAATAAAGTTGTAAGTCCTTTTGTTGACAAGAGGACGCTTTCATCGGGACAAATAGTTATCAGTGCGTCAAGAAAATCGGCGGAGCACCTTAGATGCAGATTATTATTGGTAATTATAAATGAGACTTTCGCAATCAATTTTGAGATAGTGTTTGTTGTCTGACTGGATAGCGACTTTGGCCAGCCAAGTCAACTGATTTATTTCACGGAATCAAATTTAGGTTAATCTGCTTAGACCAGAATACAACGCGCTCTGCTACGTGTACTCTTTCCTGCTTAGATCAGGCGCAATATTTTTTTTTTTTATCAGTCCCGATCGCTTTTGGTATGAATCAGGACCGCCCGAATGTAATCGGGTTGTATCATCTGGCCACACCATGCACTGTACACTTCATGTAATCTCTGTTGTTGGGTTCGTTTCAGGTGTAATCAAGTATTTTTATCTAAGAAATGTGCGTGTTTGGCGCGAGTAAATAATAGCGTGAAAATACTGGCCGAAACGAATTTTTTTTGGACTCCAGGGTTGCTTGCTTTGTTGAACGAATTACGAATTGAAACGGAATTCAGAGGGTCTGCGAGGAGGAGTTATTGTGACGTCAGACACTCCGGAAGTCGTTTGGGATGTCTCACACCCCGCGATTATACGCCTTCGGACCTCCTTTTTAAATCATTCACATTTTCGACGTTTCAGTAATGATACGACCTAATTTTCACAATATTTTTTTTTATTAGTAAAGGCGTGCCACAGAGGGCCGATTACGTTTGCATCTCGCTGTATTTCCACCATGTGCCAGTACCGCTGCCCCTCTCTTTTCGTCCAGATAGCAAACGTCTGAAATTATCTGCCCACCAACGCCGTCCTCGACTCCAACCTTACACCCTCCGAGACTGCCATTGAACCAATCGTCGTCTGATGTATTAGTCGTGTAATACCCAATTTATGGGGCCTTTGAGGTATAATTAATAAGGAAACTATTCAGCTACGTGTGTTCGTCATACGTGATCGAGAAAGAGGAAGCTTTGAGATAAAAACCGGATTTTAGGTAGCAAATATTTTTTTTTTCTCGATTGTTCCTTTTTGCGTCGTGCCTCCGTCATGTTTCGTTCGGGCCGACGATGTATATAATGACAGCCCGCGTAGCGGCCTGTCTTATTCTTGCGTGGTGCGCTTTGAGGTGTAGCTTCCTTTGTCCTTGTCTTTTTTGGCGCAGATTTCGTCTATAAGCCTCCTTTTTGTTCTCTCCGATGAGCCCGAGAGCTATGCTGCCCTTTCCGCTACCGCGATGCGCTTGAAAGGGGGAGCACACTACTGGGAAAGAGAAGAAAACAACAAAAAGTGCGGGATCTAATGTTTTTTTTTTATCGTTTGTGCGTTAACCGTCCCTGCTCAGTGCACGTACATCGTTGGAAGGTTGTCACGTGGTCGGAAAAATCGAAAGTTTCCTCTTCGCCCTGCGTTGTTCCGCTTCGATGTCGCCGCGGGACCGGAAGAGATCGTCTCGAGTCGGAAGTGTGCAGTGCTGCCGAGGAAACATTGCCCCGTTTTATGGTTCTATCTTTGTGGTTCGTTGGACCGTTTGGATTTTGTTGTCTCTCACGCTTACTTCGTGCGACGGATCCTGTCTTTAGCGCTTCCGTCTTCTCAAGATCTGCGTTTCTATTGCTTTTTAGGAACTTCCAAAGAGTGCCTTCAGTTTCGGGACAGCGACCCCGAAATAGAAGCATGCTTCCGGATCCATCCTAATACAAGTCGAGCCTCGCCACCTAAAAAATTGGCTAATTTCTTTTTCTTCCGGTTAAAGTTCGTTCTCGTGACATGTGTGTACTATCCAAGCACAGTTTGTTTTCCCGGGGAAGTGGGAAATGATTGACGACGTCGTTTGTCAACAAGGTTTTCTTCGTGATCCTAGTTGTTTGATATTTGGTCTAATTACACGATATCTTCTAATTACTCAAATAACGAAAAACACCGAAAATGCTATCGCATTTTAAAACGTAACAGGTCCCGCGTGCATCTTTCATTCAGCAAGGCAGCCGGTCGTATAGGCAGGAAGCGCCGGAGCGCCTTGCTGGGCCTTTTTTGTGGAGTACAACCGCTGAGGTCGATACGATCGCTACTGCTGTAGCTATTTTGCGGGATCCATGAACCAATGCTGCCGGTGCCGAAGGCTCGTAGTTTCGAGTGCTTCTTTCTTTCTTTGTGCCGTTTGAAGTCGGGATGCGCGCCAAAACCACGTAAAAAAATATCCGTTGGCCCTGTTGGCGAAGTAACCGAGCGACGTTGGCGGCCATGTTGGTCGTAAAAAGCGCGTAAAACACTTTTGAAGCTGTCGAAGGATTCCATCGTAACCTAAGCAAAATTTATGATGAATTGGATTCGTGAATTAGAATTTGTTAGGTTTCGTTTTACGCACTTTTCTTTTTTTTCCCCGTAATAGCGAAAACAAAATCTGGTCGAGCAGTTTCTGCAGCGGCGCGGCATATCGTATAGTACCAAAGCGAAGTGAAAGAAATACCTGTGTTCCCGTCAGGTGACCCCCAGGTAGCGATTGAACGGTTACAGCGCTGCAGTCCGACTCGAAGGAGTCGTTCGTTTCCACGTACACTCTGTATGGCAATCTGGCCATCTTTTGCGGTTCATCTAGCACTTTTATTTTGGGGTATTTGTATTAAATCTTTCTGGCCTCTTTGTTCTTATGTTCGCGTTAGTTTCGAGTACTTGGCTTCTTCCTTCTCTTTCCCCTCGGCCCATTTCTGCATAATGAAAAATGTCTCTCTAAGCCACCTCCGGGCCCTGCTCCGTCTGCCCGTCGCCTGGCAGCTGTGTAGAGTAGCTATGAGAGCACGCCCGTGTCCCCCGGCCATGTGTATCGGACGACGGGAGTGAAACCTGTTTATACGCAAGATCGCACGCGGGTGGAGGGGGCTTGCCGAGACTCCTTTTGCGCCAGCAGCGAGTGCCCTGCCTGGGTGTGGGGGACGCCGTGGCTCTTCCCGGAGTCCCACCGGGAGTTTTCCTGCCCGCAGGTCGACGCGGCGGGTGCCCATCCCTAGGACCTAACGCGCGGTTCGCCGGTCTGAGAACGGGTAAAACGCGGCCACCCGAACGCACCGTCGCTCGAAAAGCCCCCGCTTATCATCTCACGCACACTGGGCCTGTCGAATTCAGCCGGGTGCGTGTTCACGACGCGAGCAGAGGCTAGCTGTACTCCGTTCGCCGCTAAATCGACAGTGTGGTGGAAGCTATACGTGCTGGTTGGACCGGTCGTACACCTGTCTTTCGCCACGTGATCACGCTGCCGCCCATACCCACGGGTGCCGCGAGCGGAATCGGCCGATGAAATGGAAGCGATTAAACGATCCGGCGGATGCGTAGATCCCACCGCACTGCCAGATTAGGGGTGAACCGAGTCTAGAATGCGAATTTGTAGAGGGGGCGAAAGCGGGGCGCGTGTCTGGACCCCGAAACTCATCCCGGAGAGCGTATTAAAAAATCTTTTTATCCGCGTTCCGGGATGCGGCCTGGTGGTGCGTGCAAAGAATTCCCTTTCGTGCACGTACTACCATGAGCTCCAGGGCCGGAGTGCTGGGTTTTCTACGTCGCTGGCCTCCGGCAGGCGACGCTGAAAGTTCTGAGCTATGCCCCGTCACCTACGAGATGTTGGCACGACTCGCGCGCAGATTAAAACACTGGCAAGGGCCCCGACCAAGTGCAGCTCCGAAGCTTGGTTGCTTTCCCATCCTGGTGTTCCACGTATGTATGGTGACATAAAAAGCACGATTTGCTATTTTTGTTCCATTCGTGCGTCGTGAAACTGAATTTGTTTCTTCATTTTTCTTTACTGCTTTGTGAGCTCGCGCAGATTAGTGCTGTAAGTTCAGCAACCAGACGTCTCTCGCTCGAATTCTACGCTTTGGGGACCTCTTTTTGCACTCTTCTTTTTTCCCCGTGTTTGCTCGCTTTCCCTGCGGCTCGTGTGGCGGGATCAAAGCCGCCGAGGAACCTCGTTCAAAATACCTGGTTAGCTCAGTCGGTAGAGCGCACCACTGGAAATGGAGAGGTCCCTCGTTCGGTACTAAGACCAGGCGGATTTTTTTCGGCGCGTACCAGTCAGCTAGCTGTGTTTGGAGATTTGTGTTTGTCCTTCGTCTCCCTTGCTCTCCCTTCTCCAGGGATTATTATTCTTTATTCTGTCCTAGTTCGCCTGCATCCTTTGCATTAACGGCATTAACGGGATAGCGTCGTTGGACGTCTGTCCGGTACGGAAGTGTGTCCTTTCGCTACAGACCTTTTACCACCTTCCGGAAGTGCAGCTTAAATGTCGCTTACGGGGAATTCCACCGGTCGTTTTGGAGCGCGCAGGGATCAGTAGACCAGATCCGAGATGGAGCACGCGATCCGAATGGAGTCCTTCCGCCTCCGGATCCCCCGTGGAACATGACCACTCTTCCGGGATCGGCGGATGCCTTCCCGTCATTCACCTTCCCGAGAATCCCCTTCCTACGGTCCCGGAACTCGATGCACATGTTTCCGCAATCGCGGCGCTAACAACACGCGTTCAACGCACGAGCAAAGTTAATCATGATGTGAAAGACTTGGTGTCGATACGCTATGTGCATCAGCGTAGCCTCCTTGTCTCTTCATTGGAATACTCTTGAAGTGGCGTCCAAGTACGTCTCGATTTTCGGCCTCTTTTGCGGAGTTCCGAAAAGGCAGTCGAATTCATGCGGGACATACAAGCAATCCTCGTGGTTGCGGCTACTCAAGCCGCTGCTACTGGAGGAGGTGCTCGAGCGAACTTGACGACGAACCGTCATCAAGCAGCAGCAGCAGTAAAGCGGGCGGCACTTCGCGAGCGGCCATTACGAATTCTTCCGAGTCGAGATGCCCGGCGAGAAAGGAAGTCACGTGTGCGCGCCGAGGGCTGGCCAGGCTGGCTTCCGGAAGAATCCACCGACATTGGCGGAGCGACTTTTCTCGGGTCCGGATCGAGATCTGCAGTGGGAGCTGATCCTAGACCACGAGCGGAACACGCCCGTCTCGATCCCGATCGCCCAGTGAAATAGTCGCGCTCGAGAAATGTCGATCCCGGCGCGCTCCAAAACGACCTGGGGAATTCGCCATTAGCTAAGTGGACTTTGAAGCGATATCTAAATCTGCCTCCTCCTCGGAACCCCGTCGTTTTCTGCGGGTTGTGTGTGTTTTAACGGGAAACGTTCTTTCGGCTAGTTGTTCAGCCTTTTGTGAAGCCTGATGAGCATGGCTTTGAAGCTCGGATGCTGATTGGTTAATGGGGGAGGTCATGTGACCAGAGGGATAGGCCAAAAGGAGCTTGACCACCTGTGTGCACTTGAGTGACAGGAGCTCGAGAGTATTGTTAATGTTTATGGTTGGATATTGAGGTAACTGCTAACGATAAGTAGAAAACCTTACACAGGCCAAAATTCTGCTCAGCAGAGCGCGTGTGCGAAGTCTCGTTCAAAACGCTCATTGCACGAGATTCAAGTCTTAAAGGGGCACTGACACACCAAAATCATATTTTTTTTTATTATCCGAAACGATTGAAAACGATGTCGGGACATTACCCTCAAAATTTTAAAATTTAAAATTCAGTATTTGTGAATTAAAAAAACAATTTCCAAATGCCGAATTTGAAGTTCCCGCGCGATCCGCGCCAGTGCAGTGACTCAAATTTTGCGGTCTCCTGCGACTCGACTTTCTTTTGGACCTCCGCCGTTGCTACGGCGACCAGAAGCGAGGAGGAGGCGCCGGCGGGAAACAACCGGTTTTTCTCCGACTCGCCCACGGTGTACCGTGGACTCGCCAACGAGCGCCGGCAAGTTTTCCGAGGGAGGGTACAAATCTAGGAAGCAACATCACACCGAACTCTGATTTTTGGTATTTCAAAAAGAGGAGCCGTAGTGCGTTCGCAATTGCGTTAAAAAACATGTTTTACGATTGCCGTTATTTAATGTTATAGAAATGTAACCTAGAAAGCTTCTAAATTTCCTGATTTTTGACGTCACCGATCAAAAGAAGCGAGGAGGTGAGCGCGGGAAATACAAACGCCAAAACTAAAAAGGCGCGCGCGCGCGCTGGAAAATTTTTTTTTCGCGATGCGTTTTTTTTTGCGTGTCTATGACTACAAGTTGCATCGTTTTAGACAATAAAAAAAAATACGACCTTTGGGTTGTCAGTGCCCCTTTAAAGGGATACTCCGCCGTTTTCTTCATAGTCCCCGATTTGCCTAAAAACTTGCTAAAAGCACCAACAAACATCGCTGATATAGTAACCCCAATATTTGGACAAAATAACTTTTTGTTTTCGCGAAGTTACAGAATTTACAATTTTGGTCCTCATCGTGTTTTTCAAAGTGAAAAGCTCTACTGGCAACATTGAAAACGTGACAACATGGGTAGGCAGGGGTTCACTCTTTGGCTTGTAGACTTTGTTACCAACTGATTACAAACAGTTTTATGGTGTCAAATGAATGCTTTGGAAGGTCGCTTCAGCTCCCGCGCAGCAGCACGAAAATAGGCTCGGCATAGTTCATTTTTAGACTGCCCGCTCGAACCGCAAGCCGGAACACCCGTGACGTCACGGCAATGAAAAGCGCGGGTATATTCGAATCTTGGTTTTGGCGTAATTTTCATTCGCCCATTTCACAATAACTATTCTGAATTTCTCGATACTGAATAGCATAGCGGAAAGAGTAAAGGACGGCGATTTCGCAAATATAGTTAGTTGGGGTTGCTCAAAAAATCGCCGGAGTTCCCCTTTAATAGCGGCCGTACAAACAATATATTACAATTTATGTTGGTAGTTCCTGATAGACTACTATATTACCTAACTCTGAATAAAAAATACAAGAAATAAAAGGTGTTTTTTGTTTTAGAAAATTGACTCCAAACTTGCTAGCTTTTCGAAATATCAGCTTTTCAGGCACATGTAGCGCATTATATATTTATTGCACAATATTGAAATTATACTCAAAAGAAAGAACTTAATTGGAGCTTTACGGTGATGTAAATATCATAAAAATATGTTGATTATGTCCGACTGCTCAGCTTGCTGAACGTCGTCAAATATCGTCGCAGAGAGATGGTTTGACGAACAAAAAAAATACGTTAAGAATGTTATCACCTAGGCGCTTAATTGGCATAAAAAAACATATGTCAAGAGTGTTCCCAAAAAGTTATATTGATGTAGCGTAAAAAATAAGGAAAAGGGATGGAGTGAAGTATGGCACCCCCGGTAAGCTCGAAAAACGAGTTTCCACCTTGACCGCTTCAACGGTCCATAACTTGAGAACAAAAAATGTCTTCTTTTATTATAGGAATTGCCCGATAATATGTAATTAAAAAAAAAAAAAAAAAAAAATTCGACCCAGAATTTGTGCCTGAGTTGAGATGAAATCCCCCATATATATGTCAAAGATCCGTACTTTTGCAGTTACTATGCTAGGAGTTTATTGTACGTATTACGACAGTTTCGCCGAGAGGCTCGGCTTCCTCCTGACGAAGCCGAGTCTCTCGGTGAAACTGTCGTAATACATACAATAAACTCCTAGCATAGCAACTCCGAAAGTACGGATCTTTGACTGATTACATTTTCGTGCTTATCTTCTGGACAGTGTCGCATACTCCCGGACGATCTCATAACTGCGATTATCTTTCCAGCGACGCGAAGTGTCTCTGGAAGAATGATCACGCATAATATAAATAAGATAACACAGAACACGATAAAATGACTTTCACCGTATTCAAACTCGAAAAGTTACTTTTCTTTTTCTACAAGATAATAAAATTACTTATAAGGTACTATCGTGAACACTGTTAGCTATAACACGGCAGCGGCGGCCGTCCCGTACCCCCAGCGCCGCATAGCAGGCGCCGTCCGAAACTCCGCGCATAGGCCGGGTGGCGGACTCGCTCTTCCCGTTTGCGAGCACACCCTCGCTTTGTCGTCTGCTAGGAGCAGAGCAGGCGATGCCACAGTGCTGCTCGTTTGGTACCTTTCCCCATAGCGAACTGGTTTCAAACTCATTTTCAACCGGCGATTTTTATATGGGCAAATTGCAGAGTCATTGAAGCATTAACCCTGTCTACATTTTTTTTTGCTTTTTCAGAAACAGGCGTGCGCAAATCATCTTTAGCAAAATGCGTTCGCAAACCAGTATGAGCGCAGCAGGTGTGGTACAGAAATAGACTGTTATACTCTTCACGTTCAGTACGAGCGCAGCGTACGCTACAAAACGGACAGAGCCAAGCAAATAGCGGCGATAAGCCTCACATTCCGTGCCGACGGCTTCGATGTGCGCTACGTATGCGAGCGCAACGCACACATACAGGAGCATGACGCAGCGGAAAGCCCGATACTACTTCGAAGTAAAAGCTCACTCCGGTGATACGTAGTCACGTTCCAATTGGCCCGCCCGGGCCGTAGCTTCCGCCGTACCTGGCTTGCTAACCTACCCAGTATTTCTTGCTTCAGACGCTAGGCTAAACGGCGCCACCAGAGGGATAGCTCACGTTTGAACAATGCAGCCGCCACACCCAGGCATACCCAGTGTTTCTCGCTCCAGTCGCTAGATAGCGCCATACTAAACAGCGTTGCAGGTTGCCTATAGAGAGGTGTTTGTCTCCGAATTCGGGCGACTCGCTTCTCGCGGCGGCAGGCAACCGAAAACTCGACTGCACCCCCGTTCTCTCCCTGCCCCGGAGTCCCCGGTGTTTCTCTGCACCGCGTACGGCGCTGCGCTGCCCTGCTTGGGCGCGCTCCGGTACGTGGTGCACGCCAGCGCCGCTGTTCCGCAGCACGGTTCCCCAAATCTGCGCTTTTCAGCGCGACGTGCCGTTTGTGTCGGACGTTGTGGAACGCTTGTTAAGTTGCTCCCGTTGTTTCGTCGACGCACATTTTTCTGGATGAAGCCGAGACGAGTGGAAGCGGAACGGCCACTCGGCCTTTTTGTCGGTCTTTCGCTCCATCTTCGCGCACCGTTCGAATTCCGCGTCCCCTCTTTGTTTCTTCTTCTTTGTATTTATTAAACGGAGGTACAGACATGCCCGGCTGGCGTATTTCAATGATAACGCTCGGCGTGGGAAAGAAAACGACGCGAAAAGTGCCAGCCGGGTAACGCGTCTTGGGCCGTTAGAGGTTCCTTTTGTTTTTGCATCGGCGGTGTTTGACGTTCCTGGCTCCCTTTATTCTGCATCTGAAATGCACGGCTTCCGCGTGGCCAGGGAAGAAGCTATACGCTTGCCTTTTCGTACTGTGGAAAGGACTCCCTAAATCACTCGTAAAAAAAAAGAAAAAAACTTGTGATTTTTTTTAAACACTTTAGAAGGTGTATTTAAATTATATCTTTATTTTACTTATACTATAATGAACATATATACTCTCAGTGCGTGCACCTTAGTTGCCAGACTGAATCGACTGGCGAACTTCACCGCTACAATACGAAGTATACACAAATAAACATATATTAAAAGTATCGTTAAGATATTGAAAGTATACTAGAGATTTTCTTTGAGCGCATTCTTTACTTTTATAAAATGCTCGACGTTAGTGCATTTTCGTGTGTTGCTTTTTTTTTTTTTAGCGAGGGTACGCGCGTACGGTAGTGCGCGTTTATTACGTCGTGTCCGAGTGGTGATATGCGCGCGTATACTGCGTACATACATCCAGTCGCACTATGTGTCGTGTTCTCCGCGGCCCGCTATATTCCAACGTCCGTTCGGCCGTGCTTTTCGCTTCGATCGAAGGAGCAGACATGCCCGTTCGCTCGATCAATCTCGACCGATCGAATACACGCCTAAGAGAATGCGGAAGTGATACGGAGGAATATTCGCGAGAGATTTCGTAATCTCGATTCGTGCTCGTCGGCTGACGCTTCGAGTGGTTGTTGTCAACCTGCGCGTGCGCCCGACGACCGATGTCACCTCGTCGTCACCCGTGCGAGGGCTGCGTTTGGAACCGTTTTGTCACCGATAGATTGAGGACGACGGAGAAGGGTTTCGGTTGTCCCGCGTCCCCCAGCGCGAGCTTCCTATACCTTCGACAACGCTTCAGCATATCGTGAGACGTTAAAGGCCGGCCCGCAAGCAGAGAGAAGGAAACCGACCCTCATTTTTCTCCTCGCCACTGCGAAAGGAGGAAATCGCCTCTCGTTTCCTCCTCGCCATTTGTTTTTTTTTTTTTTTTTGCCAGCTGTCTGATTTTTTTTTTTTTTTGCGAGTTTGGGGTGGGGGAAATGAAAGCCTGGAGGATTAAAAAAGATTATCCAGAAGCCAGCCGGCACACCTGCGACAAGGAGCTGAACCAACCGAGAAGCTGTTTTGAGCGAGCTTGGCACTTGCCCTTCCCAACGAGTTGGATTGGCTTTTTTTTAGCATTGGTTTGGAGGACGATTCTTGCTGTTGTGAGAGCACAAATAACTTGTTCTGTTCAAAGAAGTAGTCATTGAAGTATATATTTTAATAAACATTTCTGATTTGGCATCTTTCGTTGTTTAGGCGAATTCATGGCGGCAACGGGAAGTACAAGTGGCGTTTTTCGGTATCTCATGGATGGCGCTCCATAGACCAGAGATTTTGAATCATTATGTTTCGTGGACCGGCAGAGGTGACGGAGGATCCCATCCGTAGTGGGTCTACCACTTTTCGGTGTAGAGCGTTTTGCTGTAGGGCATTTCGGTGCGGACTTTTCGGTGCACAGACATTTCAGTGTACGGACTTTTCGCTGCAAAGACTTTTCGGTGTGGGACTGTTCGGTGCGCGGATATTTCGGTGCACGGACATTTTGATCTATGGACATTCGACGCTATGGTTCGCTCGCCGGTATCTCTTTTCCAACGCACGCATTACACGCTTCAAATCGTGTTTGCGTGTTGGGCTGATAGAGATGGTCTCCTCTATAAGGTTTCGGCTTTATTATTGGTACTGCGTGTAGGAAAGGCCCCAAACAGCAAGAAGCTTGAGAAGTTGTTTCTGTACTCAGAACAATTTTGAATATCTTCAAATGCGCTTCGCGTAATCGTATAGCTCCGATTGTTAATAATGTGTTAATAATAAATTGTTAATAACCTTACACGACGAAAAACAATGCAATGATCACTTGTAACTCATTAGGGAATAAAGTAGGCGTGTGCGGGTACCAAATAAGTGTAATCAAATCAAATATCGATTTGAATCAAGTAAACAAGCCGAATTTGGTGAATGCTAAGTCTATTTTATTTGGTATCAAATGTTTGCTCATTCTCGTACGAAAACAAAAGTGGTAGTGTATGATCTTTGGTCAACGTCTCCTTCCGTGCCGTAATGATGTCACCGGCCGTAAAAAAAAAACTGCCTTACAATCGTGTTTATACAGAGTGATTTTTGTAACGACTAGACATTTTTCTAAAAAAGACGCCAGAGTTACGCAATTGCGGTTTGTAACGCACGTGAGGTAGTTCACGGCGTCCTAAAAAACCTAATTTGGACGCGAATCGTGTTACCGCAATCTTTTCGGCTGCCGCGCTCCTCGCCCCTTCTACAGTGGCGTTGTCACAGCGATGCGCATGATTTATCGCTTTGGCTTCATGGCGTTGTTCTGTGCCACGCGGAGATAGAGGCCATATAAAATAAAATCAGAACTATATTTTCGCTATTTTCGCGCCCAAATTAGAAGGACGCCGTATCAGGACGCCGTATAATAGTGTCCGCGGGCTGGTTTGGTGGCTTTCGATTATGGCCACCAATTTTCTAAATACACTATGCCGTTTTCTTTTCTAATTAAAAGGTTAATTAGCGAATTTTAGGCAATCAGTCGGTTTTAGTTGCGTTCTTTCTTGAACCTAATTCTCGCCTGGCCGTATAGCTCACCTACACAAAGCGCAATTGCGTTAATTTTCACTGAACAACTTCGTGGCTTTCGATTATGCCCAACAACGTTCTAAATAAACTATGTCGTTTTGTTTTATAATTAACAAGTTCATTACCAAATTTTAGGTAATCAGCCGGTTTTTAGTTGCGTTCTTCCTTGAACCTAATGCTCGCCTGGCCGTACAGCTCACCTACACAAACCGCAATTGGGCTAATTTTCACTGGACAATTGGGTGGCTTCTGATTATGCCCAACAACTTTCTAAATAAACTATGCCGTTTTTTCTAATTAAAATGTTCATTAACAAATGTTAGGTAATCAATAGGTTTTTGTTGCGTTCTTTCTTGAGCCTCCTAACCTTCGCCTGGCCTTTTAGTTTACATCCACGAAACGCAATTGCCTTAATTTGCACGTTTTTTCTAATATCTAGTAGGGGGAAAAAAAAAGAACAGCGCTGTATATAAAACAGGGCAGTTCTTTTCTGATATAAATGAAGCGTGGGGCACGCGTCTTGCATGCATCTTTTTTTTTTTCGGCCTATAAAAACAAATCTTAGGAGATTCGAAATTGAGTTTATGATGGGGCGGGCACTTAATCACGGGGTATTTTGCCATGTTTGGTAAGCTTTATTACTGGTCAGAAGAAAGCCACGCGAGCCGTATCAAGTTGCAAACAGCTAATTCGGGTGTTTCTGAAGGAGCTGTAGAACTTTCCAATTGACATTTCTGTTCTTAATACATTTAAACATTGGGTAATTAGTCCTAAACATTTAATTTATTAGGCATAAATAAAAATACTGCCACTCTCGCAAGACGTTTGCTAACAACATAAAGTTGGTTTCATTGGCGTAAAGTGGCTGCGCTCTAATTTCGCCTTACAAAGAATTGTAAACGTCTTTCATTTTTATGCTTGGTCTTTGAAAATTCGTGAAAAGCATTTGCGACCTTATCTGTCAAGCCGCGTCCGCGAACAGCGCGGCCTGCAAACGAGTGCCCAGTCAACGGTCCTGCACTCAAACACGCATCACCACCCGACTTGTTTAAAAATAAATAATTTCCAGTACTTTCGGTAAAAAAAGGCGAATTTTCACTGAGCGTAACATTTTCTGGACCCAAAAGTAATGTAGCCGAGATCGGTAGCTCACAGCTTCAGGCAGACGAAGAACGACGGATGCATTATTTCTGGCGGAAGTACTGTTTTGACGTTGAATTCCACATAAAATTGTATTTGCACAAATTGTGGCACGATGCCGAACTTGCTTGATTTCTTTTTTTTTAGAGTCAACATAACCAGGCATAATCTACAGATATTATACATTTCATTTTAATTGGCGTACAGCGCGAAAAACAAGTAGGGACACAAAGAACCCAATAGAGCTTTGCATTTCTACTGCATTTCTTTCTTTCTGTACTTGTGGGCAGTTAGCCGGCATGACTATATTCAAAAATTGACAAATCGTTTAAGCCTCCCTCTTTTTATAGTTTGTTTCATAGATTGATTAGGAACTGTAGCGAATCCCGGCTGGGTTGGGGTACAGATCTCGCACGTGTTCAAGGACACATTTCGGCATGATTTCCCGCTTGGTGATGACGTTGAGCTGGCCGCTGTTCCGCTTCTTTTCTAAGTAGGCCGGGCAACGACAGACGACTAAATTAGCCAAGCAGCTCCAAAACTTGCGGTGGTACACCTTCCGAACTCCTGGGTCTTTTTGGAAATGGCCGCTGGCCTTCGCCCATCCTGACAGAGCCCCGAACAATTATGCAAGGGCTGCAGAGGCTATCTGGGCGTTCCATTTCTTAATCTGCGAACAAATGGGAACAGAAGAGAATGAAAACTTCGTAATATCTGCTGTCTTTTAATAAATGGCATAATATGCTACTATTGCTAGTTGCACAATTTTACGCGAATAAATTTGTGATTTTGCGGTTCAATCTCCGTGTTTCCCGCTCTCTTTGTTGATACGCAAGAACGCTGTCGAGTGTTCAGTTACATTTGTTTACAGAAACTAAATGCACGTTTGGACACGAAGAAACTTTTCAAAGGCTGAAGATACATGAAATATACCATACACTGTTTAAATTTTTATGGAAGTTTGTTTTTTACTCTTCTTAGTTGCTTCAACGAGGCGGCCGTTACTCTAGAACAGTGGTTCTCAACCATCGATGTTTCGCGGACCCCTTGTGGATCGGCGGAGATGATGGAGGACCCCGTTCGGGGGGGGGGGGGGGGGGGGGGGGGGAGGGGAGGGGGAGGGGGAGGGGAGGAGAGGAAAGGTATAGGTTACATGTAATAATGATTTAATAAATGGATATAACTAAGGGCTAGTGTGAAGTAGACCTCTCAATTATTGACGTTCACACGAAAAAACTTGCCCAAAAACTGAAACATTTATTTTCGACCTGAAAAAAAAAAAAGACAACTTTTATTGCCAGGCTTGACTGACGAGGCAGGGCTTCGCGGACCCCTAGAATGCCTTCGCGGACCCCAAAGGGTCCGCGGACCCCCATTTGAGAACCACTGCTCTAGAAAACACCTGTAGTACGAACATATATATCATGCGCAAGAAATCGTCAGACTGTGTTCATTTCGATACATGACTATATTATCAAAATGCCACTAATTTTACATGCTTCGCCTTCTTACTGCAATATGTTTTACTTGTATTTACTCATGATTATTACTTTGAACAAAAAAAAAAAAACACGAAATAGTGATACAATCATTCTTCAGTGTGCCGTTGTTAGAACGACCCAATTTCAACTCTCTGGGTAGAGCTCAAAGTTCAAATAAAAATACTGACCTTTTTTTTCCTTCTGCTGTGATGTTCAAGTTCCGTTCACTCGAGATAAATATGCGGTGTTGTAGCGTATGTGGCCGCATGCGGAAGTATCTAATGGGTTTTAAAGCTGCAGAAAAAGAGTAAAAAAAAAAAAATGGAGAAAAACGAGCCAGCCCGAACCCTTCCGAGCTCATATCCAGCCAGCCTAACTAATCCCTGATGTTTGAGATCGAAGCAGAGAACCTTGAAGGGTTACAGAGGATTTTGTCGGGGGGCCGGTAAGCCCATTAGCACTGGTGCGGGAAGGCCGTAAAAAGCGAGGAGGAAAATGGAGGAGGAAAGGGGAGGAGGAAAAAAAGAAAAGAGGGGGAATCTTCTGCCACGCTGAAGAAAATTTTGAGTGCCCGCCTTTAACTTCGTGCGCTGTTAAACCACGACCACGGCCGTGGCACCACAAAGCATAGCCTCCTGTATACTGACAAAGCCTGGCAGATCACCACGAGAAGCGGCCGCCGAAATGGAAAAGGTGGAGCGGCAGACAACGGATGAGAGAAGAGCCACGTGACTGGCGCCCCGCTGTGGCGAGACGCCGAAACACACTTCTCCCGAGCGAGCATGTGTGTTTCGGGTCCTCGCCGCTGCAAAAGCTGTGCGCTGACGTCCAGGTTTCCCCGAGAAATGGCTCATTGATGCTCTGTGCTACCAGATCCTCACGCTCCAAATCTGCGACCGGGCACTCTGTGGCTCCGTCGTCGAACCGCCAGGCTTTGCGAGTATAAAGGAGGATATGCACAAAGTCATCAAACGCGTGCTGGAGGCAGACCGGCGTATTATGATTTCTGGGAGATTAAAACCGTGGCGCAAAATCTGGGGCCTCTGATTGGGGTTTTTGCAACACGTCACACGTCGCAAGAACGCGTCCTTCGACAACTATACACACGCGGCGGCGTCGGCGGCTTCTTTTATGATTCCACACGTTCCTTTGGTTTACGCGGTAGAGAGGGGAGTGGGGAGGGTGACGAGGCTCTAGTAGCCAGCCGCCATTCTTGCACGCGTACACGGATGCCGCCTCAGAGATTCGCGTATACGGCCCTGTCAGTGGCCAGCCGTCCGAAAGCGACTCCCAGCTGTTGTCATGCTGCCATTGACTCTGGACTCCGGGACAACTATCATTCCTGAAGTATAGTATGCGTGTGCAAAGCTTTAATGGGTCAATTAAAACTTGTTGTTGGCCTAGTTGGTTCATGATGCAGTCTAGAAGTTTTTTGCGCGACACAAGGAACAATCACAAGCGAGTAGAAGTTTCTGCGCTTGTCCGTGTCTACTCGCTTGTGATTGTCCCTTGTGTCGCGCAAAAGACTTCTAGACTGCTTTGATGGGTGCTAAGTGTCGGCGTGCCGCGTGCGTATGGGTGCTTCGAGCCTCGATTGTATTGCCAAATAAATGGTTCCCCGAGTGTATAAAAGTCCAACTTACATTGCCACCAAATCTTTTTTATTTTTTTTATCGCGTTTAAAATGTATTTTGTTTCTGCGGACCATGTTAGTAGCCCGACATCAAACTTTAGCAAACGTTTTTCGAAAAGAATCGTCCACAGGCACTCCTGACGCGGTGGCGGAAGCTCAAACTGCGGTTGGCACCCGGAAGGGAAGTTGAGCTACCTTTTTTCTCTCCTTGGCGATTCACAGGAGACGCAAAGGAGGAGGTAGCGCAACTCCCTTCCCGAACGCCAATCGCACCTATCGAGCTTCTGCCGCAGGGTGTGGCTTATAAGGTTCTTCGATTGCGGCCTTATCGGCCAATGCCGCAATCTCGTTAGCTGCAGAGCGGTCACGTGATGGTCAGAACTCGCCATGCCGTGCGATTCTTAAGGATGACTATTGGAAGCGTGCAACGGGACAGTGGCACCACGTTTTGCAGCTTCTAGCAGAATCATTTCGAATAGGCAGCCGGCTGTACCGGCGTAGCGGCCAACGTTTCTGTCAAATGTCAGCTAACCTGACCACAGCGCTGTACAAAAACGTTCGAGACAACTGTCGGCGCTAACTGTTTTTCTACGCGAGACCTGGAAATCTAGGATCCCCTCCATGCACCGGGGAAACACGCCGCGATAATCTCAGTCCCTGTACGTCTACTCCGTTCGCCAGCGAGTGAAGAACAGTCCGATAGTCCGATGATAGGGTCCTTGCACAAGACCATGATGCAACGCTACTACCGGTTCCTAAATCTCACCGGAACCCGCCGGACTTCATGTTAAAGGCATTCGTCGCTGTTATGCTATGTTTTGTGTGCTTTGGGGCCGTGTCCGCCCTGTAGCTAGTCCGCTGCTCGAGACTTAAAATGCTCAGTCGCGCCGTAAGTAATTGTTCCAGCCGTGAAAGTCGGTGACAAAACGGAGCTACGGCCGGCAGTATTGGTTTTCCTAGAATTCCGGCAATCATTGGGAACCAGGACAAAGCGACGCTCGAGCCTTTGGTTTACCGGCGTCATGAATGGCTCCGACGGATACGCCGGCACTATCTCGAACAGGCGGGTAAAGACGGGAGAAGAACGCGGCAAATCTTGGGAGCCTACACCTCCGTTCCCGAGAAAAAAAAAAAAAAAAAAAAAAAAAAACACGACAAAGAAAGCGACAAAAAAGCAGACAAAGAAAGCGGACGAACGGTTAGGCCTGTTTGTTTTGCCGCGACAAGCTGAAAGTTGCTCGAGCGCTTGTCAACTTTATTTATATTTTGTCAATGCGCGATTCTGGTGTTTGTCTGCAAAGTAAAAGAAAATAACGAGGTACAGACCTTACAAGTGGTGTTTCGCCGCTTCTTTGTGCATATTAAGGCGTCGCCAGCGATAAGGGCTCATCGGGACCGCCAACTGGGAACGACGATGTCCCCCGCCCTTTCGAAGCGGCCAAATGCATCGGGCCTTTCACTCTACATTATTATATTAACTCTACGATCTCGACAGAAAAGCTTCGTTCGTACCCCAACTAAGGGTTTGTGGACTGCACTTCCTGTCAGGTGAGGAACCTCTTTGCGATTGACTAGTACAAGAAAATATTCTGAAATACGGTTATACAAAGATTGCTCTATGACTCAACGGCACAATAGTGCTGCCTCAATAAGACGCCGAATGCCTCCAACATGGCGCCAAGGCACTGATAGCAGACGACAAGGTTGGTTTCGATTTCGAGTCTAACCGGAAGTGACGTCAGATCCAAGAAGCGTAGAAAAGGAACGGAAAGTGCTTATCACGTAGGTTTCATCAATTACTGGCACCGGTAAACGTCGTCCGATTTCGGAACCGTTGAACACACAGACAGATCGAGGCTGGACGTGGATAGGTTTCGAATGTCAAGGTGCCAAATATTTACTCCGGAGCTAGATCGAGATAAACACGGCCGCGGGAACGTGCGGAAGCGGCGAAGGCGATGCGGGCGCATTAGAATAGGACGGACCGGGCAGCGCTTGACCATGCGGCGTAACGTTGACGCTGTCGATGGTTGCGCTGCCAACCATACAGCTGCCAGGGCCGAGCGCTGCGCCCCCTTTGGGTGTCACACGCTCCCAATAGCAAAAAAACAGTTTTGGGTGTTTTCACGTCAGATCGTGCTATGATGGTCCGGGTCATGTTTTTTTTTTATATTTATGTAAAAAAAATGTACGTTAAAGCCACGTTCTTGGGAGGGCCATTCAACTATATGCGAACGACGTAGCCAATTTTATTCCGGAGATAAAAAACAAATTCCAAACTCTATACGAGGAGTTTGCAAAGGTTTCCCTATGGTAGTTTGCACACCCGTCAATTCACACCGAAACATGCACGTTGTAATATTTCTTTTTGAACCTGTTCTATGAAAGATTTATGACATTTACGCAGAATATTAAAAATTACCATAAACAATTTTAGGCAAAAAATTTACGAAACACGTTAAATAAAGTTGTTTTAGAAACACATTAATAAATTATTTACCAGCGAACTGCTTTATATAAAACGACGCAAAATATATCAAATTGATAATCTTTTAAGTGCATTTTACGAATATATGTGACAAATATGCTTAACCATTATTGTAGCTTTGTTATTAACGCAGAAACGCAGCTCACTTCTCTAATGCGGCAACATCGGACGTCAACAATAAAAAAGATCCTTTTTTTTAAACGTTTTTTAGCCCCTTACTTGAAGTAACTTGTGATGGCAAAACATTGAAAAATATATGACCTCCTTCAGATAAAGACGAGAAGAAACCTTCACTCTAATTGAGCTAGCTTGTCTTCGTTATAGGGGCTTTGCCGTACGGCGTCGGCTCCAAGGAGACATTGTCTGCAGCCGACAAAGGCTGTACAGCGGCGTTGCTCTATCGGAGGGTATAACAAGTCACGCAGTCCCTAGCTTTGTTTTATATTTTAGTTTTTTTTTTTTATTTTGCTTTGCCTCAGGAGTGTAGGGGCCCGAACCCTGGGGCCCCTATAATGGTCAGCAGCAAGTGGAGAAAGAACACACATTGAAATCAAGAAACAAATTAGAAAAAAACTAAGGTAAAAAAAAGAAGAAAAAAAAACAGAAATCGTACGCCCGGTGAAACTGAAAAAAAGAAAAGAAATGAAAATCGCATACTTTTTGTTAAAATCATGTACAAAAATATAGCCTAAAGTCTTTAAATGTTAGGCCGTCTAGATCCATATTATTGATACAGCGATTACTTAATAAATGCGGTAGTGCAAAAGTTAGTGTTTGAGAATTTTTGGTTTGTTCGCTGAGTGATCATCCTGCATTTTTCCGTGTTACGGGTACGGTATGGTGGTAAGTGTACTCTCGGCAATGAGAGGTAAAAAAAAAAATCACGTAGACCTTTGAGTTTTTCATTTTAAAAGCTAGTACATAGTCGCTACTGATATAATTGATAAATAATTTATAAACAAAACATAAAATCAAAACGTTTCAATATATCAAATACAAGTATATATAAAAAAGGTCACTGAGGCCGTAGTCTACTCTTTGCTACAACAGTGCAGTCCACTTACAAGAATGAGAAACCACCAAAAATTCGATCATTATAACCGATTATCGTTGTATCTGGACTAGAACCTGATCGTTTCTACTCTAGAAACTCTGGAAACTGATCGTTATAAGCGGTACATCGTTATATGTGATATCGTTATAGGTGGATTGCGCAGTATACTAAAGGACAGGATGAGAATGGAGGGACGTATTTTTCGGATGCTCGGTTTAAGGCAGGCGTCCGTTGCCTTCTGACGTTATTTGGGCGTAATTGCAGCCTTAAAGCTCAGGGGGACGCCGAAGTGTTGCTGATGGTGTCGATGGCGCTGGAGGCGGGACTACTAAAAGGCCTCCCTGTCGTTCCCGTCCTGTCGGACACTGTGCGGAGCGCAAGTTCGTCTGCAGTCGTTGTGTTGACGTCAGGACGCCGAGCTCTGACTGGCTCTGATTAAGGGTTCAATGGGTTGACCTCAAGAAGCTTGCTTTGGGGTCTACCCACTACCCTTCAGTCAGCCAATCAGAGCTCGGTGTCTTACTGAAGTAGCCGCAACTCTTCCGCAAGAAGCAGGCGGCTTGCTCTCCGCATAGCTTTCTGAAAGAGAAAGTCCCTTAGTGCCCGGAGCAGTTTCAGAGAAACTGCAAGTTATTTTATTGCCGTGTTTAGTCATGCGCGCAAGTGTCTGATTCTCGCTTGGAGGTTATCTGTAGCAATGTTCAGAGTAGCCTTTCAGCGCACAAAGTAAGCATGCAATTTTGAAGGTTCTAAGCTACCAGAAAACTAGTTACATTACGGCAATCTCGACATATTAGTTTAATTACGTAAAGCCTGGAAGGGACGTTGTAACGTTCTTGCCATAGTTCTGAGAATAGTTATGAATATCTGAGTCCTTGTGTTCGTTCCACGAACAAGCAACAATAGTTCCAGTTGTTGAGGGTGGTGATAATGTAGAAGATAATTCTACATTATTTAAAACTACCCTCAAGCGATGTAGATATTCAGACCTTAGGGTTTTATAAGCCAAACCAACAAAGGCATCTGGCACGCCCCACAGAAAAAAAAAGAAAAAACGCGGGTTCATTTCAAATTTAGTTGGTCCAACGTTGGTCGCGATACGTATTAATAAAACACCCCAGTCAAACTGAACTGCATGGTTCAATGTTGATTGTGATGCATACCAAGAACACCGCCAATCGGACTATGTACTTGTGTGAACGCTGCACGAAATATTTCACACGGCCGTGTTCGAAATAATCGCTATGAAATTATTCGCAAGTATTTAAATTTCCTTCGATGCACAACTTATTTGTCAAGCTGAGCGAAGTTACGCACATCATTGGAACGTTTGTATCCACTTGCACGATGGTAACGGAGTGTACAGAAAACATGATATCTTCAGTTTATTGTTACACGACCAAATAAAAGGAAGCAGGCGCAGTCAGCTGCCGCAGATCATGAACATAACCGCGGTAGAACCTGGTGCGACTCAGTTTGTAGACGCAATCATGTACCATTTAGTGGTCAGGTGCGGTTCATATTGTCACGAATGACAATTGATGAGTCGACGAATGACCGAAAGAAACTAACGTTTAATGGGGCGAACTTGTGCCCGAGACAAAATAGAAGGCTAGCGTCGCAGGCCTCGATCGCGGCGTAACAGCAGGATCGAGCGCTGTGGCGAGACTGATCCCGAACCTCCGGGAGCACCTTTTGTACCCGCCTGGGCTTCTGGAACCTTCGGCGTAGAGCATTCGTACCTTCATCAGACGACAAGGTTCTCGAACTTACGACAACGCTAAATTGAAAGAATAAATAAATAAAAGAAGCGTGCGCTCCCAGGAATCGAGCCTAGGGCTTCCGCGCGAAAGACAAACACAGTAACCATTCGGCCACGCACGCACTCGCTCGGCGGCGCGTGTGGCATTACTCCCCCCCCCCCCCCCCCGCGGCGCCCGTGGTATTACTCCCCTCCTTTTAAAAGCGCACCGTCTCGATTCAACGCGACAGGAAAAAAAAATGCCTGTAATGCCGAATTAGAGCGCAGCTCTTGAGGAGAAGGAGGGGAGGGTACGGAGGGGACCGTATGCCCCTCCTCCTCATCCGTACCCTCTCCTCCTCCCTCCTCATCTACTCCTTCCGTGCTCCTCACCTCCTCCCCCTTTCCTCCTCCCTCTTCCTCCCCCTCTTTCTCCTCCTCCCTCCTACTCATTCTCCCTCCTCCTTCCTGCTCCCATCCTCCTCCTCCCCTCCTTTTCCCCCTCCTCCCTCCCGCGCGTTGACGAGAACATCTGGCTAGAGCGCTTGCTGGACCTCCTCTCGAATAACCTCGGCGATCAAGAGCGAAGCTGGACGTTCGGCGGCAGGTGCCGGCTGCTTCTGTTCTTCACGGACGATGTCCCGTACGATTTCGCGTATCCCTGGGATATTGGAGCTGATGGCGCAGCTGGACGGCGTGGATGCAGCGACGCCAGGAAGTCGTTGGTAGTGGGCGGCTCGTGCTTGCAGGGCTCGTTCAATGTTGGTCGCCTCCATCACAAAACTTTCGACGGTGGTACGTAGGCATCACACAAGGCCTCCGACGATGGTTTCCTTCACTCTCGCATTAGAACCGTCAGCTTCGCTGCTTCAGGGGCGTCAGGATCCGCACGGTTGCTGAGTCGAAGAACACCTTCGACAAAGCTAATGACACTCTCGTTAGGCACTTGAACCCTCACTTGACGAAGTTTTTCGGCACATTCTCTTTGGTGTTGGTTGATGAAAGTACCTCGGAGCTCAGGCTTGAGTTGGTCCCAGGAGTTGATCGACGCTTCATGATACTCAAACGAGTTCCGTGCCGTGGCTTTCAAAGCCAAGTAAACGTTCTGAGGGCACTGCTCCGGTGTCCATCCCTTTTGGCGGGCCACCCGTTCGTACTGCTGGATCCAGTCGTCGATGTCTTCGTAGCTTTCGCCGTGGAAAAAAGCCGGTGTCGGGAGGGCGACGGGCAGCATGACGACGGGTGAGGTAGTCATCGTCGCGGCCTTTTTTCTTTGCTTTTGCGGCAGGGGACTGAATTCCGGGGCTTGTCCTCTGCTACGGCGGCTTGCTCGTGCGTCGGTTTCTCCTCGAAACGCCTTCTCTAAACTCTGACTGGGGAGCGGGCTAGCACTGCGGGCCCTCGGAGGGGTTGTACCCGGAAGTTCACCAAAATATCACGAATGACACTATGATGAGGCGACGAATGACTGAAGAAAACTAAACGTCTGATGGGGCGAGCTTGTGCCCAAGCCAAGATAGGAGAAGGCTAGCGTCGCAGGCGCCGATGGCGGCGTGACAGTAGGATCGAGCGCTGGGGCCAGAGTGATCCCGGGCCGCCACTCGGAGCACCTTTTGTTACCGCCTGGGTTTCTGGAACATTCGGCGTAGAACGTCCGGCGCGTAAAACATTTGTACCTTCCTCAGATTACAAGGTTCTCGAACTTACTGCAACCCTAACTTGAAAGAATGAATAAATAAACGAAGCGAGCGCTCCCACGAATCGAACCTGGGTGCCGCCGCGCGAAAGCCAAGCACGGTGACCATGCGGCCACGCACGTGCTCTCTCGGCGACGTGCGTGGCAATATTTGAAAGGGAAATTGGCGAGCAGGATGAGAAAGAGGCGAGTGACACGGCAGGCTGGCTTGGGAAAGCTACGTGGCTGACGTCAGGCCCTTCCCGTGATCTCTAATAAGAGCGAGTTTTAGTAGACCGTGTTTCACCCTCCGCTAAGCCCCTCCACTACCCGGGACTCTACAGCCAAGGGCATTGGCACGCAAGCGCAGTGGCGGTTTCTTTGTAGCGGAGGGTTAGCGGAGGGGAAAACACGGTCTACTAAAACTCCCTATTAAATCAAAACATCATAGTGTCACCCGTTCATCGAAGGGTCAAAGAAGGGAGCGGAGCACGGCAAATCGTAAGCTTCGACATTGGTGGTTCAGAGAGTTCAAGCAAAATAAAGCGGGCCGGAACAAGGATGCAAATGAGATGATAGGTGTGTTTGTCCCGTGAAGAGTTCATGTTGTTCAGGTGTTTGTCAACTTTAGAATTTTTTGTAACGTTCGCGGCATGTTTTCTCTAAATATTTATGAAGCTAGAGAGACTGTTTGCGATGAGATGCTCGCTAGGGGCGCTTCTGTTTTCTTCACTGTAGAGCATCTTCCTACACCGTGCTGTAGAGTAACTGTATATGCTCCGCTTGCGGACCAGAGTACCGGAATGGCGCTCCCAGGGCGGCCATTCTAGATCCAAGGCCACACTGCGGGAAGCGACCGTCGCGTCTGCAAGAGCCCTGGATGCGTGGATGGAGTGGCTCTGAGGCGGCATGCTGCAGGCTCTGAGGCGGCATGCTGCAGCGCGCGGAGCAGAGAAGATATAGTGCGGCGACACGCCGTGCGTGCGCCGTCGTCCCGACATTTGTCTCCAATTTCTCCGTATGCTTTCGGCAGAATAAAGTAGCCGACGAAAAACGTCGTCCTTTCGCAAGCCGTAGCTACGCGTTCTTGTCTGGTCCGAAGTGCTCGGATGTGCCCCTCACGTATATCACTCCGCAAGCGCCGCACACGCGTGCTACGCTATCGTCCTGCGTGTCGTCTTCTCCTAGACGTTGAAAACATGTTTTAAAACATCGCTCGCGTTATAAAACAACACGATTATACTGCATCCAGTGGCTACACATAATGTTCAATGGTCAAGGAACCTTCCAGTTCGTTCTATTTTATGTGTCGGATGTATATTTCGGAAACGCAAAGCGAGAAACATGATCCGCCCGAAACTCGGCGCCTGCAAGGTCGCTTTCCCGCACGAATGTCGGATCCAGCTCGGTGCACGTGACCGCTTCTCCGCCAATACGGAGTTGGCGGCAAAGGAAAAGGAACGCGATACTCTGGCTATGGAAGCAGAGCCTATGCAGTTACTCTACCTCACTGTGGGTACTGCACGTGCGACCCACGTGGTTATGTTTTAAGTTTTATAATGCGTAGAAGCTTGGCATTGCACGTGCTTGCACCAGTGGTGGAAGTGTCCTCACTGGGTTGTAATAGATTCCACCAGGCGGCGATACCCAAACTTCTCGTCGCTAATAGTCGGTGACACTGCGTGACACGTAAAGAGCCCAGTAGGTGCTCCGCCCCCAGCACGTGCTCGTTGCTTCCCGTCGGGCCTTGGCCGCACGTGCGACCATCTCTTATCGAAGGAACAATGTTCGCGCAGGAGACGCACCATCTACTCATGGTTTCACATAGTTTCACCTAGAGTGCCTCGATGTTCTTCGGTTTAGGGTGATGCCATCGTTTGTAGTACCCGATGCCGACAGCACGCGCTCGCAGGAAAAATACAAAGAAATCGCAGGGAACAAAATGTTGCTGTAGCACAGTCAATGCCACGAGCGCGTGCAGAGACACGCTCTTTCACGCGCTTGAGAACTAAAAATAAAAATAAGCGTTCGAAACAAAATGGCCAGATGTCATCACCCCAAGCAAAGCGCACATAGGCACCCTAGTTTCACCGGCCACCGACTACTGGCGACGTGCACTACCAAAAGCGTTGCCGTGGTCGGCATTCGTAATTATCCCTTTGGATAAAGTTTTTTTTTTTTTTTACTTGGAGTGGAATTTGTTGATTTGACAAATTTTACATTCATCGCCGGTAATAAAAATAATACTGTCAGACTGTTGAATTTGACGGTGTTGGTTTACGAAAGCGATAACTATGAGCTTCCATGGCGCTTTTTACTGCGAAAGCATTAACTGTCCCATGGAGCGAAGCCGGCGTTATCTGAAGTCCGTAGCAGCGAAAAACGGCACCTAAATACCCATTGGCTGAGCGAAACGGCACATAAATTTTCATTGGCTGCAAAGCGGACGCGCCTCAGAAAAAGAAACACAAAGAAAAGCACAGCAACGCGCATGCTTCGTCGCGGAAGCCGTGGAGCCGCGGAAGCCGTGGAGCCTGCGCAGTGGAGGAGCGTGATGTCACCGCCGGAGCGCCGTGTGCGATAGGAAGACGGCGCGCTGCTTGTAGGAATGCGCTGCGTGTAGGAATGCTTTCGCATTCCTACACGTAAGCAGTTTTAAGTGTCTGCGTTCAATTTCGTTTTCTTTTTAACGCGCCATCAAGCTTGTAGTTGGCAAGTGGTGATAAGCAGCCAGGATAATTGCCCGGCACAAGAATTCGTCGACGATATAAAATACTTTGGAATGTACAGAGATCATAATCTTAAATGGAAAATTCGTTTAGAAAACGTATGCAACAAATTAAGAATACTGACGGCACATGCGCTTCATACTCAAGATACAGTTTCCCGTTCCGTACTTCGGATGATACACAATTCCTTAGGAAAATTGGTATTACTATATGGATTAACTGTTTACGGGCACTGTGCCAAATATCAGCAAATAAAAGTCGAAACTGTCCAAAAGAAGATGTTGTCAGAAAGAAATCATAAACTTGAATAATAAAACTTTAAAATGAACGTTTAATGCAGCAAACTTGTGCCGAAAAACATAAAGCAACAAATCACCGTATGTACTATTACGATCAATGTGAGTGCGAACACCGCTCCGCCTGGCCCGCGGTACTATCAGTGCCCCCTGGCGATTGCTCTTTAAAGCATAAGTGCACCTTGCGGTCGAGACATATCGTCTCTAGCGATCGCCACACCACTCTGCACTTCCGGGTCGTCTGCTAGCGAAAAACGGTCGGCGAAATTGCGAAACTGGTCACCAATAACAAAGCGTATTTCTCGGTAGCAATGTGCGCCAGCAGAAATAAGTTGTATGAATATTTTTAGGGTCATACTTCGCCGACGCCTTTAAAGGGGCACTCAAGTGGTTTTTGAGTTCGTGTTTTGATGATGACAGCTGAATTTAGACCCCCTAAGTATCCCTAAAAACCAAAAAATATAGTCATACGGTGATTATTTCTTTAATAAAAATGTAATTGAAGGCCGCCAAACCTCGGATCCACCCGAAAACGAAACCACTCTCATTGGTCCTCGCACGCTTATCAAAAGGATCTCGGGCCAATGGCGTTGGACGACGTTCCGTCGCGCAGTCGCGCAGTGATCCCGAGGTAGCCGCATCGGCCGAACCTCTTTGTCATTCGAGCTTCGATCATGGCGGAGTTCTCTACGCTCGAGGACCTGACGCCGTTAGAGGTTGAAATTCTTCGGCGGACAGCCGACCTGGGGATGATTTCCTATGACGCCACTTCGACGTGCGATGTGGACGATAGCAGCGCTTCGGAGTCATGTTCGGGTTCCGAGGACGGCGAAACGCAGACCTTTTCGGGCATTCTTCGATTTGCGGTTGGGGCAAGACGTAACCGAACGAACGTTTGACATCGCAGCGTTACCTCTGGTACGTGATGTCAAACGATGTCGCCACGTTGCCTTTCGCCTCGGGAGGACGGGGGAAAGGCTGGTTCAGACATGTGCAACGAGCGCGTACCTACGACTGCGTTTGTTGCGACCGGAACGACCGCTCTGCGCCGCGCGTATACACACCTGCAACCACTACAACAAGCGCAGCGGGTCGTCAGCACGGCGACCGCTTCTATACGCGGCCGCCAGCTGTTTCAGCGGCCCCTCTAAAAAGGGGACGCACTGCTACTCAATGCCGTAACCGAATATAGGCAGACAGTTGTCTATAGCCTAAAGCTTTATTATTATTTTTTCTTGATAGGCTTGCAGGGTATAGTGGATGAAAAAAAGAAAATAAAAAGATGCAGTACGCCGTCTTGGACGATCACGACTCTAATACACGACATTGCAATAGTACAAATATCGCCACACGCCTAATCTTAGCAGCGATATAGCAACGTAGAAATATGATTTCGTGATCAGATAGACGTTGCGGGCGTTCAGGATTGCTAACACTAATCACTTTTCTCCGGTGATGAAAACGCGTGAAAATTCGCATCCTTTATACGGTACGCGCCAGTAATACCTTGAACTTGAGCACACGTATGAAATGCGCCAAAAAAGAAATCCGGGCGATGTTCGAGGACACAAATGCTTAGAAAGCACCACTGTAGTCGAAGTAAACAAACACGACGGCACGGGCGTTTCTGCTGTCTTGAGAGTGCCGCCACGACATCGCCGCACGAGTAGGTGGATCTTCCCTTTTAGTACGTGCTGGGTTATCATAGCGACACACGACGAAAATTCACAGTCAAGGATAGCGCTTTTACGCGGAACGATGAGCTTTCACCACGCCGTCTACGTCGACGACCACCACCGAGGCCTGGCCGGCCCGCTACCGACACGACCGGCACGATCCGGCCTGCAACGCGCGCAGATACGTGCGCTTCGCGCATCCCGGGGGAGCGGGAAATTCACCCCCCGCGGAGGAAGAAAATATTTTACGTCTTTTGAAATTATCATGCACAACATATTTAAATGGACTGAAAATTGTTTCTCTAGCGAAACTTTACAAAGGCCGCCAAAATTTTCAAACATACGATAATTTCATTGGTCCTCGCAAGTACAGGAAAGAGTCCGCACGTGTTTTATTTCTGCGTGATTAATAGGCGGTTCTGCCTTCTAAAACTGAAGATACTCATTCACTGACACTTCCTTAACGCCATCGCACCAAAAAGTAGCTTCTCCAAAAACTGCTTGAGTGCCCCTTTAAGCATGCACAATATTGTTATCGGAGGTAACAAAAAACAATCAACGAAGACTGCCTATTATTGCCTTCGCGTGAGCTTTGCGAGAGCAAAGGACCACCAATGCGCAGAGGCAAGGAATTTGCGCGATGCGAGCGTGGGTGATAGTGATACCCTTCATCATAAAAAAAACATCGCAAAAAAAAAACAAAAAACAACGACGATTACGTAGAACAAACACACAGAACGTCCTCGTCGTTTTTTTCGCGCTGCTCGCACCGCGCTAACTTCTAGCCTGTGCGCATTGCGCATTGGTGGTCCTTTGCTCTCGCTAAACTCATGCGAAGGAAATAATAGGCAGTCTTAGTTCATTTTTTTTATACCTCCGATAACAATATGATGCACGCTGCGTCGGCAAAGTATCGGGTATTGTTGTCAGAGTAATGGGATTAATTTACTAAAACTTCCTGATCAAAAATAGGACACTAAAAGTATTTATACAAAGGTATTTCTGCTGGCGCACATTGCTAGCAAAAAATGAGCTTCCTCATTGGTGGACAGTTTCGCGGTTTCGCCGACCGTTTTTCTCTAGCAGACGACCCGGAAGTGCAGAGTGGTGTGGTGATCGCTAAGGACGATATGTCTCGACCGCAAGGTGCATGTATACTTCAAAGAGTAATCGCCAGGGGACACAGATAGTACCGCGCTTCACACGGATCGGTGTTCGCACTCATATTGATCGTGATAGTACATACATTGCCGGCGAAGGAAGGACGACTGCCTCAAGCAGCGATGCAAAGTTCCTTTTGTACGCGCTTGGGTATCTAGAAGATTCCGAGCTCGAACAAACATCAAGATTCTCGAGTCATCCGGAACATTTCAGTCATGCATACAAAAGAAAGATAATAAGGACAAGCCCTGGCGGGGATCAAACCCCAGCCAGCGGAGCACGCTGCTGACTCAGCTATTCACACGCGGCAATATTTAGAAAGGTTTTACATAATAGCGAAAAATGATTTTACTAAGTATATGAAAAAAAAAGAATGTTGTGCTTTAGGGATCAATTGAAGTAAGATATACTAAGAAAATATGTTTTAAACGATCAACATAAAGCAGGAACAGTTAAGGAAAGAGCATTACGTCCAAACAGAATATATGTAGAACCATTTCTCAAAACGAAATATGGAAAGGCAACAAGAAAATACTCCGTGCCTAATCTTTTTAATGAATTGCCTGAAGATATAACTTAACGCAGAAACCAGCACAGAAAGAAAAAAAAAATATGAATCAATGAGGAGAGAAAACAGAAGGTAACTAATTATAAAGAAAACCGAAATTAAAGAAGCGGATCACCCCTCCGACCGTGTCTATCGCTATAGAGATTGTTTATGGTGACTTAATTTGAAAATTTTCTGCCTTAGATTGTGAACGAACGTTGAAACTACCTTTGGTATTACAGGAAATTGGTTTTTGTTTTGTTTGTTTTTAAGGTTAAACTCGTAAAACAAAGTTGAACATGTGCACTATTACAATGAAACTATTAGGCAGTGCCAGGGCCCAGAGGCACAAATTTGATTCTTAATATGACTGTGTTTACCTGAGTGTGTACCTGCCGCGTTGAACGCACAAGCCTTATTGGTTATGTGGGCATACAATGTAATATGTTAAAAATGAAAAAAAAAGAAGAAAAAGAAAGACGTTTACAAATTTCTGTAGTGCGAAACTAGAGCGGAGCTCTTGAGGAGGAGGAGGAGGGGAGGGTACGGAGGGGAGGGTATGCCCCTTCTTCTCCTCCCCCTCTCCTCCTCCTCCCCCTCTTCCTCCTCTTCCCTGCTCCTCTTCGCCTTCTCATCTTCCGCGCTCCTCCTGCTCCTTTCCTCCTCCTCTCCTCGTGCCGCTGAATTTGTTCATGGGTGACGTGACACGAAGTCGTGGCGTCATTTTCCGCGCTAAATATAGCGGGGAAACTGAATCGGTGTTGAGGTCACGTGACGTCAATTTCCCCGCTAAATTTAGCGGGGAAATGACGTCACGTGACTTTGTGTCACGTCACCTATGAACAAATTCAGTTTCTCCGCTAGATTTAGGGTGAAAATTGACGTCACGTGACCTCAACACCAATTCAATTCCACGCTAAATTCAGCCGGGAATTGAATTGGTGTTGATATCACGTGACGCCAGTTCTCCCGCTAAGTTTAGCGCAGTTACGCCGACGCCGACGCCGCGAAACACGGAAATGGGCGCCTAAGAGCTGCGCTCTAAAATGTATTGTATTGACTACAACTGGTGACGTCAAGGTGAGAAAGGGGGGGCCGGGGGGGCGGGGGGGCGAACCCTGGTGTGATGTCACAAACTGAAACCGTAAGAGCTCGCCACCGAAACAACTGGGCGATAGTAGGATAGTGATCTTGAAAGTGATATTTTGCAGCTTCCTCGTGTTTATCAAAGGCTCGCCAGCAATCTGGGCCTCCCGGGACCATCGCGTCGCCTAAATTTCTGCTTTCCTGCCCCGTAGTTGCAAAGCGGCCGAAATACTTAGAAAAATGGTGGAAATTTTCCTCTACATCTGTTAAGTATACTATAAACAGTATCGGTTCATCGACGCGCGAATCGCGGTGCGGCTACACGCGGGGGCCTATTTTCTTACGCCTGTGTCGAGCGTCTCCACCGTTCAACATTCCGTGTACCCGTCGGAACAGAGACGCGCACGCTGTCACGTCGGCAATGACAGTCGTCTTCCGAGAAGGGAAGTACGAAGACGAACCCTCCTCGGGCTTGGGCGCGGGGGTCCTTCACCCTCTAGTTTGAGTGACGCTGACATCTCTCCGGGAGTGTTCGTTCACTTGAAGTTTCGACAATGGCTGTATTGAGGGTCGGTTTTAACCTGGTCGCAGGCGTCCGGATATGTCTCCTCGTCGCATGGATTCTCCCAAGAGATATCTTGTTGAGGATCTTGCAAAACCCGCTTCGATGGCCCAACAAGGATGGCGGAGTGGCTCGGGGTTGCAAGTATTGATTCGACACTGGGCGTCTGTCTGAAATGATACGAGGAGCGAGCGGTCAATAAAATAAAAAGTTGCAGAGAAAAAAAAGAAGAAAAAAGGCATAAAGTAAGTGAAGGCGGTGCAGCGGCTCTTTTTAGGAAGCGGGAAGTTAGGAGACTAATGAGGAATTTTTTTTTTTTTTTTGCTCGTTGAAACGAACTAATTAGGACTAAAGATATATTCATGTTATATTTGTGTGTATTTTATTTACAAATAGTTCTACCTTCTTTTGGAAGCTGTCGTAAAACTCGGCTCTGAAGTCCGAAAATATACAATACAATAAACATTTTGTGACTATAACACACTTAAGAGTGAACCTTTCGGTTGGCATCTACCTGGTCAGAAATTATTAAAATAGAACATAAAAAAAAAACCTCTAACCATCTGAAATTTGAAACCCAACGTTTCAAGGCCAGCTCGGCCCAATGTTGCAGCACCTTGCTCCACTTCAGAATGTTTGTGGAGAAAATTTCAAAAAATGTTCCGAAAGTGATTTTATTTATTGCCCAATTGGGACTATATCATAATTTTTTGAGACAAATCAAAATACCCGCCCCAACACGCGTGTTTGATTTCCAACGAAACCATTAGCATGATTTTAGGAAGCTAATGAAATTACTTAGCACTTCCTTTCCTTGGAGAGCTATTCGAATGCAATTGTGTTGAGAGGATATATCTTCGGTACTGATATGTATTTGTCCACTTGTCTGTTCGTTGGGGAATTATTACACGGGCTTCCGCATTCGGCACAATTGGCGCCTTTCTTTCACTGTCTTTATTAATGCTATGATACGGGAGCCGAGTTCTGATAAGATTAAGCCTTTTTTAATGATTTTGCAGCATTACCAACATTGTTAGTGTTGTTTTTTATCACGGAAATTCAAATGAAAAGTTGTCCATTAGTTGGCACTGAAGAAAGGTAATAGAGGTTTGAAGTTTCAACCATTCTGGAAATAGCCTACAGCAGTCGTGATAGCACAATCGATGTGCACGTCACAATCGCACTATTTTGATTATTTCTTTCTGTTCTGACCAGGAAAAACACTCGATTTATGCGAGGCATCTTCTATGCCCCTCTTATGTGCTATGGGTGCGAGGGTTGCAAAGCTGTGCGTTCACGCTCCGCACCCTTTTACTTTCTCGAAGCTTTCAAAGCCCCGCGAGTTGGCAGAAGGGAAACGAGGCTGCCGCTCAGTCTATTTATACCTGTCGGTCTCGCTGTATAGAACACAACTCGAGCATAAAAAGTTATATAAAAAAAAACTTGCACCGATTTTAATTTAAAATTTGCAATTGCTAAGTCAAAGGGTAATTAAATTTCAAACAAGATTACCTTCGGTAAAAAGTACTGTAGTACAATTACAAATCTCTCGAAAAAGTACTTCATTTACTGAAATTGAGTAACTAGTCAAGTATGCGAGGGGTGTCGGTGGTGGATCTGTCGGTTGTCGTCCGTGCTTTGGCGCCTGGGAAGCCGTCTTGGCCCGTCATGGGGGAGTTGAGCGGCGCCTCCGTGAGCTCCGTTGGCTCTTCCCCTCCGCGTGCCTGGAATGACTACCGAGGCGACCGCGGGTCTTGACGCGGACACTGTTTTCGTCCCGTCGGAAGTGCGTGCGCACGCGAATTCGCCGCACATACGATGGCCGTCTGGCGAGTGGGATAGATGGCGTTTCGTTTCGTGGAGTCCTCCTCGGGTAGGGGGGACTGAAGTTCACTGAACCTTCTCGAAAGAAGGGGCGGGTCATGCTGTCTCCTTCCATTGACTACAAGGCAACAGCCCCCCTTGTGAACGCGGACACTAAGGATACATGCAAGATAAAAAAACAAACAACAACAACAACAACAGCAAAAACCTTCGATATGATTTAAGTCATGATTTAAGCCGAATGTGCACTCCTATCGTGATTTAAGTCGGAGATTTTACTGAAAATATTAATATCTCCAGAAACCTGCTTTATGTGGATTTTGTGTCTCGACCGTTCGATCCTCCCTACGCGCTCACTTGTATTCCGCTTCCTACTTCGAATACCACGCTGTCATAGCTGCTGGCGCGAATCTGTATGCTGAACTAGCGTTTGATTGGCGCGCGTTCTCGTAGAATTTTGAAGCACTGTTGTTCGCAATTGAATTGCGAACAAAAGTGCTCTCAAACTCGAGGCACCTCGAGAAAAGTAGCTGCCATGACCTGTTTCTTGTTGGCTTGTTTCTCACTTGTTGCTTTGTATTTTCGAAACGATATGCCCGTAGTCCAGATATCTTCCGGGAACATGTCCACAGCGGCATCTTAGGTACCAAGCCAACGGCAGATCTCTCGGATAAATATACTGAAAATTCAATTGGACAGGTCGGGCTTTCCTGCCAGAGTGGTCGAAATAGAAGCTTTCAAGAACGTCGTGTTACGGGAGAGAAAATAGGCTAGCTCTTTGCGAGGATCAATGCGAGTGAAGGATCGACGTGGTGGAAGAAAAAAAAGTTTCCGTAGCCGACCATCGAAATACACTCTAAGAAAAAATGGAGGAAAAAGGTAGCAACGGCGCGTCTTCCTCCCTTCTACTGACGCGCCCCCAAGCGGACACGAGAAGAAGGGAGGAACGAGACGTTTTTCTCCTTCTCTAACAGACGGGAGAAAGCTTCCGCCCTCCCGACTCATCTTCTTTCGTTTTTTGAGCACGTCGCACACGTTATTTAATAAAAGTTGAGTTGATTGAGCTTCAGCGGCAGCGAAGGCCTCCTGTAATTCTGTCTCCCAGTCCAAACGTGCAGAACATTTCGGTTGCATTGCCGTTTTTCCCGCTAATTTTATCAAATGAGCAAACGAAGCCGTTAGAAACGGCGAAGTTCCAGAGCAGCGCCAGCAGCGCTACGTCCACTGGGCTAAGATGGCCGCCTCCGAATTGCGGAACGACGTTTCGACTAGTGCCACTAAATAAGCTACACTTCAGACTAACGACACTTGGCCATATTGTGTCTTCAAATCATGGCTGCCAGTTATCTGCAGCTTTAGCTGAAATCACAGGAAACGCTTTTCCGTCCTCCACAAATGTTGAAACAGTTAGCGACAGAGCGTAGCAATACCACATGAGCCTCCTAACACCGAATCTAATGCCGAGGAAGTCTCACGTTTGAATCATGACGATCGGCAGTTGCGTCTGCCCTGCACAACCACCCAAAATGGCGGCGCCCGCAACAATGTCGGGGAACAGAGTGCGGATACTCTAAGCGCAGCTCATTTAGTGGCTTTAGTTTCGACGTTGACGATGTTATGAAAACCGCGGAAACGGCGTTTAAGACAGGCAGGTTTTGCTGCCGGGTGCCTGAGTGCCTTCCGTGCTGAGTTCGGTTCTGTTTTCCGATGCCGATGTGAAACCGGCAATCAACTTGGTTCTGTATTTCTGCGCGTCGCCAACATAGCAGCAACATCGCGATGGATGTGTTGTGCGTTCTAAACCGAAGACTAGAATTATCGCCGATGTGACTGTGTGTTCGCGTATCACAGGTGTAACAAGTTGAGATGACGTAAACTTTCGGGCATTGATGCCGCTGGTCGGGCCGTGGTCGGAGGGGGCGGGATGTCGCAGGTTCACATCCCGCTTTGCATTAAAAGGTTTAAGACCGCTTGAGGAATTACGGTACAATTGATCGACGTGCGGATAGTCATGTTGGAAGGCTAGTCTGAACCGTAGCTCCTATCGTACAGTAGCCAATGTGACTGTCGGTTGTATCCTCCCCGAGAGCGATTGCGCTCTGGGGAAAGGACTGTACAGTATGGAAATATGACGCAAAGTACGTATATTTACAGTTTGGAATTTTAGCATTAAGGAAGGATGATAGGTAAAATCGAAAAAAAAGAAGCTATCCTTTATTTTGGTGCTTAAATATACTACGATTCCTTGAGAAACTACCCTCCAATTCCCCGCAGGGGGCACCTGTGAAAGCAGGTGTTTGGAGAGTGGCGTCTCCACGGACCCCGAGCCATGCGGGTTCGCCCGTCCACGTCTGGCTGTGCGTGGCTTTCCCGTGTCCGGGGAAAAGGGCATCCTGGTGGTTGAGTCGAGCCCGGGGTAGGTTTGGACCCTTCGGGGCCCCCCGGGCGAGGCAATACACCACTTCGGCCCCCGCTTCTCGTAGACGGGGGTCCTGGTAAGGCCCGGCCAGGATGATTCAGCCTAGTCGCCTCTTCTTCTACTATCCCCTCCAATCTTTCACCTTTACCTTTCCTGTCTCTTTTACTTCTCTCTCATTTCTCTTACTCCCCTTTAACCCCTCTTTGGCGGCAAGGGCTAACCTTGGGTGGCGATGGACCTCTGTCTTGACCCACACTTGGGTATAGTTTCCCGGCAGCATTGTTAGCGTAACGTCTCCAGCCAAGCCCTTCTTGTTATGGTGCGTTACCTAACCCCTTGTTGGGCTCGGTGGTGGGCGGTGCACCGCGGATTCTGAACACTCTTTGCCCTCTTATGGCGCCCCACCCCTCCAAACCCCGTTCAGGGCACGCCCTTAAAAGGCGCTGCCCTGAACAAAAAAACATCGACAAAGAATGTGAAGTAGAAACATTTACGAAGTTTTTCATCGTTCATTCGTTGGATGAACAAAAACCTGTTTCAAAGATCTCACCTTTTATTGTGGCAAAGGTGCTAGAAAACCTTGTAGGGTTTTCCTACAAGGCTAAAAAACAGCACACTGGAGACCTTCTCGTGGAAGTGAACACAAAAAAACAAAGTGACGCACTCCTTAAACTGACTACCATCGTTGACGTGAAGGTGTCGGTGAGCCCTCATCGCACGCTAAATACTGTCCGTGGAGTCCTCTCCGCGGACGACTTCTTGCACACTAGTGAGGAAGAACTCCTCGAGGGACTCCAAGGCGCCGGTGTCGTCGCCGTAAAGCGCATTATGTTTAGGAAAGATGGCGAACAAATCCCTTCGAGACATGTTATACTGACTTTTGAAAGGCATACTCTCCCTGAGACAATCAAGGCAGGATACTTGAACTGCCGCATCCGCCCTTACGTCCCCAACCCCCAGCGGTGCTTCCGTTGCCAGCGTTTTGGTCATGGAACACGCAGCTGTCGAGGGAAGGAGACGTGTGCGAAGTGTGGTAGTCAAGGTCACGTTTCCGATACTTGCGAGGCGGCTGTGGCCCACTGCGCGAATTGCGGTGGACCACATCCTGCTAATTATCGTGCATGTCCCTCTTGGAAACTAGAAAAGGACATCCTTAACATCAAAGTGAAGGAAAACATACCGTACCCAGAAGCCAAGAAGCGGTTCTCCTTTTTGTCTAAGGGAAGTTTTGCCGAGGTGGTGCGCAGGGGCCCTGCACCACGCTCGGAGTCGAGGGCCACCCAGGTCTCTCCCGAGATCTTGGCGGCCGACTTCAGGGCCCCAGTTCCCCGACAGGGGCAGCAGCTGCTTCCTCCAGTCCCTGGTGGTAGCAAGCGTGCTGCTCCTCCTTCCAAGGACAGGCCGGCAGCAGCCGCGCCTGCCCCCTCTTCTAGGTCCCCTGGGGAGACGGAGCGAGCTTCTCGCTCTTGCTCGCTAGAGAGGGCCCCCCTACTGAAGGAGCAGCATGGTGCCCATGCAGCTCCGGCGAAAGGAGGGGACCAGACGAGCTCGGACGACCCGTCGCCCAGTTCGTCTGCAACCCCTCCAGCCGGTCGTGCTCGGGGTTTGCACCCCCCCCCCCCCCCCCCCCCGCACACCTGGCCGGACTAGTGCTGCTCTAAAAGCAACGAATACCTCTCAGGAGGTGGAGATGTCAACAGATGCTGAGAATCTGTCCACTCCTGGGTCCGACCAGGACAGTATGGAGTGGGAAACGCCCTCCGGTAGACATAAAAAAGAATAAGAAACCTGTAGTCCCACCCAAATGATCATCCCAATGTCTTCCACCTAGTTTGTGTTGACTCTACAGTCTTACTTATTTTACTAGGTTTATTTTTCAGTTGCATATTTACATACCTTTTATAGATGACCTAGTTACATTTTATTCAATGGAACTGTCGCGGTATTTTAAGAAATATTGATGATGTCAATTATTTCATGGATCAGCTTTGGCCCACCGCTCTTGCCTTGCAAGAAACCCATCTTCATTCTAATTCTTTTAACATTTTAAGACATCATCAGGTTTTCAGAAAAGATCGCCCCTCTTCCACCCCTTCTGGTGGTGTTGCAGTGGTTGTGCAGAGTGGAGTCGCTTGCTCTCAAGTTCCACTCTGCACGCCACTGGAAGCTGTTGCAGTACGTCTCCTTCTGGACCGCCTTGTAACAGTTGTTTCTTTATACTTGCCACCAAACGTTCCTTTAAATCTTCAAGAGCTGCAGGGACTTATAGGACAGCTTCCTCAACCGTTTTTAATTTTGGGGGATTTTAACGCTCATCATCCCATGTGGGGTAGTACCCGTCAAGACTCCCGTGGCGGTGTGATTGAACGTCTTATATTGTCTTCGGTGCTGTGCCTTCTTAACGAGAAAGAGCCAACTTTTTTTAGTGCGGCACACAACTCATTCACATCCATTGATCTTTCTATTGCTTCACCTTCATTACTTCCTTGCTTCTCCTGGAAGGTTCTTCACAACCCTTTTGGAAGTGATCATTATCCAGTTGTTTTAGAGAGTACCATTCCATTGCCTAATCTTTTAAAGCGGGTTCCTAGGTGGAAGTTAGACAAGGCAGACTGGGCGCTTTTTAATCTTCACTCCACTTTAGATCTTGTGCTTCTTTCTTCTATGTCCCCTGAGAACGCTACACTTCATGTTACTGAGCAGATACTAAAGGCTGCTCAGCAGTCCATTCCACAAACATCTGGTAATATACCAAAAAAATGTAAACCTTGGTGGAATAAGGAGTGTGCCACAACCCGGGCGGACCAAAATAGGGCGTGGGGCAGATTTCGCCGATACCCCACTTCAAGCAACCTTGTTGAGTTCAAGCGACGAAAAGCCAAGGCTCGTTGGACTAGGAAGCAGGCGAAGCGGAAGTCGTGGATGAAGTATCTTTCTTCATTAACCAGCTTTGTCCCGGCCAAAGAGGCCTGGGACAGATATCGGAAAGTAAACGGAGATTATAGGTGCTTTGCTATTCCAACGTTTAACGCTCCTTCTTCATCACTAAGAGACATTGGTAATATACTCGGGAAACATTTTTATAATATATCTAGTTCGGCCAACTACAGTGTTACGTTTGTACAGTTGAAAGCTCGTGCAGAGCGACAAAAGCTTGTCTTGTCGGGAGGAAATTCCGCATCCTATAACCAACCATTTACGCGATGCGAGCTTGAGATGGCTCTTAATGTGACAAAGCTCTCTGCCCCTGGTCCTGATGGAATTCATTATGAAATGCTGCGCCGCCTTTCTCCGGAATCCCTTGAAAACCTTCTCCTGTTTTTTAATCTTTTGTGGGAAAAGGCAAAGACCCCTCACAACCATCAAGCTACCGCCCAATTACACTGACAAGCTGCCCTGGGAAAACATATGAAAGGCTTATAAATAGGCGACTGGTGTACATATTAGAAAGCCAGAGGGTCTTTGATAACAATCAATGTTTATTCCGCCAAGGTCGATCTTCCCTTGACCACTTAGTTCGCCTGGAAACTGTGATACGCGAAGCATTTGTAAACAGGCAGCACTGTGTTACGGTTTTTTTCGACTTAGAAAGGGCATACGACACAGCGTGGAGGTATGGGATTCTCCGAAACCTGTATGGCTGTAATATCCGTGGCCGCATGCTGCGAAGCATAAAGGAATATCTGACGGACAGGACTTTTCAAGTTCGTCTTGGCTCAGTCCTATCTGACACCTTTGTTCAAGAAAACGGAGTCCCTCAAGGGGGTGTTTTAAGTGTGACTTTGTTTTTGCTAACAATGAATTCACTCGCACAACTGCTGCCACCTTCTATTTCATATTCTCTTTATGCTGATGATATACAGATTTCATCATCGTCTTGTAACCTTTCTAGTTGTGAGCACCAGTTGCAGTTAGCCATAAACAAACTGTCCAAGTGGGCCGACGAAAACGGGTTCAAGTTCTCTGCTTCGAAAACAGTCTGTGTGCCTTTTTCGTTGCGCCGCGGGTTGTATTTGGATCCATCCCTGGAATTAAATGGAACCCCTATCCCTGTTAGAAAAGAGCACCGATTTCTTGGTGTAATCTTTGATAAAAAGCTTAATTTCATTTCCCACCTTAAAGCGCTGAAGCAAAAATGCCTTCAGTCGACAAACCTTTTGAAAGTTTTATCACACAAATCTTGGGGGTCTGATAGAAAATGTATCCTGCAGCTATACAACGCTCTTATACGGTCCCGTCTTGACTACGGTGCAGTAGTGTATGGATCGGCTCGGCCCTCTGCCCTTAAGGTGTTGGACCCAGTTCACCATCTCGGCTTGCGACTGACGACAGGAGCTTTCCGGACGTCCCCCGTCCTCAGTTTGTATGCAGAATCTAATGAGCTGTCCCTGAATAAACGACGCACATATCTCAGTCTTACATATGCTTACAAGATTCTGGCCGACCCTCAGCATCCGACTTACTCTTCACTCACGAGGTCAAGGTTCTTTCGCCTTTTTGAAAATAAACCAAGTATTGTAACACCGTTAAGCTTCCGCATGGAACATCTTCGCTCTTCGCTGCACCTTTCTTTGGACCAGGCCGCCCTCGTTCGGAAAGTCAACGGTGTTCCACCTTGGAAAACACAGCGGGTTGAAGTCGACTGGTATCTTGCAAAGTTCAACAAGCACGGCATTTCCCATGCTGTTATTAAGCAAGAGTTTGGTGAACTGGAAAATAAGTATGATGGTTATCTTCATGTTTATACAGATGGTGCCAAGACTTACTCTTTCGTCGGTTGCGCTGTATATTCTGAAAGCTTCTCCAAGGTTCAAAGACTTGATCGTATTGCCAGCATTTTTACTGCGGAGCTCTATGCGGTACCAATGGCGATTGAATACATTATCAATAGGAAAATGCTGATGGCGGTCCTGTTTGTTGACTCCCGAAGTGTGATTCTTGCAGTTTGCTCTCTTAAATATACTGAAAATATGCTTGTACAACAAATTCAATACAAACTTAACTCTCCATTGCATGGGGGTCAAAATATAAAATTTTGTTGGGTACCCAGTCACATCGGCATACTAGGCAATGAAGCAGCCGACAAGCTTGCAGGATCTGCCGGTAACCTTCCACAATCGCTGTTTTGTTTACCCTATCAAGATATTAAGCCCTTGGTGAAGTCCTCGATTCTTCATTCCTGGCAACTGGAATGGGACATGGAGTCCAATAACAAACTACATGTTACCAAACCTGTTTGGGAGTTTGGGAAAGCTCTTCATGCAAGAGCCGACTTCATAAAACATTGTTGTGCCGTCTGAGAATTGGACACTCTTTTATAACTCATAGGTATCTGCTTTTGGGAGAAGACCCACCAGTGTGTGATCAGTGTGGTGACAGGCTCACTGTTTTGCTTATCTTGTGGCTGTGTCCCGGCCTTGAGCCCAAGCGCCGCATTCATTTCCCTGAATTTTTTCAACATCATATCCCATTTCATCCTGCTCTCCTTGTGGGAGAGAATCCTCTAGTCCCTTTTGAACGTGTGATAGAATTTCTTAGTAGTATTGGCCTTTTACACCGACTCTAGCCTTTTGGTTAACCTTCTGTGAAACCCGTCCTCAAGTACAATGATCCTTACAATTAGTTTGGCGCAGATGGCCTCGGAGCTTTTGCGCCATAAACCCCCAAAATAACTGCCCTCCAATTGGCGCGCTGGGATGAGCGCTATACGTTTTCGAGGTCACCACGGCGTAGCTCCGTACACTTAACACCTGCCTCAAGTCGCGGCTTTGACTGTATTCAAGTTGATCAAAAAGCGATTTCTCTGCCCGTGAAGCTTCGCTTCCACCTTAGTGAATACCCCCTCTACAAAGATTAATTCAAGACGACAATTGCAGCCGCACGCGAAACGCACAAATAGGAAAACAAATACTACAATAGAAAAGAAATTAATTCAAGACGACAATTGCAGCCGGACGCGAACAGCACAAATAGAAAAACAAATACTACACTAGAAACACTAGCTACGATGTGCCGTGCGTGGAAGCAAGCACGTGGCTTGGAACCTCGGTGGAGCAGCTTGATTTATTGGCTTTGAAATAATTACGGCATGAGCGTTTACTTTTTACTAAGAGATTCATCCCCTGAGCCATTCAGCAGACTCTCAGAGGTTTGACATTACTAAAAAAAGATAATCATGCTGGGAATATTATTTATTGCTTAGGTGGCCACCGAGAAAATCTGTACCTACAAAACGACCAGCATAAAAGGCGGAAACACAGAGTTCAGAACTAGTGATCGCTTTATTGTGCTGTTGTATTGATGTGTGTATGATCATTGTATGTGTATGCGCTCAGGGTTCAGCTAATGCCTATAGTATGCGTTATGTATCTACATCTGAGTATAATAAGGTGTCTGAAGGGCCCGAAGCTCTGTGGTGGCATGAGCAAATAAAACTATTAAACTATTTTTTTTGTAGAGCATGAGTTGGACGGTTCCTAGCGCCACCTAGCCTAGCTACTTGAAATTACTCTGCTTGACCCTGCCATCTGGTGGAAAGCGATTTAACCTTCTTTCACGCTTCGCCATCAATAAGCCAAGTACCCAGGCAGCACAAGACGTCGAGATGACTCCGAAATAAGGTCCTAGACGCTAGGCGACGTCGAAGTCCTTAGCAAACTTTTTATCGACGGCATTGGTACGTCCACATGAGAGGTTCCGACAACATCAAACACGCGACGTGTGACAACGTCATAAGCTTCACCTCGACGTCTTCAACAGTAATCGACGTCTCTTCGACGTCTTGTATGAGAAGTTCTTTGAACGTCGAGCAGGAGACGTCACAACAATGTCCTGAGCAACACCTTAACGTCTTCGACATTAGTCGACGGCAGTTCTACGTTTTCTCTGGGAAGTTATTTGAACGTCGAGCACGAGACGTCCCAACAATGTCCTGAGAAACACCTTGACGTCATCGACATCATTCGACGTCAGTTCTACGTTTTTTCGGGAGGTTCTTCAAACGTTGAGCGCGAGACGTCCCAACAATGTCTGAGCAACACCTTGACGTGATTGGCAATAATAGACGTCAGTTCTACGTTTTCTCCGAGAAGTTCTTTGAACGTGGAGCACGAGACGTCCCAACAATATCCTGAGCAACACCTTGACGTCATCAACATTATTTGACGTCATTTCTACGTTTTCTGCGGGAAGTTTTTCGAACGTTTAGCGCCAGACGTCCCAACAATGTCTGAGCAACACCTTGACGTCATTGGCAATGACAGACTTCAGTTCTACATTTTCTCCGGGAAGTTCTTTGAACGTGGAGCACGAGACGTCCCAACAATTTCCTGAGCAACACCTTGACGTCATCGACATTATTCGACGTCATTTCTACGTTTTTTTGGAAGGTTCTTGGAACGTTGAGCGGGAGACGTCCCAACAATGTCTGAGCAACACCTTGACGTCATTGGCCTTAATAGACGTCAGTTCTACGTTTTCTCCGGGAAGTTCTTTGAACGTTGAGCGCGAGACGTCCCAACAATATCTGAGCGAACATCTTGATCATTCTGAAAAAGCGCCTTATAGAGTCCAAGGTGCTGTCATATTCCTTTTAAAATTTCTCATCAATGTCAGCATTTTTGATACTGTGCATGCAATCCACTTTTCCACCTGGCTGAGCTGCAGAAATCTCTTACAATAATGTCATTCTCGTGATTGTTGTTTTAACAGGAATGGCTTAAAAAGCAGAGAATTCACAACAGCAAAAACCAGGATTTAGCTCGAAGTCAGCGGGGCTGTTTATAGCATTTTTAGCGTTTCTAACTTAATATCAGCGTCTTTGAAGCTGTAAGAGAATGATAATAATGTAAGCGATTTCTGCAGCTGAGCCAGGTTGAAGGGTGGACAGCATGCACAGTATCGAAAACGCTGTCATTGACGAGAAATCTTAAAAGTGATATGGCAGGTCCTTGGGCACTACAGGACGCTTGTTTAGGGTGACTCCGAATTACACCCAAGACTGTGCATCCAAGGAAGTGGCCAATATTACCGATCACTAGGGAGCTGAAGGAACACCGTTCCCATGATTCCTGTAGTGCGGGCCGGAGCGCTTGGGGATTAAGCAAATGGACTATTCCGTCCGAATATACATGCTTTCGCGAACATACCTTCGAGCAACCAAGCCAGAGCCGGTTGACTCTATTGTTCCACGGTGACCCAAATCGAGACCGTTATCAATTGACATCCCGTTCAGTCTCGACGTTTGCTCGGTGTTTTATGGTCGTTAAATGGGACCTTATTTCAACGTTGACATAACGTTATCACAGACGTACGCTCGACATTTTATGTCGTTAAATGGGACGTTATGATATCGTTAATATGACGTTCTCAATTGACATCCCGTTTAGTTTAGACGTATGCTCGACATTTTATGGTCGATAAATGGAACATTGTTTCAGTGTTGATATAACGTTATCAATTAACTTCCCGTCCAATTCAGACGTGCACTTGACATTCCAAGGTCGTTAAGTGGGAGGGACGTTGTGTCGACGTAAAATCCACGCTTTTTTCCAGACATTAGCCTTTCCATATTACGTCGAAGGGACCTGACGTTCAGACTTTCAACGTTCTTTTGACATGTGGTTCCTGACGTCATCGACTTTCTTTCGACGTTTTTCCAACGTATCTGTGCTGCCTGGCTAGGCTGCTTCAAATTTGCTCTTTTTGAAAGCGGCTTTTGGTTTCGCGAATGGTTTACCACTCCTCCGTTTCAGGACGAAAGTTTCTCTTTTTCTAAAGGAACATAGGTTACAACAGCGTTCCTCCTGCTGGACTATGGTGACCCTTTTTTCTAAGAGTGTCGAACTAGTGAAAGCGACAGTTCAGCGGTGCGCAAATTTGAGCATTGGAGACGGAGATATTTGGACAACTCAAATTGCGCGAACGCCACTAATGTACTACAGATAACGCGCACAGGATATCTGCTCGAGCGAGACATTAACTGCATTACTCCTCGGTTACGGTAACAAATACCGACTATGGGAGGTTAGGAAACAGGCGGCGGGACTGCGACTTCTAGAACGGCCGAAGGACACTCAATAGGCAAGGACCAGTTCCTATGCGGAGGATGCGTATTCTCATGTCGGCTCAACCATGGTGAGGTGCAAACAAGGTGTGACACTAGATTCGCAAGTTTCACGGCTATGTGCCCTTACCATTCTCTTTCCAGGCAGCACAGGTACGTTGGAAAAACGTCGAAAGAAAGTATGACGTCAGGAACCAAATGTCGAAAGAACGTCAAAATTCTGAACGTCAGGTCCCTTCGACGTAATATGGGAAGGCTAATGTCTGGAAAAAAGTGTAGATTTTACGTCGACATAACGTCCCACTTAACGACCTTGGAACGTCGAGTGCACGTCTGAATTGGACGGGAAGTTGACTGATAACGTTATATCAACATTGAAACAATGTCCCATTTATCGACCATAAAACGTTGAGTATACGTCTAATCTGAACGGGATGTCAATTGAGAACGTCATATTAATGATATAACGTCCTATTTAACGACATAAAATGTCGAGCGTACGTCTGTGATAACGTTATGTCAACGTTGAAAAAAGGTCCCATTTAACGACCATAAAACACCGAGCAAACTTCGAGACTAAACGGGATGTCAATTGATAACGGTCTCGATTTCGGTCACCGTGGAACAATGGAGTCAACCGGATCTGGCTTCGTTGGTCGAATTTATGTCCGCGAAAGCATGTATATTCGGACGGAATAGACCATTTGCTTAATCCCCAAGCGCCCCAGCCCGCACTCCAGGAATCATGGGAACGGTGTTCCTTCAGCTCCCTAGTGATCGGTAACATCGGCCACTTCCGTGGATACACAGTATTGGGTGTAATTCGGAGTCACCCTAAACAAGCGTCCTGTAGTGCCCAAGGACCTGCCATATCAATTTTAATATTTCTCGTCAATGACAGCGTTTTCGATACTGTGCATGCTGTCCACCCTTCAACCTGGCTGAGCTGCAGAAATCTCTTACATTTTTATCATTCTCTTACTGCTTCAACGACGCTGATATTAAGTTAGAAACGCTAAAAATGCTATAAACAGCCCCGCTGACTTTGAGCTAAATCCTGGTTTTTGCTGTTGTGAATTCTCGGCTTTTTAAGCCATCCCTGTTAAAACAACAATCACGAGAATGATAGTACTCTAAGAGATTTCTGCAGCTCAGGTTTGAAAGGTGGATTGTATGCACAATATCAAAAATGCTGACATTGATGAGAAATTTTAAAAGTGATATGACAGCATCTTGGACTCTATAAGGCGCTTGTTCAGGATGATCGAGATGTTCGCTCAGATATTGTTGGGACGTCTCGCGCTCAACGTTCAAAGAACTTCCCGGAGAAAACGTAGAACTGACGTCTATTAAGGCCAATGACGTCAAGGTGTTGCTGAGACATTGTTGGGATGTGTCGCGCTCAACGTTCGAAGAACCTCCCCAAAAAAACTTAGAAATGACGTCGAATAATGTCGATGACGTCAAGGTGTTGCTCAGGACATTGTTGGGACGTCTCGTGCTCCACGTTCAAAGAACTTCCCGGAGAAAACGTAGAACTGACGTCTGTCATTGCCAATGACGTCAAGGTGTATCTCAGACATTGTTGGGACGTCTGGCGCTCAACGTTCGAAAAACTACCCGGAGAAAACGTAGAAATGACGTCGAATAATGTTGATGACGTCAAGGTGTTTCTCAGGACATTGTTGGGACGTCTCGTGCTCGACGTTCAAATAACTTCCCAGAGAAAACGTAGAACTGACGTCGATTCGATTAATGTCGAAGACGTTAAGGTGTTGCTCAGGACATTGTTGTGACGTCTCCTGCTCGACGTTCAAAGAACTTTTCATACAAGACGTCGAACAGACGTCGATTACTGTTCAACACGTCGAGGTGAAGCTTATGACGTTGTCACTACGTCACGTGTTTGACGTTGTCGGAACCTCTCATGTGGACGTACCAATGCCGTCGATGAAAAGTTTGTTAAGGACTTCGACGTCGACCAACGTCTAGGACCTTATTTCGGCGTCATCTCGACGTCTTGTGCTGCCTGGGTTCCCTACAGCGTGAAGTAGGGCGACTGACGCTAGTATTCATCTATGCTAAGTTCCCGAAGCGATTGCTAAGCAGTCCTTTTCTTCTCTAGGCGCGTGTGCGCATAGCACGAGACATATCGAAGGTACATTCAAGGCGCATGGGCGAAGTACTCACGGAATGATCGAATTCAGTGACGAATGAAATTTCACAACCTCACACCATTTCGTTGTTTATAAAATCATAGCCCAGCACGCGCAAGTTCGTGACTTTAGAAAGCGAAAGAAGCTTCCGGAAGCCGCGAACTCACAAAACGCGCACGAACACACAAAATGGCAGGGGACAGTACCGACTGAAGCCCTTTATTTGGAATGGTCTATGCTTCCTAATACCCTATAGTTACACTAGCGCCCTTAACTGTTGTTAAGCCAACGACAGTTGACTCAATCGCGATCGGCCGGAGTTACACGGCGGCGCCAACTGTCATTGAGCCGCTTACGATCTTTGATAGCCTCTTCGATCAACTCGCATCGGAAGTTCCCTGAGACCAGGACAGTGCACAGCGCTCCTCGGCCGTGCTTTGCGAAGTCGATGCGACATCGAGGACAAACTGCGCCGCGCCGGTGCACCGCAGCGACCGCCACCATCCGTCAACTATGTCTTGTTCGTTTTTTCTTGCGTGCGTCCGCGCGCGGCGCCCGTCTGCTGTCAATTTCTCCTGGTTGTTTACTCGCAGATTTCGCAGTCACATACAAATGAACATCGTGGACCTGATTGTCAATGGTGTCGCGAAGCGCGTGACAATTCCACAGGTATATTTTGCCCATCATTGTTGGTTCAAGAAAGTACCACCAGATAATAACCGTACCTTAGGTGTTATCGAAATGCCTCGCAACGCTTTCCACGAAGTTCCTACTTTTCGGGCGCTCCTTGCCACCGCAGCAATCACCGGTAATCGCTGCGAAGGTAAGAAGCTCGTCGTCTTCGCTGTCGGAAGAGCTGAGGAATTCATCAAGTGCTGCTTCAAAAGGCGTGTTCGTTTTCGCGAGGTCGCCATCTCGATAGACTGCGCGTCTGGTATTCCCGCCATCTCCTCGATTCCCGCTCCTGGCCGCAGTGCTTGATGGGACTGCACCCCGGCGTACCGTCGATTTTTTAGGTGCGCGTTGGGGCAACGAAACGCCGCACCGGGAAGGTGCGCTCCGTTGATCGAGGACGTCCGGTGCGCACCGCGGTGCACTTGATCGAAGACGAAGGGGTGCACCTCGGTGCCCCGGTGGGCACCGGTGCTAATAATCGAGGATGCTATGAGTTGAACTGAGCTGGTCTACTTCCCTACTTCAGTTGACTTGAGGGTGATCGCCCCAATAGAGCTAAAGATGGCTGCGTCCGCCGCATCGCGGCCCATGGCAAGTGCCCGCGAGGCACTTACTATGGCGGAAGATTGGGGGAGGTATCTAGAATGTATCGTCGCAGCAAATATCGTCGGAAAAGGTATGATTTGGGGCCAAAGCTGCCGCTAAAACGATCACTGCATATCGCGGAAGTCCACTCTCGGCGAGGGTGGCCATTGTGATGTCGGTGCTAAGACTTTTGTTATCTCTCTCCTGCTTAAATTTGTGCGAAACGTTCTGATTATCGTTTCTTGATTCGAAAAATAAGAAAAATAAGTTTATTTAATTTGGTTATAAAAGTTTATATTGAATGAAAGATGTGCATATAATTAATTTACATCGCTATTTAAAAAAAATAGTGTGACATCAGTTTTGGTTACGTCTTGGTTTCAACCTGTTTCAACCGTGTACCGTGATGTGCATCTCAACTGGGATTGTTAGGCCTGTGTAGCGCGTAACACCGGGCAACTTTGTTGATCTCAATGAAAGTTGGGAGATACCAACAATCATTGGTGAGAGCGCTAGTGTAACACGGGTGTAAGACTGGCTCACATTTGTGTCAGTTGTATTGGCAGAAACCAAAACGAGAACAACGACAAAGTCGCCAAGACAAGTGCTCGCCCTACACAACGTGGCAAGAGATCTAAGAGTTTGCTTCGTGAAGCAATCCTGAGTCATGGTTATCAAGGGTTGTGGTCGTTTCTGTCGTTTTGGCTGTGAACGCAACCATTGCAAGTGTGTGAGCTAAAGTCACTGGATCCTGGAAAAGTAGCACCAAGCTACCCGTATGGTAGCCCTTTTGGTTCATGGAATGAGCAATTTCTCCTTGATCTTTGGTCAGCCGATCCAAATTTCCGGTGACATGTTGCTTTGTAAAGCCAACTCTCGAATATTGAGGTTTTTTTATCCGCACAGTGGCGAAACAAGCGCACATCTTTGCACTGGCACGAGATGCGGCGTCGATGCTTGGCAGCATTGAAAAATGATTTCCCCGTCTTGGAGTACACAGGAACAACAATACCGTTGAAAGAGGTCTGTGGAGATAAGCATGATTGTCAAATGGACTGCATGCACAGCGCCAAAGACTCTTATATTGATATTGGCGAGGAACTCTTCCGGTACGATGACGCTCCACAGCGATCTTGACGCGTCTGGTTCAGAACGACCCTTTGGAAGCTTCGAAAATTTGAATGGACCGAAATGGCGATTGCCATGGCAACTGAGACCGATCAGCTAATTGCCTTGCGATGTTTGGGTGTCTCTGTGTTAGTATCTGTTTGCGTTCTGCAAGTAGGCAGGTAAGGTAATGGCGCTACTTTCCCGGGATCTAGTGACTTTGAACTAGACTCTAGTTTGAACCAGCATCTAGTAACTGACAGGAATAGAATACTAGGGAGGGGACCTTTCATTTGAAAGAGACTCCCTGCCGTTCTCCTGCTGCCAATGGCTACGAAAAAAGCAATCGTAGAAACGGCCGAAAATATTGTTCTCGGATATCAGCGGTCACGGTTTTGATCGCTTGTCTCCCGTTCGCAGGAATGGAGTCTGCTGCCCTGGTACTGTTTGCCGGCGCGTGGGATCCACAGCACGAGCCTCTCCGAACCCGTGGCAGGAGGTGAGTGTGTGTGGCGCTCGGACGAGAACCTGGTGGGCGACGGTGACTCGGTGACGCCGGGGAACAAGGGACCAAGTTCCATGACTTGCACGCTGTCAGGTTTCCTGAAAACAGCTTCGACTTGTGTCGGTTTTCAATGACTCGTCATATATTGTTCTTGGTCTACACTTCTGGACATTACATGGATATCTAACGACCCGGAAGGGTACGACAGTTGTTTTAGCTCACGCACTCTTCTGTCCCAGGTAATGTTTTTGCTGCGAATATCCTTTTGGTTGTCTCATTTTATTGGGCGAGGATGAAGTAGTACCTTACGACTGAGGAAGTTTTAAGACCAAAACAAACTTTCCTTATGTCGACGTGAAGTGTCTGCTGTTCGTTCGCCTTGCTCGACTATATGGCGTGGAAGTAAGGGGGAGAAAGGAGATGAGGCGCGGTGTGAGGTAGTGATCAGGTGCGTGACGAAGCTTTACCCTTGCAGCTGCTCTTTGGTTCGGACCAGGCATCTCGGCCGTGATTTTCTTTTTTGTTGGAAAGCGTCTGGTAGTTGTCAGTCAAGAAAAAAAACGTACACTTCAAGGTACTTTTTCTCCCTTTTCTCGACGGCGAAGTCCTCGTTCGTAAAAAAAAAAAAACGGGGGATATATGAAAGCCGTAGAAGAGGTGAGCAGCCATTGGTACGACTAGCGGACGACGCCGGCGTTCGGCGTCCGAACGCAAGATCCTGACGCCACTGTTCTTACCGCGCCGAAATGCAGGAGACGGTCCTGCTCGCTTTGATTCGAGGGATACAGTAGATAGAGGCAATGGAACGTAGCATTTGCGTCTATCCATTATTCTTCGAATAAGAGTTTGGCACACTGATGTCGTCGCAGCCTCTGCGCAAGCAGTAGAGGAGGTTACGCGTTGCTGTTGCGCTTTGGATACGGTGGCGTCAGTGCGCCGAGCTTATATGGGAAGGATAGGGGTAAACACAGAGGCTAGCTTCCTCTATTTCTTTCTACCCATTGTTTCCCTCCGATCAGAGTGAGCAAGACCGTCGTCTGCTCTCTCCGAAGAGGGAGCAATTTCATCGTGGTCTGGCGTTCCGACGCCGCACGCCGGCGTCGTCTGCTGGTCGTAGCAATAGCTGTCTTACCTTCACTACGCTTTCAAAAATCCGTATTTTGTTTTTCTTTTTTTGTATACTGCAATTTAGCCCTAAAAAAAGCTGCAATTTGAACTGCCCCCCTCCAAAAAAAAAACAAAAAAAAAAAACGACAGGTTTAGCCTTGCTGCTCTTCGCGCATGCGCACTACTCCCATGACAAGGTTTCCAAGGTATCGCGCGTGTTTCCTTTAATCGACGACCGCACGGAAACTCTTTCTCGATTTCGTGCCGTGGGCCGATATCCGGGCGGCCTTCGACGGCCGCCCGAATATCGGCGCCAGCCTGCGGCCCCGGGTTGCTGACGTCTCGTTCCCCGTGTCTCGCAGAGGTGACGGTGGTGTACAAGCAGGGTCTTCCCGAGATCACGGTGCCGCTGCCATCTCGGCAACAAAAGTGCCGCTTCACGCTGCGTCCGCTGGGAAGTACCGTGAGCGACTTCATGAACAGCGTCTGCCGCGAGGACAGGGGCGTCGACCACATCAGCGTCTGCTCCCCGGGTCAGCACTCCTCCTCCTTTTCTCGGGGATTTATACATCATATGGATGAATGCATGTGGCTGAACCCTTTCCATCGGGTGGGGGCTCGCGTCCCTAGCCTGTACCTTTCATAACACGTGCTTTGTCCTTTTCTGCGGTTTCAGACGGGGTTCGGATTGCTTCCTCTTCAACCATCGAATCTCTGCTGAGGGAGAGCTTCTATCTCACCCTCAACAACCAAGTGTACCTGGTGGAGCCGCCATCTATAGGTGAGCCGCTCAGTACCGGCGCCTGTGCCTCCCGCCAGTCTTAGTAAGGACACGATCGCTCGCTCTCCTCTTCGTTCGGTTCGTGTTTCGATAGGCCGGTTCCCAAAAATCTCCTAGAGATCGCGAGAAAAGCGGGCAGCGGATTATGGGAACGTCCTGTACGCTCCTCCTCGCACCCTCAGCCTCCGCCACGTGGCACTGGAGAATGCGAAAGAGAGAAGGTGAAGCAGTTGCTCGCCTGCCCTCTCCCGTGCTTCATCGACTCTCACCGGATCCGCCATTTTTGGAAGATAGTGAGTCGCGGTGTGCTCTCTCGCTCTCGCTCTGGCCCTGTTGCACGAGTTTGCCACGAGCGTTCTCGAAAACAGTCCTACTCTCTATTGCGAAAAAGACGAACATGTTCTTTCCGATGCATGTTTCAGTTCCCTTCGGCCCTCCCCGCCTATGATGTAACGTCAGTATCACAGTCCCGATGGTACTCCATAATACGGATTTTCCATATGATTGATATTATCGCAAATGCTCGAACGGTTTCTTACGAATTGGCAGCGGCGCTTATCTCCGAAGTCGCATATTGCACATGCGCAGTATTTAAGAAATTTAAGAAGGGAGCGTTTACATTTGTTCAGAAGACAAGGCATCACGTGACGCTATGGTGTAAGTCGTGGTTTCATGTGCTGGAACTACAGATGAAGAGGACGATCGGCGGCCTAGTGGGCTAGTGCACACCAGCTCGGAGCTCGTGAAGCGAAAGCTCAGGCTGCAGAACCTAGGGATTTTGGGCAAAATCCTCACCCCTGCCCGTTTTGATCTAGATGAGCATCGTACCGGCGTGCGGTCGTGTATCACTACTGCATGGTGCACGTTAAAGACCCACGGACTAGTTAGTGGTTGTACTGCACTTGCTAAATTTCTCATCTACAGCTGGGAGACAAGTCGCCCATTGAGGCAGACTAAATTCTAGGTTGTATAAACATACAGACACCCTAATTTTGTTTATAACCGACGAAGAGGAAAGTTTTACATAATAGAAAGTATTCTGCAGAGAACGATAAAAACGCGAAAGCATACAATAGTTTGGGCAAACGTCTATTGTCATGAGCCTAATTTTACAGCAAACAGTTCTTAAAAGTGCCCTTGGCTTAAAAAAAGACTAAGATGTAAAAGACAGTCGCGTGGGCTCGGTATTTTTTTGTCGCTTTTGTTTTTGGCCGAAGTAGGCAAGGCAATGTCCTTTGCGTGTGTGTGTGTGTGTGTACCTCCCATGCGCTTTTATTATTTCCAGCCTCCTCAGTCACCCCCGTCACCTCTGTGGGGTCTGTGTCGAACGTACGATATTCAAAAGACCGTGCTATCCAGATTTTGGAAGTTGGTGGTAGCTCTTCTACTGGCGCGTTTGAGCATTACAGCCTTATGACGATCCTATTATGTACGCTTTGCGATATTAGTCCGTTTTGTCGCTGAAAATAGAAATAATAATAGGAATATTACAAATGAGATAGAGATTGCACTAATAAAGGAATTAAACAGCGCTATTTCTATTTTTCCTTTGCGTACTAGCCTTTTACGTTTTTCTTTTTGTGTATTTTGAGCAAAATGTGCAAAAAACCGATTGAACAATGACGCGCAGTGTCGAATCGAGATGATTATACAACTTTATGCACCATTAACTCCCTTCTAATTTTTGTAATAGATTATTACCCTAGTTTTTGTTTGTCTTAGTAAACATGACCTGCACACAACGCACTAAGGTTACAAAAATGAGGGATGATAGACCGTATCTTGTGTATCGCAACTTTGTACGACGCATAGTCGCGTGGGTCGTACTTTGTAACAGTGATTTATTCCGTTTTATTGGGTCGCGCTCTTACTGCATGTTTACGAAACCTCGCGCTGAACTATGTTGTGCATTCTTTGTCGACATTCTGCCTGAGAATTTGTGTGCACTTCGAAGGACATGGTCACAAGCGTGCGATATTTTAAAGAGGTTTTATGGGCATGAGCATCTGCGCAACCAAATCTGTACATAACCCTCTGTACTCGCGCTTCTGCTTTCTTCCGAGCTGAACATCACTCATGAGGTGAAATACAACACCTTCCTTGTCGTTTGTACAGTTTGTTTTACAACGATCACAATACACTTTTAGACAACTTTTAAATCATCGAATTTGTGTCCGAATAGTTTTGAGGTATATTTGTAAAACATTAACCTGGAAGTAAATTTTAGCGTAACGAGTAAGTGAATCAAATACTTTTTGACGAAGTAATTAGTAACGGTAATCCGTTACATTCGTAGCTAAGGAACTTGGAATTCATCGCATTTTTCAAACAGCGAGCACAAGTCTGGTCGTGGGTATGGCTAAATAAGCACCACGATTAAGCTCCTTGTGTGAAAACTTTAAAGAAAGAAATACTATGCCCACTCTACTTATCAGCCAACCTCATGCGATAGTAGCAGAGTGGTGAGTTGGGCTAGTTGGTGTTGCATTGTAAAAGGGTAAAAACAGCGCAAAAAGACACGGACAGGGAAGGTGTACACAGACGGAGTGCTGACTTTTAACTGTTTAATTTCTGAAAAAAAAAGACGCCCACCGTCGTGCCCACACACATACGATAGACCTGCGAACGAAAAAAGCCAGTAGGCAACTACGGCGAAATGGTCAAAATATAGCGGGCGCGGGAAATTACGTCTGTTTACAAACTGAACAGAAAAGAAACGAACGCTGAAGCTTCATAAAAGCATGGAGAGTATAAGAAAAAAATCTACGCCCATGTCGCCCCCCTAAAAATTAAACTAGCAAAATCATGCAAACAATACACACTCAGTAAAAGAAAATACAGAAAAGAATGCTTTACAAGTAAAATATAGCAGGTGCCGCGCATGGTCCACTACTTTCTCTTATTTACATAAATGACTTTGTACCGAACATATTTTCTTCCATCTTCCCTTTTGCTCAGGATTGCATAGTGTATCGGAAAATAACTGCCATACCTGATGCCATTTTGCTAGAATAATATCTCATTGATGTGGAAAACTGACAAATACAAATCTATGGAAGTATCGTGTATTCAACCTTTGTGTCATGCGTATCACCTTAACAAGGCGCTTCTTGCTTCGGTGTTCGTCTACAAATAAATATCTTGGTGGTCATATAATGTCTAACGTTTCTTGGAAGATTCATGACGAATATGTGATTAACGGTGCTAACCGTATGTTAGGATACTTAAAAAAAAAATCTTCCTCGCATCGCCTTCACTGAAACTAACCTTGTACAAAATGCGTATGCATCCAAAATTACAATATGCTGCTGCCGTGTGAGACCCCAGTCTTTCAACGCTAGTCACTTGAATTTAATTTGTCCAAAATCGCTCGGCACGCTTCATCCCGTGTAACTGTTACTGTACCGCCATCGTTACTACCACGAAAACCTTTTTAGATCGGGAATTTCTAGTGCACCGCCCTAAAATCGCCTTGTTTGTGCCTTCAAAGAAATATATTTTATCTTTCATCGTCATAAATGTATAATACCACCATCCGACTTTTTTTTTTTTTGCTTTTATCACAGTATTAAGGTCGGTGTTCCTAATTTTAAAACGTCATCTTTTCGGTATCTTTTTGTATCCCGAACATTGATGGTTGAAACCGGCTTTTCGCTTTTATCGCTAACATCACGGATATTGTTTTGTTTAAAATTGCTCTTACTAATACAAGCACTTTGTAGTTGTATTTTCAAGCTCACTCTCCTCTCCGATTTACTACTTCGAAGGTATCCTAAATTAATAAATAAGTAAATAAACCAATAAATAGGGAACGTCACTTGAACGCTTGACGAGCGCCATTGAACGGCATCCTAGACACTGCGTTGCTTTCTCTTAATATGTGTTGATTCAGAATAATAAATAAAAAAAATTGCGTTAGGTTATATTTAGCACTGGGGCCATGTTGGTTGCCATAGTGCCCAGTATAAAAGAGCAGAAATATGTCCATTAGTTAGCTCAGCAATTAAAACGTTTATCCATATTTTTATTTTTTTATTTTTAGGGGAAGGGGGCAAGATATTCGGGGAATTGACGATGAACCTTAATCCTGTCTAGCCTTGCGAGGGAATTTTAATATAAAAGTTCGTAATGAGCGCTATGGGGTGATTAATGTCAGCCTTGTACACGGCTTCAGACCGAAACTAGGCGGGCACAAAGCGGCGCTATCGCAGTCGGCTTCGTTTGCGATAGCGCGAACGAAGGAAGAAAAAGTGAGGAAACTTTTTTTTTAAATATTTTGCTGCTAATCAACTAGTTTTGCTTTTTCCCTAGTGTCTCCGGTGGACATCAAATTATCCCCAGGACTAGAATACCCTTGAACAAGTTTCAATTGTATCTATAAAAAAATCTGAACCGACTAAAAAAGTTTTTCTGCAGTGTATATGGTAGGTCTGTTCCTTTTGTAAGGCTGCTAAACTCTTCACAACCTTAATTAAATGACGTTTTCTTTTCTCTCTCTCTTTCTATCTCTCTCTATGTTAGGTTGTGATTTCGCGACAAGCGCTGTGCGCCGTAAGTTGTGACTACCATGTCTGACAGTTCTGAGTAGGGCAGATTATATAAAAGTGCTATTAAAAAGTGTTCATAATTAAACTTGCGGCAGTATACTTAAAGCCCTGTGCTATTGCTGGAGGGGGACCTTTTGAGTTGCTATTCCTCCTGAAGTACTGTGAAGTGTGTGCACCACGGGAGCATGATGAGATGAATTCTGTGCAAAGACAGCCTTTATTTTTCGGTGACTCGCAGTTCGTCTAAATAGTTTTACATATAGGTAAAAAAAAAGCATACGATTATTTTTTGTATTTTTTTTCACTTCAGCTTGTGCAACTAGTACAGTAGTGAAACGGCAAAATTGCTTCGAGGTGCCTGCAGTCGGACGGAAGCTTAAAGCGGAGAAAGCGCCGTGTAACCGAGGTTTTGGTTGCATGCCAAAAGACCCTCGGGAAGTCCAAAGTAATCCCTAATCCTTCTCATGAGCCTGTTAGATGTCCTTCGTTGGTTGGGCATAGAGAAGCCCCATATTCCGCTTTTATCAAAACTGCGACATTAAGAAATATGTCTGGTTATTAAAATTGTATAATAAATAGGACATTGAAGTAGTCCATTTTCTTTCGAAGTGTAAGGGTAGTTCCCCAAGTTTCCCAAGTTTCTTTTGTTCTTTTGTTCAAAGATCCCCAAGTTTCTTTTGTCTGCCACTCGCGTAGCAGTGAGCCCTTGACAAGGATGAAGTCCTAACAACGGAGACGCATGGCGGCTAGCTTGCCTCTCGGTGCAACTCTTCGTCTCTACTTCTCAGAACGGTTGACGACGGAGGAGGCAGAGACGCTGTCCGACCTGAAGATGCTTGTGGCCAAGCTGTATGAGAGCCTGACCGTGAGTGAGTTCCAGCTGGAGCAGGAGCGGAGGCTGCTGGACAGGCTTCACCTGGTCAAGGAGCAGATCGCACCCCTCGAAGAGGTCAGGGGCCCGACCGGTTTTCTACCGATTCTGGAAAGAACACTCCCACAAAGCTTTGCGCTCGCCATGATTGGTGGTTTTCTCCTCTCCACTTGCCCTCTCTTTAGTGTTAGCTCTGCTAAAGAGCAAAAAGTAGAAGGCATTGTGGGAGGAGGCTCTGCTGACATTCTTAGCATGCCACGAGACCGTAGCTTTTTAGCCTCCCTTTAGTGCGCTGCTCTAGGCACATAGCCCCAGCAGCTGTTGTCTGACCCTCGCAGAAGAAGCAGGAGCTGATGTCTCTCTCGGGGCGCCGCACGACATTGCTCTCGTGGCTGGGACTGGGCCTGATGGGCATGCAGTTTGGCATCCTGGCCCGCCTGACCTGGTGGGAGTACTCCTGGGACATCATGGAGCCGGTCACTTACTTCATCACCTATGGCACCACCATGGCCATGTATGCGTACTTCGTCGTCACCAGGCAGGTGAGTGCACAGGGCACCTTCCTTTGGAGCTGCCTCGGTGTTCCTCGGGTGGGGATCACCATTTAGTTCGAGCGACCACCAAGGTGCCGGTATTCCAACATACTTTCATTGCAGAGTTCTTACCATCTAACTGAGATGTCAATGGTGTTTTAACAATACTCGGAGGTTATATATTAACACTTGGTTCTTCACTAGGGTGTGTGAGATTACTTTTTTTTGGTTTAGTATATAGGGTACATAATCCTTATTATTTTTTTCATTTAGTTGCTTTGCAAGCTGCAGTGTCCATTTCACTGAAAGGTGGTTTAGCTCGGATACACCGGTTCATCAAACCTTTTAATTCAAGCAAGCGACTGGCCTACTCACACCAGCAATAGTAGTTCATGTTGTTGAATATTGTCCTGGGTAAACAATTATTTCGCCTAAAACAAGGCCTGGGAAAGAAGTTGTTAGGCAAAGTAGGCACCATTTTCTAGATTTATTTTTAATGAAATGGCATTCAATAAAATATATTGTCAAGAGCTTTTCAGTATTCATTTGGGTTGCAAACAATAAAATATAAGATTAACATTATAGTTTGATGAAAAAAAAAACCTGTTCCAAGCAAACGTTTTGCCATTCAATTTTTCGGTTCTTCACTATTCGTCGAAGATGGCTGATTTTGACTAAAATAACAATTTTGTGACGTCGTCCAGAGCCGAAATTATTAAAAGTCATCCCAAGGAGGGAAGGACATGGGGGGGGGGGGGGGAGGGGGGCAATCAAATTGTAGAATAGAGGCACCGTAGTCAACGAGTGAGACAGCCAATAGCTGCCTCATGTCCAAGTGCCACATATGTGGTTCTATGACTAGAAACACCCTCAAACAATGCAGCACTAATTTTTCCTAATTGATTTTGATGTCGGTCGTAGGCACCTCATATTCATGACAATATATGTCACGTTCGTCAGGGTGAAAGAGGGAAACGAGAACCATGGTGAAATGAAAAATAAATAATGCATTTACAAACGAAAGGACGATAAGAAAATAGTAGAAGCAAAGGAAAGGAAAAAGAACAAAATTAGCAAAGCAAAGCAATGAACAAATTAAACACAAAAGAATCAAGGCTAGTGACAATCCTGTTGCAGCTCTTGCCTTAAGTCGAAGTTTTAATGCGAAAGCATTAACTGTCTCATGGACCGAGCTGACGTCATCAGTTTGAAGCGCGAAAACGGCTCCTGGTTTCCGCGATCCCAATAGGAGCGATTCGCCTTCGGTTCCATTGGCTGGCGCGTGTCGACGGGGCTTCCATTGGCCGCTGCGCCATGGCCTCGAAGATCGCGAAGCGCGCACGCGCTAGTACGCAGCAGACGACAAAGGGAGCGGACGAGCGGCTTGCATGCTTTCGCATTCACAACTCATAAGAAATTCTTAGGTGTACCTCGAGCTTTATTTTTTCTCTTCGTCCTTCGAACCGTCGCCGCTTAGGTCATGATATGGGTGTGCCGGTGCAGCACGCTTCTCCTGGGACTGTTCGTAGCAGCACCGTCTCCTTGATGCACCGCGATGACTGATCGCCCGTTGCCGGCCGTTGCTGCTGGTTCTCCTTGGAGCTCTGACTGTAGCCGTGCGCCGCGGTCCGACTGCTGGCTTTGACTCCTGCCCCTCTCCGTTCCTCGCGCTCGCCCTTTACGAGGAGCTTGCTGCCCTTCTTCGTATTTTCTCCATCGTCATCGTCACAGGAATGTGACAAATACAGTTAACATATAAAAACGTGTTGTCATTGAATGAACCCTTAAGGACTCTATGAAATGCACAAAAAGCGAAATACAACTAACTACTGTACAAGTTATAGTCAGAGTTCCAAAAGGCCTCGTAGGCAATCTCTCTTGAATTCATTATGAACCATCTTGTGTCAATTAGGAATCCTCTCGTATCAATTGTGATCCCTCACATTCAGTATGAACCCTCTTGTATATATTACTGTTTACCTCCCTCTTAATACGGGGGATCGGTGGCCGAGTGGGCTAGCGCACACCAGCTCGGAGCACGTGGAGCGAAAGCTCGCGCTGCAGAACCCAGGGATCCTGGGTTCAATCCCCACCCCTGCCCGTTTCGATCTGGATTAGCATCGTACCGGCGTGTGGTCGTGTATCACTACTGCGTGGTGCATGTTAAAAACCCCAGGCTAGCGGTTGTACTGCACTGGCTAAATTGCTCATCTACAGCTGGGAGACTCGTCGTCCGTCGAGGCAGACCAATTTCTAGGCTGTATAAACATACACACAACCCAATTTGTTTCCCTCTTAATACATTATTAACCTTCTCGTATCCTAATTTCTCTCGTATCCGTTACAAACTCTCATATCTCTTATAAACTCTTTCATATCCATTACGATACCTCGTGCCCTTTACGATTTCTCGTGTCCATTATGATCCCTGTCACATCTACTACGATCTGTCTAGTATCCGTTACAATCCCTCTCGCATCCCTTACGAGCTCTCATATTCATTATGGTTCTTCTCGTATCTATTACGATCCCCCTCGTATCCTTTACGAAACCTCTCGCATCCCTTACGAACCCTGTCGCATCCCTTACGAACCTTCTCGCATCCGTTACGAACTTTTTTATATCCATCATGAACATTCATATTCATTACAATTCCTCTAGTATTCATTCCGATCCATCTCGCCTTCGTTACTGATCCCTCTCGTATCCATTACAATCCCTCTCGCACCCATTACAATCCCTCTTTCATCTATTACGATCACTCTCGCATCTATCACGATCACTTTAGTATCGATTACGATTCCTCTCGTATCTATTGCGATCTTTCCCGCATCTATTACGGTCCATATCGTATCTATCGCGATCCCTGTAGTATCTTTTACGATCCCTCCTGAATCCCTTACGATCAGTGTCGTATCCTTTAAAGTTCCTCTCGTATCATTTGGATACCTCTCGCATCCTTTAAGAAACTTTTGGGTCCCTTACGAACGCTGTCGCGTCCTTTTCGAACCTTCTCATATAGATTACATTCTCTTTCGTATACTATTAGGATCCGTGTCATATCCCCTACATTTACTCTAGAATCCATTACATTTCCTCTTGCATCCATTACGATCCCTCTCACATACATTGATTCCTGTTGTATTCATTAGGATCCCTCGTATCTATTACGATCCCTATCGCATCCTTTACGGAACCTATTGTATCAATTACGAACCCTCTCGTATCCCATATTACGATCCCTCTCGTGTTCTTTACGATCCATTTTGTGTCCATTACAATCCCTCTCGAATCCCATAAAACCCTCTTGTAACTGTTTCGATCCTTTTCATATCCATTTCGGACGATCTCGTATCCATTATGGTTGCTATCGCATCTTTTACAAACCGTCTTATATTCCTTACGATCCCTATCGTATTTACCACAATTCCTCTCGCATCTCTTAAGAGCCCTCTCATATCTGTCACGAAGTCTGTCGCACCGCTTCCGAACGCTCTTGTATATGTTACGATCATTCTCTTGTCTATTAGACTTACTCTAGTATTCGTTACGATCACTCTTGCATGCATTATGATTCCTTTTGTATCCATTACGATCTCTTTCGTATCTATTACGACCCTTTTCGTATCCATTACGATCCATCTTGTATCCCTTGTGATACCTCAGATTCTTTAAGAGCGCTCTTGCTTTATTGCTATCTCTCTCGTATCCCTTAAGAACTCTCTTGTAACCATTACGAGATCTTTCGTGTTTATTATGCCCACGCAGGATTACCAGCTCCCGGATGTGAGGGACCGCCAGTTCCTCATCTCATTCTACAAGTATGCCCGCCGGCAAGGCATGGACGTAGGACGCTACAACCAGCTCCGAGACGAGATGGCCCAGATTGAGGAGGACCTCCAGCGCCTCAGGGACCCCCTGCAGAAGCACCTGCCCATACGGGAGATTGTCTCCCCACACCGGGAGGACGTCGCCCAAGGGGATGGGGGAAGCTAGCCGCTGCCTCTTCGCCCCTTTCTTCAGTGTGGGGCTTTTCTCCTCTGCCTCCTCTTTTGTTCTGCTTTCCTGCGTTTACCACCTCCGCTTCTTGTTCCCCCCGAACGGCCGAGCCATCTGCAAGATGCAGACTGGTTTGAAACTGGGAGGAGGTGACCCAATGTTCCATTTGCAACTGCTCCTCTTCCGGTGGTGTCAACGACTGCAGTGTGCCGAGAGATGTTCCGAATTGAGCAAACCTGAACAAAAGAAGGGGGTTGACCAACATGCATTCTACCACGACGGTCTGAAGCCCACTTTGTAGAAGTACTTAGAGGATGAGTGGTCAAGCACCAAGTCTTAGTGGGCCCCAAGAATGCTTAATGCAGCTTGCTAACTAATGCTAAGACGTGAAGAGAGCTGGCGGGACTTTGTAGTAAAATGACACAAAAAAGAATTCATGTAGAATAGGACAATGAAGACAAAACAGATCATTGTCATGTTCTTTGTTGTGCATGTTAAAACTCATTTCATTTGAAGAAGCGAGCTAATTCTCGGTTGCAGCCATGTTATAGTGCTTATCGGGCAAACCTAGGGTTTGCAAGAACGATTGTAAGCTGGAAGTAAATAACTCTTTGTCACAGCAACTGCAGTAGCGTATGCTCACATGAATACGAAGATCGTTAAAGTGGTTGAAAGCACATCATGGTTGTCACCATCTGTTGAGGATGGAGAACGGTGAGCGAACATTGGAGCCCCCTAATCTGAAATCCGTAGGGTGGCTACGCATGTTATCTGATTTTCGTTTAGGTGTTCCGTGTAAGCGAGTGCTAACTACTGTCCGAAAAGACAAAACGAACCGTATTGATATGTTGACAAAGTGTTGCATAGAACCAAGGTTAGCCTTCCCTGGAATTGCTCGAACAAATGTCGTGGTCCGACGGTCTTCCTCGCTCGTTTGTAGCAGGTTCTGCGTGGTTATTGAAATTTTATACGTTCTGAAGCCAGTGGAAAATAAAAAGTTGTTCAGGCATTGCACACCTCACGGACGATCGTGTTTCAAAGTGCCGCGGAGGACCAGCATATGGTGTACACAGAAACGTGTGCTTTCTAAAGTATTGATGCTGACGTTATTTGGCAGTGTTACTGTTTTTATTACTGCAAAATATTTACCACTTGTTGGAAATTTGTGCAGAGAATTAACACTACTGTATGTGCATTTAATTTGTATGCTGTTGTTCTTGAGCTATAATTGGTATTTTGTTTATTTATTATACTCTTCAAACCTTGCGTCATGAATTTGTGGGTTTCTATTCTAATATTTCTCTTTTGTGACTGTCTTATTGCCTAGCTTTAAAGATCATCTTTGTCGTTTTTTTTATCACCCCTGCTCGGTAGAAGGCATAACAAAATCAGATGCACAAGATGAACTTAGAACATTGATCCCTAATTGGTAAAATTTGCCACAAACTTCATTTTGCTATCTTCCAATTGACCACACGATTATGTATTTGCCCATACACTTCCCTACTGTGCCTAGAAAGTGTGTGCCGATTGGACGTTGCACATTTGCGAAAAAAATTGATCTAGCGAGCAGGCTTCTTTTGAAGCGTCACAGTGTATCCCATTAACACGCGAGTAGTTCTATCATTAGGGCATATTGAAAATGATCTTTGCAGCTTGATATTTTATAAATCTTCTGTGATGCATGGGGGTATAAATGAAGAGCAATGGGAAAGATGTGGGAAGGGAATTAGAGGTCGGGAGTGTTCTCTGTTCATGATCGGTTTTGAGCCTGTACTTAACCACTCGTCTGAGCGGGGGGATTGTAAGATGCGAGTGATATGCACCATGCCAAAAGACGAGTTTTGTCTTTCGAGCTGAAGTTTGCTCATTTTGTTGAAATGTTTGCTGCCAAGTTCTATGAGAAACGCTTAACCTCGGCGATGTCGGCAGAGGTCCTTGCCGGGACACTCATATCGGAGAAATGTTTCTAAGTGTTTGTTGCGATATCGACTAGCTTAATTTTCCGCTTACACCCCGTTTTCCTACGAAGGATTCTAGAGATTGTTTGAAGTTCAGTTATAAGAAAATGGTGCTTCTGCTGGTTGCAACTGTTTTTGCACCATTTGGTTCCTACATGTGAATGCATTCACTCCTTCAAACTGAAGGCACCTCATCCATCTTTCCATCTGCTTTGAGTGCCAACAAGACAATGTGCAAACTTGTCTTTAGAGGTAGGTTTCTTGCATGACCCTCCTTATTCTGTTGTTCACTTCACACAAGCACTCTAGCTTGTTTCCACACCAAAGCCGTACACAGCTATACTTCAACCTATCGGCTAATGCTGCAGAGTTTTCTTGTTCCAATGGGAGAGTAAGCTCGATTCCTACGCTGTTTCTAGCAAAAATACGTGGGGTATTCCTAGTCAATGAAAAGCCCACCCCTCCATATATTCTACTTATGAATTAAACTTCCAGACTCTAACGCTGGTAAATATAAGAAACCGCATTCGGTTTCACCAGTATGATATCTCAGAATGATACTCCGAAGAAGACATCTTAGGCAAGCGCTCGGTGCAGTAGAGCTGGACATACTTCGAGTATACTTTAATACTGAAACTTCTAGAGCGTGATTGTACTACATCTGACAAGTCGGGTGGAGTGCTATATAAAATACGAATGTGAGAGTAGCATTTGTAGCTGTCGAGGATGAAAAGAGTACTTCCCTTTTCTCGACTGCCACGGGGAGATGAGCCACATTCAAGCATTTTTCGCTTTTGTGCCCACTGGTCAGTTATCCACACTCTCCCCTCAAGTTGAACACTTGTGGGATGAAGTATGAATTCATGGCTACTCTTGCAAGTATTGTCGGCTCTACTTTTATGCTTAGGGGCCATGCTGCCTCAGCTTGTCGGATGTCTGAACTGACATTGTGTTTAAAAACACATGTTGATGGAAACGTTTTACTGGAAGGAACATCAGTTGTCGCTTTTGTTGACCATTACATGTTGTGGCATTAGCACTTCGCTGTTTTTGTTGTGTTGGAGCTTACTTCCTCGAGGTACTTTTGCCTGTAAACGACGTACAGTGTACTTAAGTGGGCAAGGGTTGACCTCGGGGACTTTTTGGCGGGAGCGTCCTTTCGGAAGACTTGCACATCAACCTATACTTTGTCTACAACTGCACCTTTTCCCGTCCCCTTTCCGAGCACTTGCCGTTTCCATCTGCGACTGCCGACCTCCCAGCGCCTGCCTCCTGACCAGAATAGATCTGCTGTGCAGAAGCGAATTAACTTAATCTAGCAAGCTGAACAACAGGTTCAGATAGGGAAGAATTACATTTTGTAGGGGAAACAAATATAAAGTACCTCTCCTTCACTAGGCTTACTGCATGCACCAGCAACTTCGGTGATGCGGCTATAGGGTGTTCATTTTTACATATATAAAGTATATACACAGAGCTCTAATTCATATACAAGTCTATAGACCTTACGGTGAGAGTTTGAAATTCATTCTGCAGAAGAACTTGGCGAGATACTTTTTGCATGTATGCAAAGGGCGCGACCGCTATATGAAAGGCATGAATCGGCCGTTCATGATAGAGCAGTGCAAGTTCACATCAAGGTACTTTTGATGGTGCGTCTACTACCTCCAATTTGGCGAAGTTTTGTTGCACATATGAAACACCTTTTCTCACGTAGGAAGGGGGCGTGGTAGGCATGCCGTGAACACCAGGATTTAAGGTATCCTGCATTTCCTCGCCCTGTGCATCCAACTGGTGGTGGTGGGGCACTTGTTGTTTTGAAGTTTACTGTCAATCTCAGTTTGTGCGAGTGAGCTTTTCGAAACAATAATTAATATTTTGTTCACCATATGATTATATCTGAGGAACGACACCTCCTCAAAGGCCGTCATACGTTCTTGTTTTTTTTTTTTTGTAGTGTGATAACCTATTCAAAAGAACTGCCTGGTGTGTGAAGTTACTTCCACGCTCATTGAACCGCCGATATCTGCAATTCGACGCACTCTTGGTCGCTCTTAGAGCGCACTGTGTATATAGCCTTGCGCCGAGTTCTCCGGGCGTTGCCATTGAAACCTTCCGTGACACATTCAGGGCAAGCTTGGTTCTCATAATAAAGCTTGCAGAGCTTTGCAGCTGACTTGTCTGAGCTGCACATTCCCCCCCCCCCCCCCCCCCCCCTGATTTTCAGACTTTTTTTTTGTTAAAAGCTTGTTAGAAACAGAAGCAATGGGCTTGTGAACTTCTCGAGACGGGACGATAATGATAACCCTCCAGTGCATTTTTCCTTAACCATTTTTCTAAACACAAAGAAGAATAAAGAATGACAATGGAAACTTGGACTCCGGCCTTATCGATCTTTGAAACAGTGATGTGACGTCAGTTTCACCGCACATTCATTCATCAATACACGGCAATATTTTACTGGGAACTGTTAGTATCTAGATGTTTGTCAAAGTATTTTGTAGAAGGAGCAAGTAAAGTAAAAAGCTTAAAGGAGGTGATTGCCGTTTCATACAGTAAAAAAAAAAAAAAAAAAAAAAAAAAAACTGAGCGCGTGTCATTATGAGCCTGCAGAGCTGGGTGGCACTACCCCGGCGAGATTATTATCTGTGCTCCTAGACGTGGCATTAGTTAAGATGCAACACCACCGATCATGTCAATTTGCTTATTTTTGGGAGCCTTAAAGGGCAACTCCAGCCAAAACTCAAAATGAAATAAATTACTGGTATCGCTTTAGAGACACAAAATACGACCCCAGCCAAAATATAACGTCCGTGGGACGCCGCATTCTCAACTAATGCTGATAATAAAAATGCGACCCCCCGCGAGTCGCTGCTCCTTAGCGGGCGGCCAGCGGGTTGCCGATCGCTAAAGCAACATTGGGCCGTGACATCAGTATCGTTCTCTTTTTTTCCTCCGGTCCAGGCGTTGCGCGGAGTGCGCTTCTTTGAGCCGCTACCACCGCTACTTTGGCTTGTGATTGGCGTGTTTAGCCGTTGCTTTTATCTGTAGCCCGTGTAGCTTCGGTCTAGCCTTTTGTTTATTTGCTTGTGAGGACTCCAAGACTCGTTTTAGCGAGCAACTCGGTGCGCCCAAGACTGCCCAGCTGTTCCTCGAAAGATGCCGAGTGCAACTTGTAGCGCCGTGGGCTGCTCAAACAACCCGCTGCGCAACACGGAGGTGCTTTTTCCCAAGTTTCCAACGAACCGGAAATTGGAGAAGGTGTGGGTGAACGCTGTTCGACGAGTGGACTTTGGACGTCGGCTTTTACGTGCCCGAGGAAAAAAGAACGGAAAAACTGACGTGTACGGCCTAGCACACGTGTGTTCGGGCGCCGCGGCCCGCGCCGGAGAACCTCAAAGCTTCGTGTCTGGAACTGACCCGCAGCGCGAAAGCGAGAGGGCCCCCAGTACTGTACGTCACTGGCAGCGCGGCGTAGAGCAACGCCGCTCCATCCACGGAGCCCCGATGACAATTTAGGCCTAGCGACGAGTACGGAAGACCGCGCACACGGCGACAGCCGCCGAGTACGGCACCGAACGAGTTCACTCGTTTTCCAGTCGGTAGCTTTCGGGTATACAAGCGACGAGTACGGCATAGCGCACGCACGGCGGCGGCCGCCGAGTACGGCACCGAATGAGTTCACGGGTTTTCCAGTCGCTAGCTTTTGGGTATACGCACTAACTCTTGCTACATATGCTGGATAACTACCATGTATACAGAATTAAAAGAAAATCAGCTTACCTCCTATCTTTAGACGGCTAGCGCAACAGAGGTAGGTGCCGCTCGGCCTGCGTACTCGTTGAACGAGAACGATCCTGACGTCACGTTCACATAGCGGCGGATTTCCAGTGTTGCCGGGGCCTCGAGCGGCTAGTTTCGGTTTTATTGGCCACGCCCCAAACAAAACTTTGAGGCGTCGATATCTTCAAAACTACGCACAATAATGAGAAAAACGATTACACCTTGCAATTCAGGGACGCTTACTGCACTAAAAACAGTCGTAATCCCAAAATCAAAAGTATGAACCGCAGTAGCCCTTTCAACTTTCCATGTATGCTATGTATAATTATATCCCTTATATCAAATAAAGAGCTGCCATCCATTAACAACTTAATGTCCAGAAGTTAAGGTTATCTTTAGCAGCCTTTCTTTCATTCACGTTTTAGTTGACCTCACTTTTAAATTTTAACATTTATTTTCTCGAGCTACATTTATTCAATTCAAACGAAACTTGATATGCATAGCCTATGGAAAATTAGAATAACAAAAATTAAGTATTTACACAAACTCTTCAGGTTTCAAATTAAAAGAAGTAGGTTAAAAATACCATTACTTTGCGTTGTAAAACGCATGTGTGTGAACTAAAGCAAATTTGTTTTTTTTTTGTGTAAAAACGCATGTGTGTGAGCTAAAGCAAATTTTGAGACATTAAAGTGCAAAGAGTAACTTCATATTGCATTTGACGACAATTACATAGCTATAAGTTGCACGCCCACTTCATTATAGGGCATCAAACTTTCCCCATTGAGTTACGACAAGCCACAGTTTCGGGATAACACAGAGGGTGCCACGTGACCAGGAATGGTTTTTAATCGTGTTTGTGGACGTGCACCGCTGGGAGCGCTACATGAAAGACCAAAATAACCCCAATGGCTGGGTGGCAGACGCCTGAAGTCTTGCGCGGAGCGCGGGCTAGCGATATCAGAACAACAAGCGCGACGCTGCAAGTGGATGCAGGCTCATACGTCCGTACGTTCCGCTGTGCATCGGTAGCTTTTCGATTAGAAAGAGACGCCATGGTACCTTGGAGACGCCGCAACGAGGCTTTTGCAGCCTCTGATTTTGCCGCGGTGAGATATCTTGAACCATATTCCGTTTTTTTTCTTTTTTCCTAAAGGAGAACGACGTATATTATTATTATTATTACAGAACAGGGATTATTCATTCACCTAAGCACGCGATCGTCTATGACAGTTCGGCGTTCAATACGCGATGAACATGAATATAATGCCCTGTTTAACCATAGTCTAGCAGAAATTTAATGGCTGTATCTGAAAGAGGGGGCTGTGCGACGATACTGGGCTGCAATAATACTCACTTTACATAAGCATACTCACTAAAGTCACACACCAGGCCACTGACTCGGAAGCTTCTTTGCTGGGGTGATTTCAAAGATAAAAGCGGATCATTTTTCTCAATGTCTTCACAAAGTTCGATGATGCAATCGCGAGTATTGCAACTCACTAAAGTCACACACCAGGCCACTGGAGGCTTCTTTGCTGGGGTTTTTTCAAAGATAAAAGCGGACCATTTTTCTCAATGTCTTCACAAAGTTTGATGATGCAATCGCGAGTATTGCAACTCACTAAAGTCACACACCAGGCCACTGACTCGGAAGCTTCTTTGCTGGGGTGATTTCAAAAATAAAAGCGGACCATTTTTCTCAATGTCTTCACAAAGTTTGATGATGCAATCGCGAGTATTGCAGTGTTGACGTAGACGTGGGGTGTACCTTGGCGGCAGCGGATAACGTGGCTGCTCGTTCAGGCTACGAGGGGGGAGATGGGGAGCGGATTAACTTTACCTATTCCTTTTAATTTATTTCGTGACTGTCAATGCGTAAAGAAAAAAAACGATTTGCATATTGCCTAGGTTACAAACGCCAAGGATTAATTCTAAGTGCTATTTGATGAAAGTATTAAAAAAATTGTTTCACGACCCTTTATTAAATATGGTTTCTGTCAACTGCAGCCAATAACGTACAAGTACGACACATCCCAAGGGTTTCAATAATAGTTTTTGTTTTGTTGTGCTACGTGAGTTTTATACGCTTTTGTGAGTTCCACTTGAAACTTTTATCACAATTGCGCATGAAGGCCCTTCATTATTTTGTTAACGTGGAACACAACACATCGGACGTTTATGTTTATGGTCGTAGTTTCAGCAACGAATTTCAGAAAAAAAAATTAGGAGGTATAACAAACAAAACATAAAATAATGAGACAACATAGTGTTGCCAACGACACTAGCCGTCGGCACGTGTGCGCGAGAACCGGGAACGCATGCCGCAACCAGTCCACGCGATGTAGTGCCATCGGTGTGTGATGTCACCTAGATAGACTGTGTGTGGACAACGAAGAGGAAAATGAGGTAGACTCGAGATGAACGAGATTTGGAAGGTATGTACCCGTCTCGGTGACGAGCGGGTATCGTCGAAATAAACCGCTTGTTTTTTAAAGAAAACGAAACGTCTGTGTGACTACAAAAAAGCTCAGAAGTGGGATCGAGAGGCCCCGACTTGAGAAGCCGTTCGGATTTAATGCTACAACGTAAGCAGCGCTCTACGAATTCTTGCTTTACCCGAGATCCTCGACGAGAGCTTCGTCCACGTAAATCCCGATGTCGAGAAGACGTAAGCTAACGACAGGAGGACAATGGCAGGGGACCCCACGAGAGGATGATCCGACGACCACAGATATGCTTCGCAGTGCGGAGGTGCGCGACGGACACTCCGACCACGACGATCGCCAACACGACGATTTGACGATGGAAGCCTGGGACACCGCGACGTCGAACGACCACGGCCTAGCTCCTGACGGTGCAACGTCCGGAGTCCTTGACTTTCAAGTGCTCATGCAGGCCGCGATATGAACTGCGGTACGCGAGGCCTTGGAAGGAGCGGCCCAGCTTTTCCAAACGACGCAGTCGCCACAACGCCACCCACCAACGGGGGCTTCGAGCGCCATGGACGGACGGCTGGCTACGACAAGCGCCCAGTTGGTGCCAGTATATGATCCATCATCGGACACCCAGCCTAAGGTGGAAGCGTGGCTCAACAAGGTTGACAATCTAGCTGCGGCCTATAAATGGAGTGATCGAAAAACGACCTGCTTTGCTTTCACTAAGCTTCATGGCGTCGCCAAAACATGGTATGACGGTTTGACCTCTGTTCAACGAACCTGGGACGAGTGGAAAGTGGAAATGAAAAAGGCCTTTCCATCGGCATCGAGTTTTCAACACGTCTTCAGGGACACGGAGAAAAGAAAGAAAGGGCGCCACGGGACCATCGAAGGGTACTTTTATGACAAGCTGGCGAAAGCACGACGCTGCAACCTGGATGACGGGACGTGCATCGAGTACCTGATCACTGGACTAGAAGACTAAGATTTAGTGCGGTCTCTGAGCGTGTGAGATTGCGCCACCCCAGACGAGCTACTTCGGTGCATGAAGCGACTGCATGAACGAGTCGATGTGATCAAACAGACTCGGGCCAAAACCCTTCACCAACCGCCGACTGGTCAACGTCAAAATCCCGGTTTAGACAACGAGCCGACGACCAGGGCTCCACGAAAAAAGATTCAACGAAACAGGCGAGCCACTTGGTTTTCATTGCTCGACATACGGACACTTCTCGGCTGCATGCCCGAAACCTCAGCGAAAACCAAGATGCACCGATTGTGGGAAATCTGGTCACGAGACGAAAGACTGATTTCAAAAAAGAAACTCAACGAACACGAGTGACAAGAAAGCAACCGTTCTAACCCAACAAGGTAACAAGACTTGGGACTGCATGGCGCCAAACGAGAAGTATTTCATGCAGGCAATTCTAAACGACAAGCCAATCAAAGCTTTCGTCGACATGGGAAGCCAGTGCGTAACGTTACGAGAAAGCGAAGCGCAGCTGATGAACGTGACCTACGAACCGTTGAATCATCCATTCACAATCAACGGGTTTGGCTCTGGAAAAACGACGCCTTTAGGCAGTTTCCAAGCAACATTGACGGTCGACCAAGCCAAGGCCAATGTCAAGGTGTACGTGGTGCGCGACGCAGTGCAGGTTGTTCCGCTGCTTGTCGGAGAGCCTTTTACTGAACAACCGCATGTTACGGTGGTACGTCGCAAGAACACCCTACGCATTTTTGAAGAGCGTGACACGTCTGATGATGAGGACGGGACTTTGGCCAATCTTAAGATACCGCTCCTGCCTCCACGACGCGTAAGCCTCTGGTTCAAAGAAGCGGTCGTAATCCCTCCCAGCTACGTCGGGATTATCGCGCTCCGCTCCGGAGAAGGGACACAGAAGACCCACGGAGACATATTTATTGATGGCAGTATCCACGAATCGCGTAGGCATTACGTCCCGAGCTGTGTTTTGAGAAAAGGCGAACTGGGAGAACTGTATATCCCCGTAACTAACATATCGGCTACGCCGCTGATCTTCGCTGAAAACGAACAGATCGCTAGAGGAACATGGTGCACTGAAGAAGACGCTAACACCAACCTCGACGCGTACGCGTACGTAAACTACAGCGAAAAAAAGCCGACAACCTTGATTGCAACCAAGGACGTAGATGTCAGTCCATCTATTTCTGACTCGCAAAAGAAAGCCCTCGTCACCACGATTAATGACTACCGCGACTGCTTCGCTACATCCCTATCGGGATTGGGGTGAGCAAAGGCAACAAAGATAAAGCACGTCGACGCGCTCAGTAGGGCTCCTGCATCGGGACCCGAAGAAATGGATGTCGCCACGGGCGTCAGCGTTTTCGCTACAGAGCTCTCTGACGATGACTGGTTGGTGTTGGCCCAAAAGACCGACCCAACGTTACAAAGAATCAAAGACTACTTACAGGGGTCTTCAAAAACTAAAGAGTCGCAGCGTATCAAGAACGAGTACGTGCTAGCAGAGGGCAAGATTTTCAAGAGGGTTCATAACGACGGAGAAGAGCGTCTGCTATGGGTTGTGCCACGAGGAGCACGTTGGCAAGTAGTACGACGATGCCACGGTGACGTCGGTCGCTTTGCTGTTGAGAAGACCAAGGCACTACTCACCAAGAGGTATTGGTTTCCGAAAATACGTCGTTACGTCAAGCGACATATTGCGTGCTGTCGGGAGTGTTTATATCTCAAGGTTCCACCCGGAAAACATCCAAGGGCAAAGGGCGAGTCGTGCAAGCTGCGCCCTAAATACCCGTATATCGTTGTGGAAAAGGTACCTCCCGATAGGTATAAAGTTAAAGATCTACCGGAAACGCAACGGTCGCAACGTTTCTACGAAGGTGTTGCCGCTGTTGACCAGATGAAGCGCTTCACGGTCAGCGCCGAGAGCAGCGACGACGGCCTGTCAACGGAAGCAGAGTTTCAGCAACAAGTAGACCCAGCCGGGGCGACTGGGATGAAGGGTGACCGTGTTGTCAACGACAGGAGCCGTCGGCACGTGTGCGCGAGAACCGCGAACGCATGCCGCAACCAGTCCACGCGATGTAGTGCCATCGGTGTGTGATGTCACCTTGCCGCGCGCGCAGCTTGCCAAGTAGGAAGCGCGCGCGTGGCCTAACGGTTATAGCGCCTGCCTCCCACGCGAAAAGCCAGGGTTCGACTCCTGGCCGCGGGGACGCCTTTTTGTTGACATCTAATCAAATGTTCTGGTAAATTCGAGGACCGTGTTGCTTGTTCGAGTTTAGAAAGTTCTACACGCCGAACCGTCTACGCCGATTATTCCAGAAGCTCACGCGTGTACATAAGGGGCTTCGCGTATTGAGCCACGCTCAGTTTCGCCCCAGCGTTCGACTCTGCTGTCACGCCGACCTCGACGCCCGCGACGCTCTGTTCTCTTCTGTTTCATTTTTATTTCTGGGCACAAGTTCGCCCCATTAAACGTTTAGTTTCTTCAGTTATTATCGCCTCATCAATTGTCATTCGTGACAACCTAGATAGGCTGTGTGTGGACAACGAAGATGAAAATGAGGTAGACTCGAGATGAACGAGATTTGGAAGGTAGGTACCCGTCTCGGTGACGGGCGGGTATCGTCGAAATAAACCGCTTGTTTTTTTAAGAAAACGAAAAACGAAACGTCTGTGTGACTACAATAGTTTACCTCCAACATTTCATTATAGCCAAGCAAAGAGAATGCGCTACTGTACAAATAATACAAAACAATAATTTAACACAATACGCACTCAGTGAAATACATAGAACGCTCTCATGCAGTCCATGTGTTACAACAGCTGGCGATACACATTGACAAGAAAGAAGTTTTATACATATATTATCTTGCAACTCTTGCGAAGAACCATGCCGCCCTAAATGGCTCCTACCTGTTGACACGCTAAGAGTCATTACGGATACAAAAAATATAACATGACGCAACTGATGTTCACAAAAGTACGGTACAGCACGTGGTAAAATTCTCATCTACACGACATTTGCATTTCAAATGGCTACAAAAATGATGAAACTCGTTAATAAGGCATGAGTCTTAAAGCAAAGCGTACGCTACAGCCCACAGAAAATCAATAAAGATCATATACTTGCTGAACTCTCAAGAGGCACCAGTTGAATGTCAACAGAAGAATCGAGCTTGGATTAAAAAAAAGTTTACGCGACAAGTACACAAAGATTCCTGACGTGAAACATATTTTTCACACAACGCGCTCGTGGTGCGATCACTACTTGAGGACCTAAGTGCAGATGTCCAACATTCATTGGCCAAACATGCGTTAACACCCGACATCTTATAGTTTTCACCATTGCTGCAGCTGCGAATCTCTCGGTGATATGAAACCATCTGCAGTGTTATAATCCTGCAAAAACACTTAGGAGCTGTGCAACAATTTCAATGCTTTGCTTAAATAATTTGGGAGTTGGTGTCTCGACCTTTCTGAAGTAAACAACAAAAAACCGCTTTTGCCTGCATGTCCTGGTTTTTACTTAAATAATCGACAAAGATTGAGGTTTTCGGCACCTCTCAACTCCTTCACCATCTTCCGAGTCACGTGCGCCGTGACGTCAATGGGGGTCGCGCGGGGTTCCGGTTAAACTCTCTCTCTAGAGCCATCATTGAGCAGCGAGAACTCTCTATCGAAATAAATAGCGCGAAGGTCAAGTACAAGTACTTGTACTTACAAGTACAAGTACAAGTACTTGAACTTCGCGCTATTTATTTCGATAATGCATATCCAACTAGCCCACCTTAATATTTTGGTCCAGCGAGAACTCATCCGCTCGCGACCGCGTGACCACGTGCTGGCGCAGCGCGAACAATATGGTGAAAGGATGAAAGTCTCATCCGGGTCCGGCCATACCCGTCCGGCTCTGCCCCCGTCCGCCTCCGGCTTCGGGTGGCTGTTCGCGGTAGCAGATAGAGCTGACGGTTTTGTGGACCTAGGATAGATGGCGCCACTAAATGTCCGTATAATAAAAGTTTTGTCGATGATACCAGGTTTTTGACGCACTTATATTTATGTTGGAACGACAAGATTTATAGAAAAATTACCTTTTATCGAGCAGGTATTTGCATAACTTGCTATATTTCTACAGGACCCCCATTGACGTCATGCCGCGTGGTTCTCATGGCCGCCGCTCGCGGCTGCAGGTCGGGGAATATTCTAATTTTTGTCTCGCGATTACGCGGCGGAATCGCAACGTTTCGAAGGAAGGAGGTGTTTTTTCCGTCCTTTGTGACAAGATAAACAATGTCAAAAGCAGAAGATTCCAATTCTTTCAACGTTAAAATCGCTGCACAGCTCCTTTAACGGTGTTTGTCTTTACAGCGTAACCTTGTGAATGGTATCGTTTCGCTAAACATGCAACAGTATTTCAGTTCAGGTGAAATATTCAGGTTGATGTACTGTCATCTAGAAGGTTGCAGAGCTGTTCCTAATCAAATATGAGAGTAAATGTTTGCCCTTTTTTGCTTCTATTACTTAACATCTCTTCTTGTTTCTGTTTTATTGCTTCAAGAATACGAGGTGGCTCCCGTCTCTAATCCATAGGGAAGACGGGTGTCGATGATCTCTGGTAGCAGGCATTCCTTTTAAACGAAAAGCATCTGTGGAAGCATGTGTTCATTCCAGAATTTCTCATCTTGCTGGACAACTTCTATATGCGTGTCGCCTAAAGTCCATACTACGAGAATGCAGTACCTGCTCTTCGAAATGTTCAGTGGTCCTTGAATGTGATAAAACAAAATTGCGTCGCTTCTTGAGGCACAGCTTTGAGTCTGGTCCAGAATGAAGGCAGGAATCTTTGCGTGTTTTCGACAATTCAAGCGGTGTCTTGTCGCTGTCGGGGCGCCACTTCAATGAGCCCATCGTCTCCACTCAAGCCGTCGGGAGAAGCCGCAAGATATCCATGTTCTATGTCCACAAATAAACTGCATCTTTCTACGACGTTGTTTGTCTTTTGCTCGTACTTCCGAATTTATTTCAGCTCAATTTCTTGACCGCGCTTCATGGTGGGAATCGACAGGTGATGCGTAGAGAAGGCGATGGACCAGTTTGCCGCAGAGCGCCGTTGGTAAGCGTTTGCAAACCTTCCCGAGCATGGACGCTGTCAGGCGATCTCTTCTTTCAAGAGCCCACCTTTCATTTGCAGATCCCGACTGTTGCTCTCTCGAGCTCATATTGTTGAGGGCGGGTGACTTGAAGCATGGCAAGCTTTCTTTTGACCTTTGCTTGGCTCTCTCTTCAGAAAGATCTGGTTGAGGCTGTTCAGCGTTAGGTCCGTAATGTCTGTCCCCATGCGGCGTGTTCACCTTGGATTTCCATCGAGGAGTAGAGCGCGATGCCTTAGATGATGCGGCGGTCAGACGTTTTCTCTCTTCAGTTCTCGAAGGTACCGTTTCAGGTAGAAGGAGCAGCCGGAAGGAGACGCCATCGACGTTATCCCTGCTGCTCCAACACACCGCCTTTGGTATGATCCTCTTCGCTCGTAATTTACCCGCATTCCGCCAGAAAATTTGGGACTACAGACATGTAGTTCTCCGCCAGATTACTGGTAGAGTTCTGAGTAAGCGAACAAGCTTTGTCTGCGAGATTATTCGCAGTCCTCGTCAGATCTGTTTGTAGCGTGTACGGGAGGGGAGATCTTCAAATATAGTTCATGCTTGCTGCTGATGCTGCTGACAGTATAGTGAGGGAAGCAGTTGTTATGCGTTCCAAATACATGTCTTGGTCCATTTCGCAGTTTGCTGGCGCGCTTTTGGGTAGTCTGCTTGAGTGCATAGAATGCAGAGAGAGCTTCCAATTTTTACATTTGTCAAATGCTTTGCGTGACTGCCTCCTGAGCTCCTAATGCCGTAGAGGGACTTGGTGTAGTTCTTAATAACATGGTTAATGCAAGCCACCTTTGTTATCATCCTTCCATAATCAACACTGGTGTTGAGTGCCTTCTCGAGTTTGGAGTTTCCATCCCCCACAACTATTTTGTGGTCTAAGTCATGCATCTCGCGGCTTTTCCGAAATCTTTCGGCGATGATATCAGACTCCACTGCAGTTGAAGGCCCGTTCCAGTTTTTGAAGCAAGCGTGGTTGCGTGTAGCTCGCTCTTGCTCATGTAGACATTGCCAGTACTGCAATACAAATTACGAACAGAGAGGTATAGGTTTGGTTTTGTTCGTGAGGGTAGTCTCCAGATTCGCATGCCATTCTGTGCTCTTCTTTTCCAGCGCGATCATTTCAGAAAGAAAATTGTCTTCCCACTTCAGCCCTACGCTCTCTTCATATTTGCTGAATGTTGCCGGCGACATGCAAGGAATGTTCAGGATAGAGAATATCTCTCTATCGAGCTGAACCAATTTCCGGTGCATAACGTGACCATTGCAGCTGCCTGTTGATGCTGGTTTTCTTCGAGTGCTCAGTTGAAATGATCCGTACCTCATTGCAGTGAGTGCACACAAACGTAATCTAAGAGCATAGCTGCCCTGCCTTCGCTCACAAACAAATCGTAATGTGCCACGCGTGTCCTTAAGGCAATCACGGCGATCAAGTTTAGAGATTTCGTTAATGAAATGCCCAACCGAAACTAGTATTCTTCTACCTTCGATTTGAAGTTCGTCCAGTGGAGGAGGGCAGACCTGAACTGTGTATGGTAGCTCATCATTCGAGATACAGATGGAGCTTCCATCGCTTGTATTGGTGGTAAGGATGCTGGGTAGATTGAGTAGACTCGATGTTGATGAGCTTGCTGATGGCGTTGGCCCTGGTTCAGAACAGATCGTCCGATTTGACACGGAGCTGTCAAATGGAAGCGAAACATGAGCGGAATAAGTTAATATTAATTTTAGCATTGTCACATTGAGCAAATAAAAAATATATATTCTCATTATTATTCGGGCTCGCACGCTATCTCACGTTCTGTTTAACTGTGAAATAAAAAAAAAACGAAAAAAAAAAGACGAAGAAACATCAAGGAACATTGAATAAAGAAAGCCCACGGGAAAAGGTGTTTTTTTTGTGTCAATGAAAAGGACATGGTCTTTCCCTTTCAGATAGATGAGGATAGATGAGCTTGGAAAACAAACCAAAAGCAATATATGCACTACCTCACAGCCGTGAGGTCGGTCTGCACATTTATTGCGGCGTGGTTAGCGCTGCAGGCAAACTATTTAGCCGGCACACTGGGAAACCTAGCCTGTGATATTTAACACGCATCACACTGCAGTGTTACAAGACCATAGGCCGGTACGATGCTCATGAACATCGAAAGGGGCACGTGCAGAGGTCGAGACGGAGATCCCTGAGTTCCGCAGTGCGAATACTCTCTTTACCGTCCTTAAGGTATGATGCGCCCTAAAATACTCGGGCAGCGGCATTCTTTGCCAGTATATTATTTCAAAATCTCAGCTCGCACGATTTCAACAATCTAAAATGAACTATCTGAAATATAGTGACGATTGTGGGGATTAAAACGCAGTCTGAGCATCGTTTGGCTGGCGGCAAAGAAGAATGCTTTTGTCTAAGTGTTGAAAACCTCTCAATGGTCGGAGACCATTGCATTCCCGGATGACCGTTCTGGAAAACAAGTGCTGGAATGAGCAGTTTGCAACAAACTCTACACTAGAGAACTGCACGGGCGGTAATTCACATCCCCGGCTGACCCCCCGAGCCCGGCCCGGGCTCACTAGGTTCTTAAAATGTGAGCCCGAGCCCGACTCGGGCCCGACAGGTTTTTAAAACCTGAGCACGAGGCCAGGCCGGGCTGGCAGGTTTGTAGACGTTATCCCGATTAAGGTTTCCTGCCCAACATGACGGGCGAAAAAAAAAAAGAGGGCCGAGTCATGTTTTTAATATTTTAAAACGTTTGCACGCCCGACTCGGATTGGTTGGCTTGGTTGACCCCGGCTTGGCGAGTCGGCTTGGCCCGAATAATTTTTGTAGCAGTCCCGAGCCCGGCCTGGACCCGAGAGAAACAACTGCATCTAGACCCGGGCCCGGCCCTCGGGTTGGTCAGATCTCGGGCTTTCGGGCTGGCCTGAGCCCGTGCAGTACTCTGCTCTACATTCTTCCACCCTAAGTTTTCTCAAGTTATTACGCTGCCTTCGTTAGAGGAACACACAGACTCCTTCCAACATTGCAGCACTTCGTAGTTTTCTTTTATTACTTAAACAAAACGTCCTACCTCCCGAGATCTGTAGAGCATGCTTTCGCTGCTGAAGCGGCTAGCCTCTTGCAGCGCCTTCTTAGAGCGCAGCTCTAATAGGCGCTTGTTCCGGATTGAGCGGCCTCGCTGTCGCCGTCGCCGTAACCGCGCGTTGCATTATGGGACGTTTCCCATAATGATGTCACGTGTGACGTCACGAGGGTTATGAGTGACGTCACGAAGGTCACTCGATCGTGAAGGTCACAACGAAGGTCACGACCACTGATCTCTATTGTAGTAGGCTGGATCGCGGACCGCGGCCTCGACAGCTGGGGCCGAGTGTCGCCACCGGCGGCCATTGATTGACACCACCAAATGCACGGGACTCTATGAGGAAAACGAGAAAAAGTGTCATTTCCCCAGCTTCTAAGCTGTTGTCGGCACTGAAGCTTTTTGGCTGCTTTTCGATAAGCCCGTCAAATAGCTTGCGTACAAAAATTAAAACTGACAGCCCTCGGAGTTCTTATAAGTAAATATTTTGTGGTCGAGAGTGACTCCGCTGGGCGAAAAATGTAGTGCAGCTCAATGAGGCGAGAGTTACCTAGAGTTACCGCGGAGTCGGTGACGGTTTCGTTGAGTTGGGTTTAGAAGATGACAAGCTCGAAGGTTTTGTTGCGCGGAATTCGTTCACTCCTGAAAGCCGCTGCCGAGATGAAACTTCTCTGTCATTCATCAACTTCTGGGCTTCCTCGAGGACGGTCTCATTGACCGGAAAGTTCCTTTATTTACTCCATAACGAGAGCAAGCTTGCCAGCTAAGCCGTAGGTGCTCCGATACGTTTGATTTTTTTAATCGGCGTTCGAACGTTTGACAAATACCGATTCGATCTCCAGTGGGACGTTTCTCACTTTTTGTCGACTTCCGGACGCTTTTGTTGCAGTTTTATTTTTTTTCTCAATCGAACGGATGCTTCTGCTTCGTGAAAGGTCTGTCGACGTTCGACAAAACAACGCTCCCCCCAAAAAATAAATAAATGAAATAAAAATAAAATATATATATGGGTGATTTTATCTCAACTCAGGCACGGATTTAGGGTCGAATTTTTAATTTTTAAGAAAAAAAAATAATGTTTTGGGGCAATTCCTATAATAAACGAAGACGCAAGCGGCAATTTCGTCGGATTTTTTGTTCTCAAATTATGGACCGTTGAAGCGGCCAAGGTGGAAACTGACGTTTTTCCAGCTTATCGGGGGTACCATATTTCACTCCATCCCTTTTCCCTACTTTTTACCGTACATCAATATAAGTTATTGGGAACACTCTAGACATATGATTTTTTATTCTAATTAAGCGTCTAGGTCATAACATTCTTAATGTTTGTTTTTTTATTTGTCAAACCGCCTCTCTGCGACGATATTTGACGAAGTTCAGCAAGCTATGCTGCGTGATCTAATCAACGTATTTTTATGATCTTTATATCACCGTAAAGCTCCAAATAAGCTCTTTTTTTTTAGTATAATTTGTATATTTTGCGATAGTATATAATGCGCCACATGTGCCTGAAAAACGGATATTTCGAAAAACTAGCAAGTTTGAAGTCGATGTTCTAAAAAACCCTACTTTTTATTTCTTTTATTTTTTATTCACAGTTAGTTAATTAATACAAAAGTATATCAGGAACTACCAACATAAATTGTAATATATTGTTTGTACGGCCGCTATTAGGACTCGAATCTCGTGTTGTGAGAGTTTTGAACGGGACTTCGCATAGACGCTCAGCTGAGCTGAATTTTGACCTATGTAAGGTTTTCTATTTAATGTTAGTACTTACCTCAATATCTGAGCGTAAAAGCCAGTGAGGCAACAATATTTATCCTAACAATATTTATTTACTTGGCACTGGCATTTATTTGCAAGGTGTGTGAGCTTCACCCTAAGTATTCACGGAGAAGATACGTAACATCTAGACTCCCGGACAAACATAAGTAAATAGGAAAAAGTCTAAGTAACCCGGCATGAATCACTGAAAACAGAAATGAAACCTAAACACATGACTAACACGTTCGAAGCCTTACACGCTACGAAATGCTCATTATTTTACGAAATAGTCCGCATGTGCACAAAATAAACCGTACTTCCCAAGCTTCAGATACTAAATCGTACATGTGTATATGCACTGAATATCTGTTTGGCATAAGAAAATATGATAATTACATATCAAGTTCGGTATTTGAAACTCAAAGCCGAAAGCTAAAGGCACCAGAGGAATTCTCTAACGATCTGCATTTCGCCGTATTGGGAGGAAGTAAGCGCTGTGCCCGCACTTGTGGATACGGACTTCGAAGTAAATTTTTTTAAGTACACAACTCCAAATTTTATTCATGTTTATGGTTGGATCTTGAGGTAACTGCTAACGATAAATAGAAAACCTTACATAGGCCAAAATTCTGCTCAGCAGAGCGCCTGTGCGAAGTCCCGTTCAAAACGCTCATAGCACGATATTCGAGTCTTAATAGCGGCCATACAAACAATATATTACAATTTTTGTTGGTAGTTCCTGATAGACTACTATATTAACTAACTGTGAATAAAAAATAAAAGAAATAAAAAGTGGGCTTTTTAGAAAATCGACTCCAAACTTGATAGTTTTTCGAAATATTTGTTTTTCAGGCACATATAGCGCATCATATATTTATCGCACAATATTCAAATTATACTCAAACGAAAGAGCGTAATTGAAGCTTTACGGTGATATAAAGATCACAAAAATACGTTGATTAGGTCACACAGCATAGCTTGCTGAACTTCGTCAAATATCGTCGCAGAGAGGCGGTTTGACAAATAAAAAAAAAAACACATTAAGAATGTTATGACCTAGACGCTTAATTAGCATAAACAAAGTCATATGTCTAGAGTGTTCCCAAAAAGTTATATTGATGTTGCGTAAAAAGTAGGGAAAAGGAATGGAGTGAAATTTGGCACCCCCGATAAGCTGGAAAAACGTCCGTTTCCACCTTGGCCGCTTCAACGGTCCATAACTTGAGAACAAAAAATCCGACGAAATTGCCGTTTGCGTCTTCTTTTATTATAGGAATTGCCCCAAAACATATATTTTTTTCGTCAAATTTAAAAATTCGACCCTAAATCCGTGCCTGAGTTGAGATGAAACCACCCATATATATACAGGTCCTTAATATATTGATCGAAGCATTCAAAATGGAGTGGTTACTAATACTATAAAAAGTAAGGGAAAAAAAGTGACGCGCTTGCGCGCATGGTGCCGTAGGTTATGAAATTCTTCATCTGCATGACAGCGCATACAACCGGATCACATTTCGTAGAAACTTCGTGTTTGGAGAAGCGAAACAACGACCAGGGATGACAATATCAGAGAGAAGGCAAAATGCGTACCCTATTGAGGCGCCATCATATACGACTTTATCTGCTCATGTCTACGTCTGGACGACGATGCCAGCGCCATCTCTTGTTCTAGAATCACACTAAGCGAGGGTGGGGGTGGCTCGACACTGGTTGTCTTGATAGTAGGCGCAACATTGAATTGCTGCTCCTCTTCATAAACGAAGGGCCGTCGTTGTTCGCGTGGAAACAAGAGCACGCAAAACCGAACATTGTCATCTGCGGTGCGTAGTAATGTCATCGCGTGTTTTGTGTCTCAATCAACGAAGGTCGTCTTGTATTGCAACGGTGATCGCTTGGATAGCGCACAAGCCACAATGCCAGTGGATTACTGAAGAACGATGCTCCTTCTAAACAGAATCGAAATAGCTTCATTCTCATGACCATCCGGAGTCTGTCAATACGCAGCTCCTTAATCAGTCGCCACGTTGCCACGAATTCTGATGGGAGTAGCGTCGTTCTCGCAGGCAGTCACTCAAGAGCATTGCCTACATGCAGCGCCATTGGCGTGTAGTCACTAAAACAACATTTGCCGCGATGAATAAAAAAAAAATGAACTGTTTTTTTCTTTTTAAACAGCGCCCGCATCCGCCGCTATAAAGGTGTAGCGTCCTCGGTATAGCACGCTCTGCATCAGGAAGTTCGATGCGCTTTGCGTCGCACGAAAAGATCATAAAGCGCCGCGACACAGAACAGCTCGGGCATTCGGGGAACCGGCGGGCAGTGCTGGCCGGCTTCTCCAAGAACGTCCTTTGTGAATAGTGTATAAAAGATGTGGTTTGCCATTCAACTGGCCCCCCAAAGCACCCGAGGTATCGTTTGGTCGCCGCTCCGCTGTTCGTATCTCTCTTGACCACGACTGTACTGCACACTTCATTGATTGGTGTACCTGTTTTTGTGATAGAGGTGCGCAGGAATCAAATCAGTTTAGGTAATACCCGATCGTAAGTGTGCCCTTGTTTGCGCAAGTATAACTAAGCTGAATAGTGGTGCAGTAAATCCCCTAAATTCAATTTAAAATATTTAGTTCAGTAGGCGAATGAATTATTATCCTCACTTGCTAAAGTATGCACAGCTGAAGGGTTCATGCCATTTTCTAATCTCCATAGACATTTCTAATCACCATAGTGGTCAACGAATACACTACATTTGAGTTACCACTCCATTACAACTTGTCATGCAATTAAAATTTAAGACATTGTTTTCCACTCCAATATGCTATAAAATTATATTTAAGAAACCTACAACAAAGTTCATAAACTATATTATAAGCTCTGATAGTGTCTGATGACTGCTATACGAGATTACAACCTTTTTTTCTGAATTACATGGGTGTCAATCAAATTATGTCAAGACGTTTAAAAAAATGCAAGTAAAAACTTATTTTCGTAGCTGAAAAAATGCAGAGCAAAACAACGTAGAATTGAGCAATTTTTTAATCGGTGTCTTTAATGTACGAAATACGACTTAATTCTCGCAAAACATTGTGAGGCAGAAAGAATTACCACAGAGGATTTGAGGCTTTAAGCATCACTGCCAATGAGCCGCTGTATTTTAAACCGTTGCCTACTAAGCGCGAGTTTGAGAACAAACTCTTAATGTACGAAAATGACCAATTCTCCACGGTTTTTGATGAGTCTTGCCGCTTTTCGGATCCCCATCAATCGGGTAATAATATAATGAATATTGCCCAGTTGTATGCTGGGTTACAGCGCCAGCATAGGAGGCGTAGACAAGACATGGTGGCTTGCTTTCCACCGATGCGGAAACTTGCGACGGGCCACCAGGCGATATTTTATTATGTACTGCACATTGCTGCGTTAAACTCTTACGTAATATATGATAAGCTGAATGGACAGTGTCAGATGCAGCCCACGCCTCGCGAAAGCGATTCTCCAGGGTGTAAAACGTTCTAACCACAAAACACGTGAAAGGCCACCCGATTCCAACGGCCCTCTCGGCTGACAAGAGAGGTGTTGGGGACACCTTCCACCGCACATGCCACTTACTGAAAATAAGAGAAAATTAACGTGAGCGCGCAAAGTATTCGCAGGTCAGCCAAAGGTGAACCTGAGTGTTTAGGATGAAACCAAACTGTAAATAACTGCTCGGACCTGTCAGAGGGCAAGGAATCGAATCACGCTTAAGAGAAACAGTACCTGAAGGTCAAGGACATTTTTAATTTTTTTTGTGAAAGCTGCGCGTTTTACTTAAATGAAATTTCGAGGTACGTTCTTTGCTGATATTTTTCGCTGGTATTATGAAGCATTCATATATTGAGGAGTTTTCTATAACAATGAGCCATATAAGCGAGGCGAAAACGGCTCATAAAGCAAAATAAGGACTAGACATTGTTTCTGGTCGTATCTGGTCTGGTAAGATTTTAGCTACCATGGAACACTTTGACCAGTTCCCTTTACAAGTTAATTGCCATGCATCAAACGCAAGATAACTGTTCCGCATTTATCTTTAAGGGCGTGAAAGGGGACACTGAAGCAAAATGACACCGCATAGTTTCTTTTGATATAAATAACTCTGCTGGACATTTCCCAATAACGAGCATATTGAACAGCGAAGTAGGAAAGCTACTTGGGAAGGAGTGCTATCAAATGCATAGGAACGAGCATCAAGCTCCACTAACCTCCTTTGTTCTACTAGTATTCGTCCAGAAAAAAACAGATCACCTTGTAACTTTGCATGCCTTGCTCAAAGAAAAAAGTTCAACAAGAACTGCAATGTTCAAATCGCTATATGCTGGTGGAAGTGGCAGTAACAGTTAAGAAACAAAAATCTCCATCTAATGATACCTCGCACGTACGTTGGTCAAAGCCTTAAAAGGATTATTTAATTCTAATGTTTTATTCAAAGAAGATAAGATTTCTTCTCTTGAAGATTGCAATTGCAGCTGCAATTCAGGGTTTTCTCAGTTTTTTTTTTTTCTCGATTTAGATAAGACCGGCTCTGGGCAGACTTGTGCCCGTTACTTCAAAAAAGTAATTAATTACAGTTACAATTACTTGGCCTAAAAAGTAATGAATTACCGTCACAAATTACTCGCCGTAAAAAGTAATCGATTAATTACTTCGGTACTTTACTCGATTACTTTTGAGTTACTCCAACGGAATACGAAAGAGACACACTATATACTGCGTGTTCGAAGGGGAAAATTTTGGGCCTCATCAAAATTAAAACAGAAATAAACATATTCATTACTTTCTACCCAATATTTTAGGGTAATAATTGTTGGAGAACGAATCTATAAAGTTTTAAAGAACTTTAACAGGTGCTCAAGGTAAGCGAGCCTTGCGCTGTCCAACCGGGACAGAACTAAATCCTATGGACATGCGACGAATGCACTTGGGCGGTGGGGGCACGCATGCACACCTTTCGAATTAATCCGAGTTTGGCGTCGGCGAGCTTCGAAACACGATTTCCGTGAAGATATGGTTTTTCTATGTTTGCTGCATGTTGCCTATATATGGGCTAGTTTACCTACTAAAACGGACTAGCTGTGAGACCAAGATGCGGTACTTGCCTCTGGGAACATTTCAAAGACTCCTCCTTGATGAAGGTTGTTCTCCGACCGAATGACCCACTTGATCTTCTTTCTTGATCACCACACTTATCAGAGCCAAGACGTCACACGAAATATTATTGCACAATCTCTCAGCTGAACTGACTTTCCAGTCTAGAAATTATTAAAAACAGGCAAATTTTCAGTGAACAGCACGCTTCACGTCTTTCACACGTTTACAGGCGGCTTCACAACTCCAGTCTCCAAGTGAGTCACCGTTTATTCTCAGAAAACTCGGGCTATGTTTCCTTTCCCTAAAATTTCGGTCTAAGTTCCCGCAGGCCCAATCCGCTGACGAGAACCCTAGCATTCTCGTTCCTAAGAATACGGGCTATGCTTGGATGTCCCAAACCGTTTTGTTGTGCTCCCCGACCAGCTTATTGCCTGCTGTCGAAAGTTACTGTTTAAACTGACAGCAGGGTTGATGCTATATTTTTCTTTGTTCCAATGAACTGCCACCATCGCATTCCTCCGGTTTTTTCTCTACGTATCCGCTAGTGTGAAGTCAAGCAACAGGAGCCACATAGCTGGTTGGCCCAGCCAGTAATCAGCTTTCACAGCGCTGTCAAGGATGAGCATGGTCGAGGTCTCATTAGAGCTGCCTCTCTGTTTGCGGGGTGAGCGTGTGCATAGGCGGAAACATCAACAAGCAAAGCACGGTTTTGTTAAAAAAAAAAAGTTTTTTGGGGGGAACAAGGCGCGGAGGAGTGGGGAGGGATGAAGGAGGGTAGAGGAGGGGTGGGGGAGGAAGGGAGCGGACGTATGCGCCACGGTCACTCTGTCCACGGACCCACTCGGCACGAACCCCACGCCATGGTTTTATGGTTCATTCGTTTTCTGCTCTTTTGGAAGCTCGCAGCCGTCCGTTCGTTTTCTAAGAAGTCGAAGCCTGTTGCCTTTCTGTAGAGTGTCAAACCCTCCCACCCTGGCTGACCGTACGAACGAGTCGAGAAACGGTTTCTGGCTGGGCTGTCGTGCTTTCCGTGAATTCCTTTCCCTCACCAGAACCTCACCAGAGTCTTGTGTTACCATGCTAAACGCGCGAAGGCCGTTGCATCGCCCTTCTTCCACTCTATTTCTCCCTTTGACGGGACGGAAGAATTGTAACAAGTAATTTCAGTAATTCGTTACTGAAAAATGTAATGAGATTACGTTACAAATTACATTTTCAAAAAAGTAACGGATTCATTACTAAATTACAAGAAAAGTAATTAATTACAAGTTATCCCGTTACTTGTAACGGATTACTTCCAAGTCTGGCTCTGAGGTTAGTCCTCGGGATTTATCAGCATATTCCGCAAACATGGAACACTACATTAATGGCCTATAAATCGCAGTGCAGTGAGGGCAGCAATCGCGTTGACTCAAGAGAGGTAATGTTTCGCGGATGTCTGTTACGGGTAGCAGGGTTTTGCGCCGAGGTCACTTAGTCGCATTGCAACAAACCTAATTTTATCCAGTGTGCCTGTAAATCGGACTATATACGATATGGTATTGTTTCCTTTTCAGTAGTTATATATTTCATTTTTACCTGTAATCGCACTATAATACGCAAGTCGATGTTTTTATGCATAATAAAATCGAGACAAGAAATGAACCAAAACCCTCGCGGCTAAAAGCACGTCCAAAGAGTATCATAATCCTTCGAGTGGAACTCCACAAGTGGCATTGCTGCAGCTGTTGGGTTCTCTCCAAATTCCAGTTTGAAGAAAGCGTACTTTACAGGATTGAGCTCTCTAAAACGTGTAGTTTCTTTTGAGTTATTAGTATGTATTTTTTATTTTTGTTTTTGCGCTCGGTACAAAACTTCTCGCCGTGCATGAGAAGAAAGAAGCCGTTCGTCGAGGTTCGTGAAATGAGTCTGGCCGTCGACACAAGAGAGAGAACTGCTGGAAGGCTTAATCGCATCAATTGCCCGGTAAAAAACTGCGCTGTACGCTGGATTAAGTTACAAGGTCTTTGTCGGTGCAATGTTCGCTTTCACGTTGCAGCCCCTTTTCCCCGCCGTGTTGAGTGTAATTCATTTCGATTCTTCTTTCCTCATTAATACGAAGGCATTAACTGTCCCGTGGAGCGAACCTACGTCATCAGCTTATGAAGCCGCACCAAACGGCACCTTCCCCTGTCTCAATGGAGCGAACCCATAGAGAAATATAGTACTACGTAAAGAGTGGCCACTCAAGCCGTTTCGCGGCCCAGGAGTTAGGGACTCTACTGGCCGTTAGTAGGCGCAACAGTGCCACTTATTTTGAACATTTGTCAGATATATAATATTAATAAATAACTTCATTGTATAGAGTAAACTTCTAAAATTATTACGAACTTTGCAAGCTTTCAAAAAAGACTTCAACGGCTGTGGCTATGGCTGCGGCACGACGGTTGGCTTCGGAGTCGTGAACTCGACGGAGGGCGGATACTTCGGCTGCTTGGTCTGTGTCTCTTGCCTCGTTGTGTGGGTTGAGTTGGTTCCGCGGCTTGTTGTCTCGTGCGGGTTTCTAGTCATTCTTCCGTTGCGGTCAAGGTATACGGTATATCTAAGAAGTATTGTGGCTGTAGTTTCTTTGTTGACGGACATTAGCATTCGGTCACTGAATTTAGAAGCGACTGGGCCAGTCGTATGTGCAAGCGCCTTTCAGCACATGGTCATATGTGCAAGCGCCTTTCATGGAACTTCGACGGTTACTTTTTAAATGCCCTCCATCGTATTGCATTTGTCGCTGTAAGTCTCGCTGTAATACAGTACTTTTTTTCAGTGTACAACTGTTGACGCGTTATTCATACATTTTGCATTTGTATGGTTATTTTTGTAGTGTATGAATAACATGCATAACTCCTTGTCTTCAGAGTTGATGTTTGTTTTGCTTGTCATAGTTACAAAAATAAATACTTTTCTGTGTCAATCCCTGGTGTCGACCCATGTCGTCCCTTCAAGAGAGTTAGCACAAATGTGAAAATATCCTTTTCGGTGTGCGGTCAGTTTGAATTATATGTAGCGCTAGATGACTTTTCTTCTGCAGTACAAATAAGGTATGCTTATAAAACAATTCTATTTTAAACAAAAACCATGCTCGATACAATAACACTGACTCGTTAAACTAGAGGGCGCATGCTACTGCCCAATATAAAAATACCGTTCATTCATCTGGCCAGCGGTTACTGCGTGTATCCATCCATTAAACACTCAACTAGGGACTATACTGGCCGCTGGGTGCGCTCGCTGACGCTGAATTGGGCCGCTGGGGCCTATGGAAGTGTCCCCTCTTTACGTGGTACTATATTTCTCTATGGCGAACCTGTCTTGTGTAGCAGAAATCGGATGGACGGGCTCCGATTGGCTGGCGCGCATCATAGTTTCAAGGAACGAGGCTCACATTGGCTCTCGCGCGGCGTAGTTCCAAGGAACGCCACCAGAGAAGCCTTTTCCATGGCGGCGCAGCGCTCGCAGCGGCCCGGCCGCCGGTAAGAAGCACCTCTTTACCGGCGGCACGGCCGAGCTGCACGGCCGAGCCCAGCGCGGCGTGGCCACTTTACTGGCGCGTTCACACTGGAAGCGGATCCTCAAACGCGAAGCGGATCCGCGCGTTCTCAACCGCAAAGCGGCTAGGATCGAGCGGTTGGAGCGCGTTTTTGCCGACCGCTTCGGGACCAATTTCTCCCAACCGCTTTCACGAACCGCAAAGCGGCAACCAATCACAACGCGACGCTGACGTGACGTCAGTGACTTTCAAGACAAGATGGCACCTGTCGCTGGTGAGGCGTCCAAGGCGCTGTAGTCCTAGCGTTGCAGCAGACAAATCAACGGAGAAACGTGATGTTCACGTCCGTCACTTGAACCCGCCGCGAAAAGAATTGACTCGTAATTTTAACGGGCTTCGCACCGGTGATTTGGTTGGGGTAAGCGTTTGTTTATTATCCCGAGCGCCACAGCCCGAGGCTTGCTGCCTTGTCAGTCTCTGCCCGTAGAACGTCGGAACCCGCCCTTGATCGACCGAAATGTCAGCTTTTGTACCCACTAACGCAGTCGCGTGAACTATTGAAAGCTTTCGACACCGCGCATGACCACCACGAAGGCCGATAGAGACGTCATGAGCCTGATTGCGTAGCCAACGCACTGCCACGTAGCGGGCAGGGTACCTGCGCTAGCTCGACCTGTAAAGTTTACTACTAACAAAACAAATAAAGGGAACCTACTCAAGGAATAAAGTACGTACCAGACGTTGCAGAAGTAATCCATACGGCGTTTATTTGAGCTTAATGTCAAACAAACAGTAGACTCAATCGACGTGCGAGTGACGAGAGGAGAGTTCGCCACCACCGAAGCCACGACCGGCTAGCACCGAACACATTCCCCCGCACCACGGTCCACCTCACCGCTCACAACTTCGAAAATGATAAAAGCGAACGAGGGGGGAAAAGTGGCCCTCTATCCCGAAAACAAGGTTAGCTATTCATGCGAGAACGGTCCACTTCGAAGAAAAGGTCGGGGACATCCTGTTCTGAGTCAGCAAGGCGCGCCTAGCTGGGCTTTGCTTGTGGGCAAACACGAGAGAATCACAGGCGAGTTTGGAGGATCCATGCTTCTTTTTTCGCTTCCTGAACTCGTGATGCGTGCGAACATCCCGGAGAAAAACCTTCAGTGCCAGAATGGCAAAATTTTGGATGTGGATCTTGGATTAAAGTGGATTTTGAATTGTAAAACAGGGTTGCCAAACGCAAGTCTCAAAAGATCACGCGTGATCGCCAAAAAACTGCCAACCGCCTCTTGGTGTGTCTGAACGGGGTCGCTCGCGAACCGCATCCGCAATCGCTTCGCGAACGCGGATCCGCTTCCAGTGTGAATGCGCCATACGAGAGCGCCCGCTCGGCCGTAGGCCGCTACCTCGACAGTAGAGAAACGTGGCTGTCCACGCCAGTACGCCGCAGACGGACAATGGGAGCGGAAGAATGGCATTCAGGCTTTCGCATTCACAACTCATAAAAAGTGCATTGGTGTCTTAGGAATTTTTTTTTTTGTGTGTTTTCGTTTCCTCCGTAGTTGAGTAGGTATACCTAATTCCGGACAATTTGCTCTCTCGTGATCTGTTTGTCTTGATAGATTTCGCGGGGACAGTTTTGTTATGACTGGGTAGTGTGACTTTCTTTTTAGAGGTGGTGCACTCTTTGTCCCTGTTACCAGGCCATTAGCTCTGCGTGAAAGACATAGAGTAGTTCGAGTTTGAAAGAATGCCGAGTAGAAATAGGCGAGCGGTGTTGTCGAGGCTTACTGGAATTCGATTGAGAAAATTGTCCATGTGGAGAACACAGAATCGGAAGAAAATAGTCGTTTTTGTTTTCACCCGCCAGGGCATTTTCTAGTCGAAGGGTGACTTTAATCGCATTGACGAGTTTGACTTTTTGTTTTCCCGGAATGTAAAGAAGCAAAGAATGCAATCCGTGACCTTAATCTAATATGCAGTTGTTTGAATTGTAACAAAGATTTTTCTTGGCAAACGTTTCAAGAAAATAATGTTTTTCCGATGTGTGAAAAAGACATGCAGTTGCAAAGTCATTTTGTTGACAAGAGGACACATTCTTCGTGACACATATTTATCAGTGCATTTCTAAAATCGGCTAATAAAATTGTAGGAAGAATTATGGTACTGAAAATTACAAATCAGACTTTCCTAACCTATTTTGAGAGTTTTTTTTTGTCTGATTGGATAGCGACATTTTCCTGCCTGGTTAACTCATTCATTAAACTCCAGTTTATATAATTAAACCCCTTCTAATATGCTGAGGGTAGGCGCAGTTTTTCATCAGTCCTTTATTAAAAAAAAAACGGCGTAATGTTACTAATCAGAATCACCTGAATAGAAACAGGTTGTGTCATTTGACCACATCAAGCACTGTATATTTTATATACATTTGATTGAACGTCTTTCGTTTTAGTTTTAATCACGCTTGTTTTATATTGAAGATACGTGGTTTTTGCGCAAGTCAATTGTAGCGTTACGACATTTTCCAAAACCATTTTTTTTTTTCGCTCCAGAGTCGCATACCTCGTCCAGAGGGACCAACCAAGTCAGACCAAACCCAAAGGACCAGCGAGGAGAAATGACTTTGACGTCAGAGACACCGGGAGTTTCCTGGAATCCACTTGAACTTTCTCACTTTTCGCCTTTATACGCCTTCGAAGTTACACTAAATGAACGCATTTTTGACGTTTCAGTGGTCATTCAACTTATTGTTTTACAAATTCATTCTTTCATTATTAAAGATGTGACGCAGACGCCAATTATTTCTCAAATTTAGTTACGTGTTGTTGCCGCTCGTGGCTGAGGAAAGAGAATTAGGTAAGCCCTCGGTGGTTTGTTCTCTCGGCTGGTGCTTCTTTTCTTTTTTTCGACAAAAACACATTTTAGTGAGCAAGTTGAAGTTTGGTTCGATTGCTGCTTTGAAAGCCATGTTTCCGTGAACATGCAGACACGCGTAAGTGCCTTACAGTAAGGAGTCCTTTAAGAATGCTGCAGGTCTCGTTCGGGCCTACGGTGCACGTGTATGTGACGTGAGCCAGCGCAGTGTTCTTCCTTTGCCCGGTGCGCTTTGTAGTGCTACTTCGATTGTCTTTGTTTCTTTGGGCACAGCTTTTCGTTTACAAGTCTCATTTTCCTCCTCTCAGATGAGTCACAGACCTCTGTTGTCCTTTCCACTACCTCGACGCGCTTTGAAGGGGAGCCCACCATTAGGGAAAGAGAAAGGGAAGAACGGAACGAATGGTTTTATCCTTTGTGCGTTGACGTGTTCCTGCTCAGTGCACATACCCAGCTGGCAATGCTGCGGTTATTATTGTAGTCGGAATTTGAGAGGCTGTCACGTGGTCGGGGAAATCGAAAGTTTCCTATCCGCGCTCTTTTTTCTTTCGCTACAAGGTCGCCGCGGGACCGGAAGATATCGTCTCAAGAAAGGAAGTCTGCAGTACTGCCGAGGAAACTTTGTTCTTTTGTTAGTTCTATATCTGCTGTTCGATTGAAGGTTTGTATTTCGCTTGGCTTACGCTTACTTCAAGTGAGGGAGCCTGTCTTCTGCACTCCCATCTTCTCAAGACTTGTGGCTTATATGGCGCCTTAAATGACGCTGAGATCCCAAAAAACATTTCTTTAAGTGCCTTAAATCTTGAGACATCGACCGCAAAGTAGAAGGTTGTTTTTGATTCGCTCTAAACTCAAAATGAGTCTCGCAACTTAAACATTGCACACACACACACTTTTTGTTTTCTTCGGGGAACGTCTATTTTGTGAGATACATGTCCTAGCCAGGCTCTCTTTTCATCTTCTTCTTCTAGGGGGTGGGTGTGTTTAATGTCTCTAAGGTAATGATTGACGACGTCGTCTCTGTGGTGCTTTGTTCGTGATTGTAGTTCTTCGACATGTGTTTTAATCTCTGGTTAAACGCAGGAAATGGGTGCCGCATTACCGATTTTTGTTCTCGTGTTTTCTCTAGCTTTCTATTCCAATCTCCGCTATATTTATTTATTTATTTGTTTCAGTACTCTCAAGGCCCGAGGGCACATTAGTGCCCTCGGGCCTTGAGTGTATTATCAATGTTGTCCACGCAGTTTCAGTCACACTTCGTCTCGGTCAAAATACTATTTGTGCGCGTTACCATAACAATATTGCTGCCTGCGGGGCGGCATTGGCAACGCACGCGGTTGCTACGCGGAGGAAGAGGGTCCGAGCGCTTCGAGCACCACTCGGCCGGACTTTACTCTTATAATTTTCTACTCTTCCGAAAAGTTCCAACTCATTCGCGGCTGTAACCGGGCACTCTGGTTCAGAGCGTGCTCGTGATCGGCGCGTGAAGAAAAAGGCCATTCTAAAACAATTCAAGATAAAAAAAGTCACTTCTATTTGCGATGTTTTGAAAGTAACTCCAAGATTCAAATTAAGCTTTTGTGTATCTTTCTTATATAACAACCACTCCGAATTCAATTCGTTTGGCAGTTGCAGAGCATAAAGACTAAAAACCTTTCGCGATCATTCTGATGAACCCTGAAAGTACTGAATGTGCCGTACGTGTATTATGCATGCGTAATGGTTAGTGATGCTTGGTCACGGGGAGCTTTCGGTGGTTTTCAATGCGTTGTTCACACCGCACTCATGTGCTCACCAAATGTATCATAATGATTGAGGCAAGTTTGACTTTATTCGGAACAGGAGTGGGTAGTGCGAAGAAAAATTTTAGCGAGAAGTCTCCGCGGGTTTCGGAAATACTTTATTAGGGAGTAAATCTTACTCCGCGAAAATTCAATGGCCTTGGAGGCGGCAGCTTTTGCGTAGTCGAAACGGCTGGACGCGCACACCCTCGAGGTTTTCCCCTTTCAATTGAGATGGGTGGATGCCGCATCTATCGTCATGTAAACCTGTCCAGACAGCGGAGACAGCCGTCTCTGCTGTCTTTGCGAATCCGATGCCTCGGTGCATCGGCGGCAGCCCGGCTCTCCTTCGGCTCAGCTCGAAAGCGCAACAGCGTGGACAGCGCGATGCGCATGCCTTCTCTCGGACGGGGTGTTTCCAAACCGCTCGAGGAGGATTTGGCGCAAAAGGCGCGCTGTCTGATGCAAACGAGAGAAGTAGAGTGTTCTTGTAGCAAAATATTTGTGTTCCGATTCTTTCGAGGGAGCGTGTTACGTTTCGAGTCCTTAGTGGCCCTTGAATTGTGAGAAGCGCCCCTCGTGGTAACTGAAGTAACCGTGTGGAAATGAGGTTTATCGTGCCCGCTAATTTATCTATTGGCTACTGTGCTGAGTCGTAACGCCATACGCCCGCTGCGCTATCCGTTGGTACGTTATGAATGAACTACCCCGTGACGTGGGATCGACTAGGCCGACCCACATAGGGCGTATTCTCGACGAACTTACGCGCGTTCCCGCGGGCGTAAACACGGCATTTGGCGGGCGCCTTTTTTCACAGAATGAAAGATGGCAAGGTCGCCAACCACACATGGCGCTTTACGTCGACGTCTCCTCGGCGTTTGGTGCAGTGTAGCCCGACTCGCGCCTTTCATGAAAGGAGGCGAAATGTAGATCGGCTGCCATATTATAGCGTTCCGCAAGGAGACAGGAATAACTAAATGTTAATCAAACACGAAAGCCTAATTTGCTAACGCCTGTTTATAAATGTTCCTTGCAATCGTCAAGTTGCCAACAAATCCCGGCAGGAGGAAGGCCGCGATTTCTGCTCAAAACCCTTCCTTTTATAATTTTTTGACATCGCCCGCACCATAGATGGTATTTTCTTCTGTCTCAGTCGTCATCGCTCGTTCCAAAAAGATATAGCTATTTCGCAGAGTTTACCAATAAACCGCCGAACGCGCCAAGCGAGCTCGCATTTAGGCGGCTGCGTCAAGCCAGCCAGCCGGCCGCATAGCTAGGCAAGCCGATCCTCGAGCAACTTCCGGCTGTCAACTCGGTATCTGATTGGCAGGCACCGCGCCGTACGCTTCCGGATACGCCACGCCAAAATACGCCGATGCGCCGAGATCTGTCTCGGTCGGATCGCCGAATACTCGCGTATTTACGCCGACCTTTGAGGCGTCGAGCAAGTCGGGATTACGACCGCCGAAACGCCCCTAAATGCGTCGTCGCAAATACGTCCTATGTGGTTCGGCCTCTACGCTTCGTCATTCGGCAGCCAGCTGCGCGCGTCGACGGTCGCCTGGTTTTACAGGCTCCCGTCAGTCAAACTTGGTTCTGCGCTGTTCGCGCTCTCTTTCATTTCCTCCCTAACGTCGACAATATAAAAAAAAATGATTTTGTGATGCCGAGCGAAGGTGACAGGCGGCGGATAGGGCTGTAGCTTTTAAGCTTGGCCAGCGCCTCTTGCGAGCAAAATAAAATATTTTTTGGGGGCACGTTTCGGTTGCGCGTCATTGCCCTTTGTACCACTGATCGCGGACGCCAAGCTGGAAGAAATTTATTGGTGGATGAAAATTTGTTAGAAAAAAGACAACAAGAACAAAAAAAGTCATGAGCCATTCCACTCTGTGAAGGTGGATGACCAGCGAAGCTGTTTAGCACATGACACAGACGTGACACAGAATTTAGCTTATACTTCATTAAAGAGGCCCTGCAAGGACTTTTTTTTTTTTACTGGTTTTTAATTTGCACCGTACCTGAGCGCACTGATCGTAGTAACTTAATGAAACTTTTCTTTTCTCGAATTCCGCTTTATTTTAAAAGTTATAGGCAAATTAAAATTACAAAAACAAGTAAAAAATAACCTCCTTCATGACGTCCTTGGTCGCTTGAGTGGCCGTGAACTAGAGGAGGGGTAGTGAGCTGGGCGAGCGCTCACGGCTGCTGCACTTCGTGTGGACGGCTCGAGAGGGCGCCACTAAAGCATGTTCTGGACACGCTGTATGAAGCGGGCAGCCAGGGCGGCTCGCATTGCATTTGCTGCGCGAATAAACACTATTTCGGCACGACACTTCATTGGCCACAAACGACAGCAGACACGTGGTAAAGATTAGTTCAGAACGGGAGCCACTTTGCGCTGCTATGCCACCAAACCGCAAGCCAAAGCTGCTCGCCGACGGCCTTCGGAACGCTCGGAACCGGGCGGATCCTCGACTGCAGCGCCGCCGCGCACATCCAGGATCTTTCTACGCTCGCCGCTCATCGGTGCCTGATCCCACTACACCTTTCTAGTATGCGCCGCCTTTTTACCCGCTTGGTGGTGGGTATGTCGACGAGTCATTTCTTGTTTCCGTACTTTATAAACTGGATTTGTTTCTTTTCTGATCTAAAATACTGATCAAAACTACTTTTATAAATAATTGAAACTACTCGCGCCACTTTTACTCTTGTATTTCGACTAAAAAGAAGCTTTTAGTGGCTCTGACCAGTAGTAAGCCCAGGACCATAGACGTCACATATCGCGCGCTTTCGGCACCGCGGGTCGCCCCCGTAGGTGGAGGAGGTTTACGCGTCGTCCGGTTAAAATAGGACGCACTGATATTTGGTTACTCTCTCCGTGCACGCTGGCTTGCCCGAACCCCAAGAGACGTGGAAACCTCAAAAAAGGTAGACGCTTAAATATGATTGCAGGGCACCTTTAAAGTTGTCCAATTGAGCAGCATGGTACCTGCGTCTTTTTGGTGCGTTCTCCGCCCCTTGACAATCGTCGTCTTGTCTGGTTTGCCGCATGCGCTTGGCATTTTGTGCACGATCTTCATCGTTGGTGCTTGCCGCCCGCCGCCGCCGCTGACCTTCTCGGTGCCGTTCCCGCCGTTGCTCTTCGTAGGCGCGTTGCTCTTCGGGAGTCCGGACTATACGCGGCCTCCGCATTACGACGAGAGAAGAGAGGTGAAATAGACCTATTGCTAAATTCCCCAAACATCAAGGAGAATGCAGGGAACGGTGTTCCACGCGTCGCGCGTGCCGGCGTCTGCAGCCGTAACTGTTGTAAAGCAAAACCCTAAAACAAAATGGCATCTTGCACGCGCGTTCGTCAACGCTTTATTTGGTCATTTACTTCGAATCTTTTATTTGGGGAAGGCATGCGCGTGCGGCGCGTGCGGCGCGTGCGGCGGCGCGGCGGTGCGAGCGTAGAATGTTTGGTCACGCCCACGAAAAATCCACGAAACCCTAGCCATAAACAGCTTCGCTGTAAAAAGGTAAAATAATAGCACCATTATCGTCTTGATAGGAGAGCGCGAGCTGCATTTCTCTTTTGCGTATTTAAAACTTTTTTAATTCTTTCAAGCGATATTGCGCGTTAACACATGCTGACACACGCTTGTAAACAACCGTGCATCATTATATCGTGCATGATCGAACGCAGCAGTGGCGCTTTACGCTGGATGCAAGCATTACATAGGCCCACACATGATCTCGTCTTACGGGTGCGCTCGCGCTCCCTGGCTAGAGAGACAGGCCTATTGAAAGGTCCGGGGCTTGATTCCCATTGAGCCGCTTGCTAAATCTCGCGTGTCACAATTAATTGCGCCTAACTGCGAATGCGTACCATTATTTGCGATTATTTGTGACTAAAATGCCTTCTCTGGATGCTGGTGCATTGCCTACTATGGGCGGTGTATGCGTTATGTTCCCTTGCCCTGTTCGTCACGCTTTTCGTCCCACTCGAGCGTGACACTTTTCGCGTGAAATCCAGCCTACACTCACGTGCTGCGCTAAAACGCTGCCATTGAAATTGCGTAGGGCCGAGGAAGATGCGGAATTATTCGCACTAGAGTCATTATATATAGACTATACGCTTCAAAGTAAGGACACTTCGGCCATCATGCTGCTTAGAATCATGGTAGCAAGTAATCTGAATCGTCATCTGAAATCGCAGGAAACACCTTTCCGTCCTCTTACAAAAGTTCATGCAGTCCGTAACAGAATGAAACGATGTGGCGTTCCCGACATCGGATCTAAAGCTCGGGAAGTCACAGCTTCGAAAGCCGGGACACATGCGAAGGCTGGACACGCGTAGTAAACGCCCAGATCACGAGGAATTCACTGCATTTGATTGGTTTAGCCAATAACAGAGCAGGTACGAACAGATGCCGGACGCCGTGACGTGGAGCTTTTGACGCTGTTTCATAGGCACCATCGGCTTCAAACCATAAAATTGAAGTGAAGTATTAGCCGTCAGTAAAAGGAGTGGCACCACCTGGCGGCTCCTCGTCATGACGTAGATCCGGGATAACGTGGTCAGTTCAGCGCTTGGTAGCACGTAGGTTAAAGCGTTTTGTTCATAACTCATGTTGATTTCGCCAAGCCGGCCACACGAATCGTTCGCGAAGCAGCGCGCATGGAACCAAGTCGCCGCGGCGTCGTTTGCGCAGTCGGCGACCCTGGCGGTAGCAGTCGCCAAAGAAGATATGTTTCAATTACAAAAATCCAGCAAGAGCCACTGTAAATTCCCGTTCACACTTTGTGCGGACTCTTACGTGTTCGACCGAAGCGCTTGGAACAGCGCTGTTGGAGTGCGTCGTGGTAATCGCTGAGGGACCGATTTTACACAACCGCAACTCGATGCTGACGCGACGTTCGGCAGGGGAAGCGTAGGATCGGCATCGCGTAGCTACCAAGAAATGCTTTAGCATAATTCGTGACGTATATACCACGGTAAACTTGAAATAAAAGGGGCATGCTTGAAACTGAAAGAGGCCTTTGTGGCCTGTTCGTTTTTATGTTAGCGTTAGCTTGACATACTTGTCCTTTTTCTTCTCTCCCCCCGGCTCTTTTCCGCATAATAGGAAATGCCTCTAAGCCGGCCCGGCCCCTGCTCCCGAGGTTCGCCCGTCGCATGGCAGCCGTAGATTAACTGTAAAAGCGCGCCTATATCTCTCGGCCATGTCTCTTGGACGACGAGAAGAGGAAAGCCTGTTTACCCGCAAGATCGCACCCGGGACGAAAGGCTTGCCGAGACTTCTTCTGCTTGAGCAGCGCCCTGCCTGGCTACGGGGGACGCTGTACTTCTAACCGGGCCATTACGGGAGCTTTCCTTCGCGCAGGTCGACGTGGCGGGCGCCCATCCCTTGGACGTACGCGGGGTCCACCGCTTTGAGATTAGAAAAAGCAGCTATGCGCACACAATGGCTTGGAAAGCCCGCTTATCATCCCACGCACACCCGGCCTGGCAAATTCAACCGGCTGGAAAATGCAGCGACAGTGCGTGTTCGTGATGCGAGCGAGATAAACTCTGTTCGCCGCTAAGCTGACTGTGCGGTCAAATACTTTACTAGGCGAATAGAGGACACTTCCCGAGAATACATAGAGAAAGTCGCCAACAAAGATCTACGGAAACACGCGTGAGGGTGGCAGCGGTACCGTCTTCGCATCCGCGACCCCGTCAACCGCACCGCATTCCGAGGCGTCACCTGGTCACGTGCTCTGGTGGTGGAAGGAGGAGGGTGGGAGAGAGAGGTGTCGCAAAATAAACCACTCCACCAGGGGTGGATATGGCGCGGCCGTCGTTCTGTTTAATGCAAACGAGGAGTGTGTTCTGTATTCCCCAGTGCTGTGTCGTTGGCACGTTGGGTCAGTCATACCTCTCTTTTTTGCCGCGTGATCAAGCTCTAGCATCTAGCCCATGCAAACGCGCCGAGAGCAAGGTCAGGTGATGAAAAAGAGGCGGTTGATTGGTCCTACGAGCGCGTAGCTCCCACCGCACTCTCAGCTTAAAGGGGTGTCGCGAAACGTTTTTGAAAATTCTGCTCTATTTCCTTATTTGGATTACCCGTCCTCTATTGTGTAACCCACGCGCGTTCGTTTTATCGTCCCGATTTCGGTTTACCGAAGAGCTTCCTTCTCAGTTCTAACGACTACGTCACATCAAGACAGTCGGTCGCAAAGTCTTGCTTTCTGACGTCACGCGTACAAGGTATATATAGATGCGACCACACACTTTCCTCAGATGCAAGATGCCCGATCGGTTGGACCTCCCCGAGCTTCCGCGTCGCGTAACTGAGCGCAGCTGACTTTCCGGTTTTGTGCCTTATGCAGACAACTCCCCCCCCCCCCCCCCCCCCCCCCCGACGAGTACAAGTCCGGTCACCATCCGACGGCGACACTGAGAGCGAAGACGGGACGAGACCTCTGCAGCGAGGTTCGACGAGACGGGCCCGTTTCGTGTCCACGGCAAGGTTTCGCCGCGCTTCGATGTTCATGTCGTAGCCCCCCGTTAGAAAGTGATCGGAACACACGTAACCTTGGCTCCTGCCGATGTCGCCCGGACCATCCCGGTCGACGGCTCGAAACCAGGACGCTTTTCGCTGTGAATCGTGCGGCAGCTCATGAAACCGAATGTCGATATCGTACCTTGTGCTGCACTGTCTAAAAACACATATGGTCGGCACGGCGAGTTCCGGAGCGCGCACACCGCGCACGCCAACGATGCCGGGCGCACACCACAGCCTAAACCTTCCGCGCACAGAAAATGCGCAGCGACCAGCAGATGACAGGAGCCGACGTTGCTATGGTTGCCGGACGACTGAAATCTCGGATTTGTTGTAGAACGAAAACTTACCAGCAATCACGTGATATAGTACCGCCGAATTAGTTTTAGAACGCCAGTATATTCCTCACTACTTTAATAAGTTCATTTTTATTATAGGAACAAAAAATAAAGTACAGTAAACCCTCAAACTTACGCAGGTATTCTTGTGACGTTCTGCATGCTCAATTTGGCCAACCGTGTCGCATGGTTGTTCCAGGCACCCCCAAGAAACACGATTTCCTAAGACAGTATATAAAATGTGGACACAATGCCGTGCCGCGATATTTGGGATTTTGGGATCTTTGATGCCTCATCAAATTGATTAAATTAAGTCTGTGCATATCTATTTTCTTTGCACGACAAACTTTAGGGTAAACGGAGGTGTTTCTTTGTGAGGACTCCAACAGGACTCCGACACGTATCCCAAAAGTCAGAGGATAAAGAAAACGCTTTTACTCTGCTTTATTTAACGCAGCTTGGTAGCACGTGCAAGAAGTTACTTTCTTGCCCGTACTACCAAAACTTTCCTAGATAGCGGGGCCGTAATGCTGCATTTTCTATGACACCTGCCGGTGCCCAGCCAACACCACCTATAACAGGGGTGCGCAGCTCAAAAATAACGCGGGCCAAAACAATATTTATTGGGAACTCCGCGGCCAGCACTAGTGTGACACGTTACACCTTTTTGCTGCAGACAGGTTTTCAATATCTGGCATCATCGCACTGGTCGCCGTCTAGAGCATCATCTCGCAGTGTCATGTCCATCATAGATGATCGAAAACTCTTCTTGTTGAGGGTCATCAGTGAGAACGTCTGCTCACAGATATACATGCTCTAAAAAGTGATGCTCGTTTCAATGCGTGGTCCACAAGGTTTCTGTACTTGTTCCTTTCAAGGCTTCTGTAGAAGTCAAGCAGCTGAGACTCACAATGCATACTCCTTCAGTCCCGGCGAGCACTGGAGGTCGATGAGTTATATCTGCCGCGTCGGATCTGTGTCTTCCGATGCGACAGAAAACGGATTGCGCAACAAATCATAGTTGCTCTTCTCACTTTCGATTGCCTTGAACCGTTGCTAAAACCCTGAGAGCAGGTTCTCAACCTGTGGAGCGTACGTCGCAGCTACCGTATTCCGATTTTCGCCGGTGGGAAAGAGTTCCTGGCAGGTTGGAAAGTGAGCTATGCTTCAACCCCCAAGCTGCAATTTGAACAGGTGCAGCTTCCCTTGAAACGCAAAGACCGCGCTCACCATGTCCGAAATGAGACGGTCCTTTTGTTGGAGAGCTGTGTTAAGCGTGTTCAGGTGGCTTGAAATATTGGCGAGGATTGCCAAACCTCACGACCATTGTTATTCCGCCAGCTCTGGTATGTGTTTCCCTTCCTCTCGCAAGAAAGCAAGGATGTCGTCCTTCAGCGCGACGAAGTGACTTAGAACATTCCCACGGCTTAGCCAGCGAACTTAGTGTGATACAAGATGTCCATGCGCTGACTCAATTTCTTCCAGGTACTCTTGAAACTTCCCACGCTTCAATCCCCGAAGCACGTATAAAGTTGTCAATCAAAATCACGACCTTCATCACATGTTCAAACTTCACTTTGGCACAGAGTGCTCCCTGATGTAGCACGCAGTGATATTGCTTCAATTCTACACCTCTGTACGCTTGAAGTAAGGCAATGGCTCCGTTTCACTTTGCCATCATGGCTGGGGCTCCATTGGTGCAGACAGGGTGCTATTCTGGTCGCAAACGGGTACCTTTCGAGTTGTGACGTATTGAGAAAGAAGGGGCGGAGCCTCAAACTAGAATGATTCTTGTTTGAGGCTCCGCCCCAACGTTCGGGTTCACGCACGCGCTCAACTAGAATTTGACGATCCCCCTACGTCGCGATGACGTGTCCACGCAGTTGGGGCGCAAAAATCCCCGCTTTTCCCCCTGTTCTTTTTGTTATCTTCTTTCTTTTCTCCGGGAGTTAGAGCGAGCGAATAACGGAAAAAAGGCTAACTTCCGGAAAATGGAAGGAAACAGAGAAAAATAATATTATCCTTTTATAAATTACGAAAGATTATTTCAATAATTATGACGTAAAGTAAATTTAGCTAAGATACCTCAGCTTGTTTTCTCGAAGTCTTTCGCTACGGTCTTTGAAAACAAACATGGCGAAAACCGCGGTAACGACCTTGCGGTGTTTGTGTCTCGTTTGCGTCATTGATTTCCCTGTTTCTGCACGATACGGATGGCATTACGAGAAGAAAATATTATGTGAAGGTACGCTGCGACACCGATCATCCTTTGTGAAGCCGCCGTGAACATAAGCTGCCAATGAAATTTCCTGTTTGCCTGTGAAGGAGACTCCAAATGGATACAGAGCTGACGACGACTCTGTTGTAATATATGACAAGTCATGAGATCGACGCAGAGTGCACCGGTTGTGAACATGCTGGGGGTGATGCGGGAAAGTTTCTTCGGGCGGTTTTAATAATGCTTTGCTCCCTTTGCTCACTACAGTGATTACGACGGTAGTCCCCTCAGCCATGCTCTTCTCTTTCGGCGCTGAAGAAATGGACGCGACCGCATGATCTCGGGCAGTTTTTTTTACTTATTTTTTTAATTTGAAGAAAAGCTCGTCCCTACATAGGTACCTCGCTATCCCATTGGCTTCATTGCGCGTGACGATTCAACGCTAGTTGCCATGGGAACGTTCGTGAAACTAGAAAGCCTCTGTTTGCCGCTAACAGTCATTTTTCGAGTTCGGGTTGTGACGACAAAATGACGTAAGAACAAGAATGCACGGGATTATTTGCATTGTTTTAACTCGACAACCGTACCCTTGGCGACATAAACTCGAAAGAACATGGCCGCGATGCTCGTCGGATCGACCGCGGCTGGGGTTTGACATCCGATCGGTCACTTGATCAACGCGCACACGAATGCTTTCGTGCTGTTGAATGAGCTCATTCGGCGGCAGGACCGGGTCGAAGAGCACAGTGAGCTGGCGTTCAACGTCTCCGGTATAACACTTGACGAGATGCAAGACTTGGCTTCTATTTGTGGTGGTGTTGTGGCTCGTAACGGCAGCCTTGCTGAGATTATGAAGACGGTAATAGACCTTCATTCAGCGTTGCCATGCGTCAAGATTCAAAACCTCACCTTGACACAAAGTTAACCACGTTTCCGCAAGCACGGAGGCAGCAGCCAACGGTCTGAGAAAGAATTGTGCCGCCACCACGACCGCCAGCGATCGCCCCAACGGCAAGAAAACAAACGACAAGCTCATTGAGGTTTGTGTAGTGCTGACTGCTGATTCATCGGACGACAAAGGTGAATGATGTAAAACGCAACGTAAGTTTGCCAGCGTTTTGCAAAACAAATGCGTTTCGTTGAAAATTTAATTTGTGGAATTCATTAACGCCTTGAAATTTTGACGGGGACTGCATTGTGAACGCAGTCTTCACACAAGTGTTTTCTACAGTGTGTGCTTTGCCTGCATGCATATAAAGACGGAAAAACTGCCTATATGGTGCATAAAATAAAAGAAATTTCGCTTATCTTGATAATGTTGACTACTTATTGAGTGCTGTTGATAGTAGTGGCATAGCCAGGAACTTTTGAGGGGGTGAGGGTGGAGGGGGGTTGAGGTGGCTGGGATGTTCATGAGTTGGGGTGCGGGAGGGGGGGGGGGGGATGGTGTCGAAATTTGTGTGTATATTCTAGGGCCCGCCGGATGTTTGGGGGGGGGGGGGGGGGGGGGAGGCGAAGCCCCATGAGCCCTCCCCCTGGCTTTGCCACTGGATGATGCCATAAGGGGAGCATCCTACATTCCCAGGCTGCCATAAGCATGTGCATAGCCACTGAGCTCGTACCACAATGGCAAGATAGTTGCTGACATTCTTCACGCTACGTAGCGGTTCTTTCTTTAGTACATATGCTCGCTTTTCCTTCACACATCTACTCTGCTTCCGCTTGTCGTTTATGCTTGATGGTGATAAGTCAACAGTGCGTATTTGCTCTGCATTACAGGCAAATTTCAAAAAGTCCAGCTCACACTACTCTTTAATTTCAATGAGTTACTGTCACTTTTGAAACGAATTTTTAATTGTTATCATAACCTTATTCAATTTTTATCATAACCTACATTCAACACACGCGTGTTGAATGTAGGACAATTGTATCTTTATTATTTTTCTTGGTCACGGAGATGATGACCATCCACAAGATTGCACTGGCTACATTTCTCGTCTACAGTGTGTAGCAATGTTACCATACTCTGTCAGACTAAACTCCTGCTGTCTAAACAACTAACGATTCATTTTAGGACACACCTGTTCGCAGTTCATTGCAGGGCATCGAAAAGTGTTTCTTATGACTGTCCAATGACTGACATGAACCTCCAGAAGCTTGGCGTGAAAAGGTAAAGTATCTAATTGATACAATGAAATGCCATCAGCAACCCATCCAGATTTTATTGCGTGATTGACAGTAGCTACAAACCGCAACAAATGGTCAACTGAACACATAGGTGCTAAGCGTGCACTAACTTCGAAGCGGTAGAAACCCTGAAGTTTTAACGTCAACTTACCACCATGTTGTTAATGGCAAAGTGGTATTTGCGGCAAAGTGTTGGAGTCCTTCAGAACGGTGACGATCTCCTTCAGACCGATGATGATGGTGACGAAGGTTCAGTTAGATTCTAGGTTCCGTCAACGCACCCCACGACGTCGGTGAGCTTGTCGTGGTGGCGACGAAAGCCTTCTTTCGCACATGCTTCAGCTGCCTCGGTCCCGGGTTTGGCGACCCAGCCGTCTCTTCCCAGCCGGTTGACAGCAACACTCGCGATGGCCGTCACGGCTCTGATCACCATCCACTGGGCATTAGCTATGTGATCATCGGTGGCAACCGCGCTCTTGTAGTTTCCCGCTGCGAAAAAGCTCAGTGAGATTCAATGGACCTCTTGGCGAATATGTGCTGCCACCTAGACACGCGAATCGGTTCGAGACTAGGTGACTGGAAAACAACGCGCGCCCAATGCCTCTCCCACCCGTTCCACACCCAAAACGTCAGCTACATCCTGTTCACCCATTGAGGCGATGTGACCTAGATACGGCTCCCCCAAGCTCACCTTTGTCCCCATCGTGCGTAATCTTCCACCCCGAGGTCGACACAACAAAACCGCTCAAAGGCGAGAAATGCAAGATGGCGGATTGTTTGGAACTAGATACTCTCGAACCCAGGCGCATGAAATACTCCGCGCATGCGCACCGCGTATTTCTACAAAAGGTCCATTAGTAGCGGCTGCTCGACGGTCATCATCTCTCATCGTCGACGTCTCTCGTCGTGCAGCTGCTCACACTGCAATCACACGGTGCTTTTCGACAAGCGGTACTGTCGTCAGAAACAGTCGTCGTGCATCGCGAAGGCAACCGGGTGCTCGCGGAAAACCCGTCATTGTACGCGTTGGTCGAGCCATCGTTGCGCAACAAGCATCGCCGCCATTTTCTACGCTCTAGAATCCTGCCCAACAGAAGTTAAAAGCACGAGCAGATCACCCCGAACGATGCTTGCACGAACGTTGGCTTGCACTGCGCAAGCGCGCCTGCTCGACAGGGACGTTGAAAGCCCGGAGCACGTTCTTATAGCTCCTACACCCGCACTAGCTCGCACTCATAGTGAAACAGAAAGCAGGGTGTGTCGAGTAATACCGCAGTTAATCTAGTTACGCGACTTCCGCTATGTTCTACGTAGGTCGGACGTGGTCATACTTCACTTTGTCGTCACCGTCCGAACTCGAAGAGCGACAGTTAGGGCAAACAGTTGCTTTCGTGTTTCGCGAACGTTCCCATGGGAACCACGTGGAATTACCACGCGGGCTGTGGCCAATAGGAACGCGCGGTTCGTAGGGGGGAGGAGTTTTCGAGAAACACGAACGTGACCGTTTGTGACCAGAATAGCACCCCTGGGCCGGTTTGCTCATCTTGCGGCCGCGGCTGCGGCTGCGGCCAAGAGGGATTTTTCTGTCACGTGACCAGCTCCTTGGGGACAATGAAGTACCTAGCGTCCCTGCCTAATGGCGGAGAAATCCGTATCGCTTCAAGCACGAAAGCTTAATTTCGCTCGCAGAAACTGACTGCAGGAACTTTCAACTGGAGTCCAGTTGACCGCCCCTTTATACTGTAGGAGCGGCAGGTCAAGTTCCGGCCAGGGAGGGTAAATATGAGCCAAAATAAAGAAAAAAACCCGCAAGATAAAAGCGATTGTAGTACATTTATATACCTCCGCCAGCGCCGGCGGCTCGCGCCTTCGGTTGTGGTCGAGAGGTTAGAGCGTCGGTACTTCTAGACGCGGCGTGAAAGTTCCGGGTTCAAATCGCGCTAGGAATTTTTTTTTTGCGTAATTTCGCGCGTGTCTCACTTTTTAATTCTGATCCTTTTTACGAATCATCCACTTGCACTACTGCGCCTTACACTGTTTTTACTGTTAGTCCCGCCTGTTCAATTGAAACACCGGGAAGAAAAAAAAGGTCAAGGCAAGTTAACGCGCTAATCCAATCGTTTCATAATGTTCATTAAAAGGAAACCAAGGTAACAACATCGGTATGGCTTTTACACAAACGGAGCCGAAACAAGCATCCTTTCCCCAGCAACTACAATTTTATGTGTTTTTAAATATACAACGATCTTGCTACGACTCCTTTCAATAACAGTAAACGCCTATTTAGTACTAATAAAAACTGCAGTTGTGACAATTAAAAAACAAACAAAAAACTTCCATAAAATAAGCAAAACGAAAAAAAAAAAGACTATGTATTGATTGAGCGAAATCCTACAGGCAAGGCAGCAAGTCAAACGTTTGAGAAAGTAGTAAAACCGAAATAAAAGAGATCATACTTTTACTTGCATGGAATGTGATAAAAGGTATATTTTTACTCTTTACATTTTGCTGTGGCGATTGTTTTGTAATATTTAACACATTACTTGTTGAATTTTAGTTAAAATCGCAGACGATCGCAACCGAATTCAAAAATGAATCAGGGGTCGACATCGCAAACCATCTCTCTAATGCAAACACCTAAAATTACTTTGGATATCAACAAATGGAATTAATTAGAGCAGTTGGAAAACGGAAACAACAAATTCTAGAGAAATTCAGCAGCACAGTTACCTGGCGAACAAAGAGACGGACATGCGAAGATATTGTCAACTTTCCGCGGAGTGTACGGCAGATGCAGGAGGCGTGGCGGAAATTATTTATTTATTTATTTGGTACCTACATCGCCCGGTGGGCATTACAGTAGCGGGGGATGAAAGAAATTTACAAAAGCAAACGTACAGAAGAACAACAATAACAAATAACAAGGCAAGCAGGAGAAACGTATATACTGCAATAATATAAGAAAATGAATAACAGCGAAATAACCATGTCAAACAGGAGAAACATGCCAATATATACTGCAATAATATGAAAAAAAAAACATGCAGAAGTCACACAAAAAATCATCGAACCGACTACAATAACATAATTTCATAAAAAAATGATTGTACAGTAGGAAGCTCTACAAATGACTCGGGCAGCACATTCCAGTCATAAACTGTCCGCGGAAAAAAAGAATATTTTAGAACGTCGGTCCGTGCGCGAAATTCTCGGATCTTTTTTTGATTACTAGTTCTAAGGGAAACATAATGAGGTTCCAATAGGTATCTCGACTTATCTATACCGACGCTACCGTGATAAAGATTATACATAAACTTGAGACGGAGGAACTTTCGTCTTAATTGTAAAGGTTTCCATCCGAGTTGGAGCTTTAATTGAGAAACACTATCATGAAAATTATAATTATTTAGCACATATCTAGCGGCCTGGTTTTGAATTCTTTCAATTTGATTTATACATGTTTGCGTGTGTGGGTCCCAAAGAACACAAGCATAGTCCAGTATTGGGAGGACGTAATATAAGTAGAGGGTTTCTTTCAAATGAGCCGACACTTTTCTGAAATTGCGACGCAAAAAATGGAGCATGCCGCTGGCCTTAGAACATAATGACTTCACATGATTATTCCATCTTAAATCAGCGGTTAGGCGTACCCCGAGATAAACTGCCTCAGTGCTAAGTTGCAAAGGTAGATTGTTTAGTTTAAAAGCGGCAGAGACAATTTTACGTTTTCTAGTGAATCGAACGTGGACACATTTGGATACATTAAGGAACATTTTCCACTTGTCACACCACTCTGTGATCTTATTTAAATCACCCTGTAGGGCCTGGACGTCGTTGTCATCGGTCACTTCTCTGTATAAAACGCAATCGTCGGCATACAACCTTATATTCGATGAAATTCCGTGCGTGATATCATTAATAAAAATTAGAAAAAGGAGGGGGCCTAAAACAGAGCCTTGTGATACACCTGACATCACATCTACATATGATGAATGAAATCCATTCATGATAACGCGCTGTTTCCTAGCATTAAGATAATCTAACCCACGCTCGACCACAACAAAAGGCCAAGCCGCCGGCGCTGGCGGAGGTATATAAACATACTGCAACCGCTTTTATCTTCCGTGGTTTTTTCTTTATTTTGGCTCACATTTACCCTCCCTGGCCGGAACTTTACCTGCCGCTCCTACAGTATAAAGGAGCGGTCAATTGGACTTCAGTTGAAAGTTCCTGCAGTCAGTTTCTGCGAGCGAAATTAGGCTTTTGTGCTTGAAGCGATACGGATTTCTCCGCCATTAGGCAGGGACGCTAGGTACTTCGTTGTCCCCAAGGAGCTGGTCACGTGGCAGAAAAATCCCTCTTGGCCGCAGCCGCAGCCGTGGCCGCAAGATGAGCAAACCGGCCCTGCGAGTTTTCCCCTTGGTAGCTTGAGCTTCTCGATGACGTCTTTGACCTGCTTGCTGATCTCTTCTGCCATAGTCCGTCCGTGAATTGAGCAAAGCTCTGCCAGCTTCTGAGTTACTTCAAAGTTTTCGTACACATCAAGGATGAATACAAGCAGCTGAGCGATGTCTTTGATGTCTGTGCTCTCATCCAAAGCATGAGAGTAGTAGACAAAATGGCTGCAACTCTTCTCCAGCTGCTTTGATGGGTCGTCGGCAATGTCACGCACACGTGGTTGTACTGTCATTCTTGACAGGCTCAGGTTTTGGAGAACCAACTTCTTGTCCGGAAACATCTCTTCAGAAGCAACCATAAGAGATTCCCTTGAGTTACGAATGTTCTACACGCCGAACGTTCTAGGCGAGCTTTCTACGTCGAGCTTTCTACGCCGATTATTCCAGAAGCCCACGCATGGACATAAGGGGCTCCGCGTGGCAAGCCGGAGTGAGTCTCGCTCCAGCGCTCGATCCTGCTGTTACGCTGAATTCGACGCCCGCGACGCTCTGTTGTTATCTCTTCTTTTCTTTTTGTTTTGGGCACAACTTTGCCCCATTAAACGTTTTTGTTTCCTCAGTTATTCTTTGTTTCGTCACCTCATCATTTGTGAAATTTTCGTGTAGGTGTGGGGTAACGCATGTCCCTGCAGCGTACCCCTCCGGGGGCCCGCAGTGCAAGTCCGACACCAATCTCACGACGACCCAACGAAGACACTACCGAGACCCGAGTAAGTCGCCGAACCCAAGGCCTACACCCGAATAACGGACTTCTGCCAATTAAGACCAAGCATCTAACGAGTCCGACGATGAACTACCAGTCGTCGCAGACCCCGACCGACGCCGCCGTCGTCTACCTGCCCGTCGCCCAGCGAACCTCGACGGCCTTCCATGGCGAGACCCACGAGGACGTAGAGGACTGGTTTCTGTACTATGAACGTTTAGCCCGCCATAATAGATGGACCACTGAGCAGCGCCTCCAAAACCTCTACTTCTCTTTGGAGGGTACCGCGAGGCAGTGGTTCGAGAACCACGAGGCTTTACTTACGTCGTGGGACACCTGTATCGCCGGCCTTAAGGAGACATTCACGAACCAGACACGACGACAGCGAGCGGAAGACTTCCTGCAAATAGGGACTCAAGGGCCCAACGAAATGGTCGCCAGCTTCGTTGAAGACGTCCTCGGCCTGAGCAGCCGCGCCGACCCTTAGTTCACCGAGGAGAAAATGCTGCGCATCCCGATGAGAGGCATGAAGAGTGACATCTTCGGCGGCCTTGTTCGCAACCCACCAACTTCTATCGATGAATTCGTTGCCAAAGCAACTAACATTGAGCGTGCCCTGTCGATCCGAGTCAGCCACTATAACCGACTCGCCGGCACGCCTGTTGCTTCGACTCTTGCATCTTCCCGATTTGACCAGGGCGGCATCGGCGCTGACAACCATCGAAAAACTGTCCGCGACATCGTCCGGGAAGAGCTCCGGAAATTTCTACCCGCCGCTGATCGCCCCGCCTCGATCTTCATCGCCGAGCTCGTGTGGGAAGAAGTCCAGAGAGCCATCCAACCAGAGCCTCCCATCAGCTTGGCAGTCCCCGAGGAACCCACGCTAACTTAGGCCGCAATGGCCCAACGGCCACCGACTCCTCCTCGCGCCTATGTCGCGCCGCTCCGACGTCAGTCTCCTGCGCCACAGTACGACCGACGCCACGACGACCAGGGCCAGTACGCCTGCCAGGAGGCCCGTGCACCCCGGAAGACCGACGTGTGGCGAACAGCTGACCATCGCCCTATATGCTACCACTGCGGGGAGATCGGCCACTTGTACCGACGGTGCAGCTTCCGCCAGATGGGGCTGAGAGGGTTTGCGCCAAACGACCCTCGGCCCCGCCTGGGAGAACAATTAAGGTACATCGAGGAGTACCGCCGCCGTCCGCCATCTTCAGTGTCGGGTCAGTTCCCGGGGATCCCGCTCACCATCCCCACGACGTCCGGCATCGCCCCTTCGTCGGTCCCGCCGAGAAAGCTTGTCCCGTCTGTGTCGCCGGGAAAACTAAGTGCGGCGACGCCTGGAGGTGGCGTTGCCAAAGACGAACGACGTAAAGAGCCTCCACAAACGCCGGAGGCCTCCCGGTCGACCGACGACGTGCATCGGAACGACGCTCCTGCAACGGTGCCCTACAACCTAAAAGCATCGGCCCTCGTGGACGCCGGAGCAGACTACTCAGTCTTGAGTGGGAGGCTGTCTCGCCGCCTGCGAAAAGTTAGGACGCCCTGGGGTGGTCCATAAATTCGAACCGCCGGAGGGCACCTTATTACGCCCGTCGGAAGGTTCACTGTCCTAGTTGAGATTCACGGCGAGACGTTCCCTGTGAAATTCGTCGTTCTTCAAGACTGTGCCAGAGACGTCATTCTCGGCACGGACTTGCTGTGTGAATACGGCGCCGTCATCAACCTTTGTGAGAGTAGATTGACGCTGCGGACGCCTGTTCCGCCTGCGGAAAAACCCCAAGCAGCGCTAGCCGCCGTCCGAGTCGCTGGCGACCACGTGAAGCTGCCGCCGCGATCAATTGTTGTCGTACCCGTCGTGACCGATGCAGCTACCTGCGGCGAAGTTGTTCTGAAAGGCAACCTTCAATTGCTCCAGGGAAGAGGAATAGGCGTCGCAAAAGGAGTGGCTGAACTTCAGGATGGGCGCACCGTGGTCCTGGTGACGAACTTCTGACAAGAAACGCAACACCTCACGAAAGGTGCCGCTGTGGGCCACGTAGAAGAACTCCGAAACTCCGGAATTCCGCCGAAATCGCCGCGATTGCTGAAGAATCATCGCCACCTCAGCAAGATATTACGCCCCCAGCGCAGCTCGACATTGACCCCAGCTTCTAGGCCCAAAACGACGGCAGTTGAGTGACCTCCTCGCCAAATATTGCGTCTGCTTCGCGACGTCGTCGAAGGTGCGCCAAACCGCCGTTGCGAAGCATCGCATCGTTACCGAGGACGACGCGCTCCCTGTGCATCAATTGCCGTACAGAGTCTCCGTAAAAGAAAGGAAGGTCATCCAAGATCAAGTGAAATAAATGCTGAACGAGATATATTCCAGCCCTCAAGCAGTCCGTGAGCCTCTCCAGTCGTACTGGTTAAGAAGAAGGACGGAACGCTTAGGTTCTCCGTGGACTACCGGCAGCTGAACGCGGTAACGAAGAAAGACGTCTATTCACTCCCCCGAATCGATGACACGCTAGACCGGCTGCGCCGCTTTCGGTACTTTTCATCGATGGACCTGAAGAGCGGCTACTGGCAGATTGAAGTCGACGAACGGGGCCGAGAGAAGACAGCTTTCGTCACGCCGGATAGACTGTAAGAGTTCAAGGTGATGCCCTTTGGACTATGCCCGGCGCCAGAAACTTTCTAGCGTGTCATGGACACCGTACTGGCAGGACTGAAGTGGCGGAGCTGTCTCGTCTACCTTGACGACGTCAAAGTATTTTTAAGTGACTTCGACGAGCACTTGTGACGACTTCGAGCTGCTCTCCAAGTCATAAAGACCGCCGGACTCACCCTCAAGCCGTCAAAGTGCCGGTTCGCCTATGACGAACTGAAGTTCCTAGGCCACGTGGTTAGTAAAGAAGGCGTCCGCCCAGAACCCAAGAAGGCTCGCGCCGCCGCGCCGTCGCGGCATTTCCAGCGCCGACAGACAAGAAGGCCGTGCAAAGACTCCGTGGACTTTGTGCCTACTTTCAACGCTTTGTTGGAGGTTTCGCTAAGATCTCCGCGCCGCTCACAAAACTCACGAAAAGCACCGAGAAGTTCGAAAGGGCCGAGGAGCAGCAGCACGTATTCGACGAGCTGAAGCGACGACTCCAGACTCCTCCTCTTCTTGGAAACTTCGAGCAAGATGCGGAAACTGAGATTTACATGGACGCAAGTAACGCGGGACTTGGCGCGGTTCTGGTTCAAGTGCAAGAAGGCACCAAGCGAGTCATCGTCTACGCAAGTCGGACACGATCCATAGCGGAGACAAATTACTCCACGACTGAAAAGGAATGTCTTGCGGTCGTCTGGGCAATCACGAAGTTTCGTCCGTTCTTGTACGGGAGCCCTTTCCGCCTTGTCACGGACCACCACTCGCTCTGCTGACTTGCGAACCTAGAGGACCCTTCAGGACGTCTCGCTCGATGGAGTCTCCGACTCCAGGAGTTCAACATGAATGTGGTCTACAAGTCAGGCCGTAAGAACAGCGACGCCGATTGCCTGTCCAGAGTCCCTGTCGAGACATCTCCCAAAAGCAGCGACGACGATGAAGACGAGTGCCTCCTAGGCGCAGTGAAAACCGACGACATGGCACGATGCCAAAGAGACGATCCTGAGTTGCGCGCGCTAATGGAGCACGTCGAAGGACGAGGGCGTACTATCCCCCGTGTCTTCTCGAGAGCGGTGCCGACCTTCATTGACAAGGTGTACTTTACAAGGAGAATCTCGGAGTCGACAGCTCGCCATGTCAGCTGGTAATCCCTGCCGACCTTAGAGAGGAGATCTTCCAAGCCTGCCACGACGACCTAACGGCTGGGAACCTTGGCTACAGCAGGACGCTCGCCAGGATTCGAGACTAATACTACTGGCCAAGGCTACCAAAGACCGTTCACCTCTACACTGAATCATGCCACGAGTGTCAGCGACGCAAGAAACCAACGACGAAGCCGTCAGGGCTTCTGCAACCAATTGCTCCCCCGTCCACGCCATTCCAGCAGATCGGAGGGAATTTACTTGGCCCTTTTCTTCCGTCAACATCGGGAAACCGCTGGATAATCGTCACCACAGATTATCTCACGCGATACGCCGAAACGAAAACCCTTCCTTCAGGGACTGCTGTTGAAGTCGCCAGGTTTATCATCGAGTCTGTCGTCCTCCGGCACGGCGCCTCCGAAGTCCTCATTACAGACAGAAGATCATCGTTCATGGCTCAGCTGACGCAAGGAATTGTTCATCTCAGTAGCACCAGCCACCGTCGAACCACAGCGTACCATCCACAGACAAAGGGACTGACGGAATGACTAAGCAAAACTATCGCTGATATGATCTCCATGTATGTCGACGTAGAGCACACGACGTGGGACGAGGTGTTACCCTACGTCACGTTTGCTTATAAAACGGCGGTGCAATTGACCACAGGAGTAACGCTGTTTCAGCTGGTGCATGGCCGAAAAGTAACGACCATGCTCGACGCAATGCTGCCCCACGAACCAGCTGACGATGGGAGCACGACGCCCAGGGGTTGGCTCAACGAGCGGAAGAAGTGCGCCAACTCGCCCGACTCCGGATTTATGATCAACAAAGTGTCGACGCCACCCGGTACAACCTTCGTCGGATCGACGTTCACTTCAAGCCCGGATACCGCGTGTGGGTCTGGACCCCGATACGACGACGCGGTCCAAGCGAGAAACTCCTGAAGCGCTACTTCGCGCCCTACAAAATGCTTCGTCGACTCGAGGATCTGAACTACGAGGGGATGCCCGACGGAACACGGACTTCATCACGATGCACTCCACGACCGGAAGTCGTCCACGTCGTGCGCCTCAACCCGTACTACGGTCGATAGAACTGTTAATTGCGCTTTGTATGCTCGATAGGATTGTATTTTACAAGTTTCTGTTTTTGCAATTATTTGTTTTTGTTTTGCTGTTTTCTTTCCCGGCATGTCGCATCTAAACGATGCGCTTAAAAAAAAAAAAAAAGGGGGGGGGGGGGGGGGGGCAACGCCACGCGCGTCGATTAGCGAGTGCGTACGTGGCCGAATGTTTACCGTGCTTGGCTATCGCGCGGAAGATCTGGGTTCAATTCCAGGCGGCGGAATGTTATTTTATTTATTCTTTCTACTTTGCGTTCTCGCAAATTCGAGAACTTTCTTGTATGATCGAGTTACGAATTTTCTACGTTCTAGGCCGGATGTTCTAGAGACCCACGCGGTTCCAAAGGTGCTCCGCTAGGCAAGCCGCAGTGAGTGTCGCCTCAGCGTTCTATCCTGCTGTTACGCCGACTTCGACGCCCGCGACGCTCTCTTGTTACCGTATTTACTCGAGTAATAGCCGCACTATTTATGGGCAAGGCCCTTGCGTCTACTTTCCCACAGAACACATACGGGGTGTTTCACGAAAAGTGGACAAATTCGATATTGCGAAAACTACACGTCGCAACAAAAAAACACTTGTGTTGTTTTGGTCATGGGCCAGGGGCATATTTACGAAAATTATTGAAGTCCGGGATAATTAGATTGTTAATTAGTTTTGCGTAATTAACTTTTTTAATATTGTGTTTAAGGGTATGGTTTCAATTAGAAAATTGCTCAGCATTATCAAAAACACTAAATCAACAAAGTGCAGAACGATAGAAGGCACGCGAAGCATTTTACGGCTTTTGGAAAACCGCACAAATTCGACGGGTTTTTAAGTTTCGGTTTCCTATCGGAGCGCATCTCGGCCCCGAGGGCACCGCGCCCCGTGAAGAAATAGTGCAACCTGCAGCCTCTGCTGCGTCGCGCGATGACAGCGCAGCAGTGGTTGCTTACACTATGTTGAAGTCGTTCTGTTTAGCGGTATACTGCTCTACACAAATACATGACACAAAATTAGTTTCTTTTTTTTTAGTTGTTACTGGCGGAGGGTTCTTCTTAAAGAAACTGTGTCTTGGGCAATATTTTTCAAGCGTTGCAAAGGGCTAAAATTGGTTTCAGATAGCATAGACCTCAAGCACAGTTGACGGATGTTGCGCTATTAATGAAGATTTGTTCAACCCTGACAGAATAACTGCAGTGACTTTCTCAAAACTACCCCCGAGCTTTTTTGCCCAAAACAAAAGTTCTACCTCGGCTGCGACAAAAAAAAAGGAAAAAAAAAGAAAAGAAAAGGAGGTTGTAATATGAAGTTGGCACCGCCCGTGTTGCTTCATTGGGCGTCTGCAACTTAAGTTTTTGCCGCCACTTACATCAAAGTTTTAGCCACTGCGATGAACGTAACCATACCACTGTTAACCATAAGCATCTTCAATTATGGTTGGTGACGTAGATTATTAAAACTGCCATCTTTTTGCCTCGCTTAACAGCCTTGGTCTCGTCCGCATACACTGAGCTGCTTGCGCATCAAGAAAAAGGCAGGCCGACACTACAATGCTCATAAAAGAAAAAAAAGGTCATAAACAAATTTGTGACAACTTCGTGAAAAGATTAGGGCCCAGTTCAATAGTTCTAAATGGCTTCACGCCGCGCGATAACGTCCGCATGTTTCTTCGCGTTGTCACCGATTGTTTTTGTCAAAAGCTGCGTCTCAAATAACAAATAAAAATAAGAAAATTAAGGCGAACCCTGTGGTTTGCGTTCACGTCACTCACGAATCAAAGGTTTATCGCTGCATCCGCAGCGGAACGCAGCCGCGAGTTGGCGTCGCATCTCTCGCACGAAGCGCGGTCGCTTGTTTACATGGGGTCTTTGCCGGTTGGGTCTATGGGTTCGTTTTCTCGCCACTAACAAGAAGGCGGACGTAGTTCTCGGCGCGCTACTAGATGGTGCTCTACATTTCGCATATGGCCTATTGTTTCAAGGATGCCTTTTTCGGAGGTCGATACGGGGCAGAGCGAAGTAGCAGAGTAGTAGTTTGACGTTTGTGTCGTCATGTCCGGTTTATTTTGTTACCTTGACATCTTCACCTCTTCACTTCGCGTACTCCTCCGGAGTATGCTCCCAGCTCGTTCCTCTGAAGTCAACACAACTGTCATAGTTGGTAAAAAACGGCCCGTGCCAGGCGTTTGCAAAGCGACGTAGACGGAAACAAATCGCAGCGGCGTTTTTCAGGGCCTCGGAGATGCAGGAGCGAGCCGACGTTCAAAAAGATATACGTTTCAAGTACGAGAGTGTCAGCAAGAGCCACATAGATACCTGTGCACACTCGGAGCGGACGCGTACGTTTGATCGAAGTGCTTCGGGACCGATCTTTTACGAGTACCAGTCGATACTGACGTGACACTCGGCACAAAGAAAGGTGGGACCGGCATTGTGTAGCTCCCACGAACTGTTATTTACAATTGCAAGCATGGCGCGTCACTGGTGCCCCATGCGTGCAAGCATGTGCAGCGTACGCGTGAACGTAGCATTGGCAAGCTTGTAAACGCACGCACTTGACCGCACGAGCAACGAAATGGCGGCGGCCAGAATGCCCTGCTTGCAATCGTCTATACGACAGTAATGTACTATCGGAAACAATTGAGCGTGAATGCGCCTCTGCGGCGACAAGCGTGTCAGAATAAAAATGGCCCACTAATAAAAAAGTGTACATACCGTGTTGCGAAAGTAATCCATACGGCGTTTATTTGAGCTACATATCACACAAAACAAGGAGATAGAATCGACAACAGCGTTCGTCACCGCTGCCTCGGAAAAGGAGATGACAAGGGGAAGAGAATTACCCCTTAATCTAAAATTGAGGTCAGCGATCGAACTATAATACGGAAAGGGTCCACAAGGGTCACGCGGGCGCGTATTCCATTCAGCAAGCCAGCCGGTCGTGGGCAGACGGTCTTGGCCAAGGACCGTCGGAGCAACCCCGGCAACGCTGCGACGAGTCGGAGTGCCTGCTAGGCCTCGAGCTCGCTCGGTCGGTGGCATCGTTGCCGCTGTACCTTTTGCCGGTTGTTTGTGGATCCAGCGTTCATGTTCGTCGTGGCCGGTTTCGAGTACCTCCTTCTTTTTTCTTGCTGCTTGAAATCGGGACCCACGAGAAGAGCACGTAGAAAAATAAATGTCCGTTGGTCGTCGCGACCAAGTAACTGAGCGACGTTGTCGGTCATGATGATTTGAACGTGGAAAGACGGCTCCGGAGCTGTTGTCGTACGTAAATTCTTGGCGTAAGATCGTTTCGTGAATCTGGCCTCTACTCTTTAGCGTATGGTAGTGGCACTGCAACAATAACACGCCGCAACCGCCGCCTCCCCCCGCCCCACCACTAGACACGGCCACCTGCAACAAGCTCTCTGCAAAACGTAAAAAGAAAACAAAAATATTTTTGCTTGTTTTTACGTTTTTGGTAGTGACGTCACGGACGTCACTGCCCCGTATCGACCTCCAAAAAGGCGTCCCATTGTTTCAATGTTTGGGGAAACAAGATGGGGCTTACAAAACGTACTCTACTTCGGTAGGCTACAGGTCCACTAGAGGTGCCACTGTCGTCATTCGCAACAACTTCCAATGGCTTTCGAAAGAATTTTCAGCACTAGCCTTTATGGTATTTGCAAAAAAAACTAACTAGGGTCTTTGAACAGGACTGCGCGAATAGTTCAAAAACATTTGTGGTGAGTGAATAAATTTTTATTTATCCACTGGGCGCCAGCTATCGATATGTTCGGGCACCAGGGCGCACAGGTGAGATTGATGAGGTGCACCTAGGGTGCTTCATCTGCGCTTTGCTTAGGGTGGAGACATCTGGCCATTTTGTCTAACACGTTTATTTTTCTTTTTTGTTCAGAAGCGCGCGAAAGAGCGTGTCTTTGCACGCGTTTGTGGCGCTGGGTAACCGGAGAAAAGCTCACCGGACAGAAACTCACCGGACAAAAGCTCACCCGTTTTTCACAGACCCGGACAAAAGCTCACCTCTGTTTGTTTTGTTTTTTTGCTACCCGGGCGAGACACGGGCTGGGATAAAGTGCGGACGCGATGGACATTGCACCATTTTTAGGAGAACTGGCATCCCATCCCATGGAATGATGTAGACAGATAAGCCATAACAAGCAGAAAAGCAACGATTTGGGACCAACATTTCGGTCACTGAAACTGAGTGGAGCTGATAAGATCAATCCTGCTTGACTCAAAGTATGCCGGAGCATGCTTGTGCCATTCCCAAGAAACTTTGCGAACCGAAGTTTTTGAACGCAAAGAGTGACCGAAAAAGCGAAGTCACCCTTCGGTGGCCTCTCTTTTTCTGTGCTTATGTCACGTTAAACGCGCACATAATGGTTAGGCACAATGTCTCTATTACTAATGCATTGGTTTTCTTGGGGTTCAGGGTAATATTTGAAGTGAATGGCAAGGAAAATTAAATTATTTCCGTCATTGAGCATCGTAGATGTATTTGAAATCAAGAATTATCTCAGGGCGATGTGAAAGGGACACTGAAGCAAAATTGTAATATACAAACCATTGAGTTGCGAATTTTTAAAATATTTTGAAGGAACGGGAGTTGGTCGTTTTGGTCAAGTACGAGACAGATGACCAATTTAGAAAGCTGTGCGGGATTTCGGATAAGCTGGCGTTCCTTCCAACACAGCTTGCGCCCGAAGGACTGACCTACTACAGGTAAAAGTCTGCCGGTGACATCGGCGACCTGCTGGACTACTTTGATGGCACGTTTGTCAACGGCCCCTTCTGTTATGCTTCTGCTCCTGCGGCGGCACCTTGATCGAATTCTTCCCTTGGCCTGGCTGTGCGCCGACGACGACCGGAGTTTCCCCAGGAACGGTGGAATATGTACGACGCCACTCTTCAAGATAAAGACCGGACGAACAACACCTGCGAAGGATGGAATACCGGGTTCCAGAAGTTTGTCGGCCAGCCTATCCGGGCGTCTGGAGGCTGATTGAATGTTTACAGGAAAATCACGCGCTCGTTGCCACGGCATTGACACAAGCCCGGAGAGGTGAGCCCCCAGAGAAGCGGGTGCGAAAAACCACTGTGCGCCTGCAGAATCGTCTGAAAATTATTTTCGAGGAGTTCCAGGTACACCCAGATCTACCAAGACTGCTGGAGCTAGTAAAGGACTGCATTCGCTTCTAACCAATGAATAAATCAACTTGATTCTACTCTAACTGTAATCAACAAACCATGCGCCTGTCAGATTTAATTTATCGTTGCATTTTAGTGTCGCAGTTTTCCGTACTCGTGTTATACCAACATGAAATTTTTTCCTGCTGAACTTTTGTCCGGGTCTGTGCAAAAATGGGTGAGCTTTTGTCCGGTGAGCTTTTGTCCGGTGAGCGTCTGTCCGATGAGCTTTTGTCCGGTGAGCTTTTGTCCGATTCTTTCCGTGGCCCTGACTCTGCTATGGCGACATTTTGTTTTCGTCGATTTCTTTGTATTTTACCCGTGAGCGCGTGCTGTCGGCATCGGGTACTACAAAGGGCGGTATCACTCTAAGCAGAAGGACGTTGAGGCACCCCAAGTGCACCCAGAGGATCCGGAGGCGATGGTACTTGCTTTCCCGAAGAGCTCGGGAGAGGGGGCTCGGCCCTTGAGCCTCACGTAGTCAGCGCCAATGTCGTTGACGACGCTTTGATATGCAGAAAGAAGCCGCAAAACATCGCCTGTAAGGTCTGCAAGCGCTTGAGCAACCTCGACTGGTAGCGACGAAACGAACTTGCTTAACCTTTTCTCTGCTTTCTTTTTCTGCTCTTTTTTGCTTTCTTTCTCGTTCTCTCTGTCAGGACCATCGATGTCCGCGCTCAGGATTTGCCGCTTTCTGTTCCCGTCTTCACCCCTGGCGCCTACCAACGGGTATTGCGCTGCCTCCGGGATTGAACGCTCTAAACCCTTTAAATAAAAAAGCGCCATCTGTCGCACAGAAAAGCAACTAGCCCCCGCCACCATCCTGAAGGATATCGCGCCGCTCGTGCCAGTCTGCGAACGTTTCGAAGTTGCGATACCAATCACAATAGGGAGTATTCACTGGCGGCCATATCTGTGTGCGAGACTGCTGAGCGCGTGCTGACGGCGAGCTTCCGCAGTTCTTTTGCAACGTGCATTCCGCACCACCAAGATTACCGGTCCTAGCAGGCTATTAATGTGAGCTCGTTCTGAGCATGCGCTCTAAACATCGCCCTCAAATATGGCGTCCAGTGAATATCCCCTATACGTTCGCATTTTGTTGTTCGAAGTCAGATGGAGAGCGGTTATTTGCACATTAGTGAAGAAACTGTTTTTGTCTTGTTCTGCCGTGATGTCCAGACTAAAAGTCAGCCACGATGGGGGTATCGACCGCCCGTCCGACGTGACCAGGCCCGTTGGACGCGTACATAAGTGAGCATGATACACAACAAATAGAGTATTGTCATTCATGAAAAGTGTGCTGCTATCGGTTTTTGAATACGACTTTACTTGTGTCAGAAGTATCGTTTGTAGACACAAAAGATAGTTAAAACTATGGCCTCGCGTGCTTTTCTGGCAAGTTCAAGCAGTTGATTAATTACAGCGTTCAGATTGCTAGAACAATTCAGTGTGACATATCAGAATGTTTTTGTCAATTCATGTACCAAATGGTTTAAAAAGATCGATCATTTTAGCAAGAACGTTCGACAAGGCGTGGGAAAATTATTTGGCCGTAAATACGACTTATTTAACAATAAATTAAAAGTAATTTCGCCTCGCGTGGTTGTCTGGAAGGTTTAAATATCTGATTAATTATTGCGTTCAGACTGCTTAGTACAATTTAGTGACAATATTACAATACTTTTGTAGTTACTTAGTCTACCAATTGTTTTCCATGGTTTGGTTATTTTTGCAACTACGTTTGACGAGGCGTGGGAAAATTATTCGGCTGTGAATACGACTTTTTGAGCAATAAATTAAAACTAAATTTGTGCGACAGTGTTTAAGGTAAGCATTTTATTTGTGTGTTTGCATTTGCTACTTAGAATTGGGATATAATCAAATTTAGCTTCTACATGACCAGTCTACACAGAAAATGTGCCAGCGCTATCCAGGCAAACGGAAAAGGACACTGCTTTCGCAAAACTGCTCCCAGGCATGAAGCCTACTTGCCTCGCGTGCTGTCCGCAACCTGCTATACTTTGTCTCATCCTACGATGGACTAAAGGCCAAAGCCACGGGCCGCCAGATCCAATCAGGTTCCACGCTAAACAATGACATGCCTATAGCATTGATTAGGGGTAGACGAATAATGCTCCGAACCCAAAAACGCGGCATCATTTCTATAGCTTCGACACTGAAAACAGCCTGTACGTCGTGGCTTTTTTGCAATGTAAAATTGTTGAGTCACTCACTGCTATTCGATTCGAACCACTGTCCGTCCATCCCCATCAATGATTCGAGACGCGGGCACTGAAACGTGCGTCAAAGCGCAATACCACGCAATTTCTAAGTGGCTCGTGATTGGATCTGGCGGTCCGTAGCTTTTGCCTTTAGTCCATCGTAGGGTGAGACGAAGCATAGCGAGTTTGGCAGTCAGAGGACTCGCGAGCGCAGAGACTATCGATCGGCGGACCCGTAGTCAACGGATCGCCGATAACTGTGTGCTATATAAGCTCGCGACTGATCGGGAATAGACTCTAGAATAAGAGGACGATGTCACCGCAAGCTTTTCTACACCGATAGTCACGAACACCCGCTTATATTTCACAACAAGATGGCTGCGAGCGCCTCACAGGAACACATAAAGAACGTTCAGGGAACTAATTCACTCTGGCACTTATAATAAATTAATGGCACCACTCAGTCTCCTGTTCTTACTCAGACCTGAAAAATAAATAATTTCTCAGCACGTGAAAAAGAAACGGCTGTTCTATTTCCCCCACGACCTCCTCACCACACCACGAAACTCGCATTGCGGCGACGTAAACAAACCGGGAGCATCCTCCAAGATGGCATTTGCTGCCCAGGGTACCCGATCAAGGATGGAAGGATGGTGGATGGATGTTAATGGCTATACTCTGTGTAACGGGCGGTAACTTGCGCCACGTAGCCTAAATCTGAAAAGACAAACATATGATTCCTCCCGCCCCTCTAAGACCAATTTTCTCGCCTAACTATCAGCAGGCAGTGTGGGATATCACCAGGATGACCTTCGGGGGATTGGGCAAAAAAACCAAGAACTTCACATCCGCCTCTTCCCCCCGGTGAGTGAGTCGCCAATTTTCTTGTCATCAAACCCTATCGGCGCTACCCCAGCACCGGACACCCTGGGAGACAGAGTTGAGGCTTTGGACCGGAGCCACGCTTGAGGGAGTCCCAATTTTCCTCCGTCCCGCCTGTCCCCAGCTGTGCTAGTTAATTGTGCATTATTCAAATTTCCCGAGATAATTTCCATAAATCTTCTAGTCGCTTCATTGTGATGTAATCCTTTTCTCTTCCGTTTATCGATCGTCGCCAGCGAAACCCTGGGCCCCGGCAAAATCCTTTACCCCTTCAAGGAGGGCAGGGCGAAGCCCCGTGCACTTCAAAACCAAGTGCTCTAGTGTCTCGCTTTCATTATGACAGGCGGCACATAATGTGTCTGTCTCCTGAAATTTAGCCCTACACGTCCTCGTTCTCAAAACTCTCGTTCTCGCCTCAAACAGTAAGTAGCCACATCTAGCTTTTTTTCAGTGTTTTCACACTTTTTAAAACGGGTCCATACACTTCACAACTGCCGCCAGAGAGATTTAAGGAGAGAAGAAAAATGACTGATTAATATATTATTTTGGAGATCATAGCAGATAAAGACTTGAGCGGTTGCTTGAGTGCACATAGCCGAACACGCTTACATGAACGAGAAACATTGCCAGTGCGATGGCACGTCACCACAATCTACGGGTGCAATAAGGGCATGACGTCATTTTATGAAGCCTGGTCATCAAAAAGCGTAAACAAGGAGGACGTAAAGAACACGATTTGGTAAACACCGAAAAGAACCGAACGCAAATCACAAATAATTGTTTTTTTTTGTTTGTTTTTAACGTTGAGTCGGATTTACGGGAAGACTCCCATAAACGTAACCCGCCGGGCTGGGCGGCGAAACGTATGTGTGGCGTCGCGCCTTGCCGTGATGGGGCTCTGCTGTGTGAGCGACTGGAAAAATTGCACCGGTTGTTCTTCGGCGGCGATCTAATTTCACCGGTAAGGCCCGCGCGTGCGTTATATTCTGAATTTCGCAGTGAAGTGAACTAATTAATGGTTCTCCGACGCTCACCGAACTGAAAAAGCGATGGGTTTCGTTCCTCGGTCCCCGTCGCGGCAATATGACGACCCCATCGAGGGGGATCCGAGCGTGCGGACTCTGTGACTCTGTGCACTTCAAAGCCGATGACAAGAGCGTGTCAAAGAAAGTGTAGAGCCGGACTGCTCCGGTGACAGTTCAAGCGTTGGTTTCTATTCCGAAACGCTTCCCCTCTACTCTGGTGAAGAAAAAAAAAAAAAAAAAACATACCTGAGACGTTTGGGTGATGGAGACAGATCTAACTGTTACTTACAAAAGTACATCAGGCGCGAGCACGACACACGTACAGTGCTAAAGTACGCACGAAAAAAAGAAGAGCAAAGCTTAATTACAACAAGAAGGAAGCTGACGCGCAGGACGCGAAGTCGTAACGTCTAAAACCCAGTTTAGTCGTCAACATACGCAAATTGTGAAACGGAGCTACATATTTTCCGTAGTCACGATAACTTTACGCAGCCACAAGCTTTTCCCGCTCTGGTTAAGGAACATCTATTAAGTTAATTTGTACATACGTGAGGACACACGCAATTGGCATTCGATGCTTTTCTTCAGTTGCGATGTGCACCAACGCGAGCACCGACCAACGTAAATATACTAGAATGTTCATCCAAATCATACTTTTCGTGAGTATCCAACAGCGAACCTATCAACTCTCTGTTTTGCTTTGTTCATGAAGAACATAACGACGACCGTCGATTTTCATCGAGTTTCCAGCAGCAAAGACGATCAGAACTGAACAACACAGTGGCCATACGCACTCGTCGAGCGCCGCGCTTATAATGCAAGGTTTAATTGTCTCGCTACGTTATGCACCGCGTTTTCTCGCCACAAGCTATTTCGTGATTGGCTGTACGGCCATCAACAACCACGAGCATCACGGGATAGGGGCCTCCAGTTGAGGAGGTTCATTTCGGTTTAGCGCGGGGGTGTGAGAAAGCGTGAGAGAGGGGTGAGCATCAAATTGGTATGGCTTGAGGAAGCTACGGGGCTGACGTCATGCCCCCTAAATGTCTTCTAATCTCCTCGTACGTGTGGCTCATTCAGAGGATGTTCAAAATTCTGAGACGGAAGTGCGTTACGCGGAACCCCCCTGTAGTGAGGTCTATTTCCGTTGCATACATTTCCGTACATGCACCTCTTCGGACAACGTTATTAGATTAGCTCAGTTACGGATCTGCTCATAGACGCTGCTTGCACGAGCAGTACTCCCCCTCACTCACCACTACTCGCCTCCCGCCGTTCGACGCGCCGGACGGCTGCTTTGGTAACTGCACAGTATTTCTATGGAATACGTACCTTTGCAAGAACAGCGTCTAGATGGCGTTCCACCGTACTCTATGGACCACACAATTTTGAAACGAAAATTTAGATGGTGCTTCAAATGACTGGAGGCGAACTTAAGTGATTGAGGGAGGTACCCTCCGGGAGTTCCACAACTGAGCTAATCTAGTAACGTTGCCTTCAAACAAAACGTTGTTACGTCAACAAGAAAAAAAAAAGATTTTTTTTTTTGTATGAGGATTGTAAAAATATTAGGCGCTGAAGAAAATGAACCATCAGCTTTAAGTCATTGTTTTGAACTCTTTTTGATCACGTTCAACCCGTTAAAAAGCACGGCGAAAGAGTTTCGAATGGTAGCTTCTCGAACTGAGTGAGCAAGGTGCGAGGAATCAGACATCGCACATTTTAGGTTTACTCTATCGCTTACAGTACTCTTCCTTTAGTAGTGCCAGCAATTTCGGAGCTTTCACGGGGCCACGCCTGATAGAAAAGAAACGATAAACGGAAGTCGCGCTGCAGCAGCATTGGCAATCGATCAAAGGCACCGTGATCAAAGGCTCGTCATGCCAGCGCGTGCCGTTGGATGCGGCGTCGCTGGTCTTCTGACTGCGGGCTTTGTCAATTCCCTCCTCTCTCCCACGGCAATAAAGGAAAGAAAAAAAATCTTTTGGCGGCTTTACTTGATGTTTTTTTCTATCCGCACGTAATGGGCTGCTCAGAAAAAGACGACTTTTTCATACTTCTAGCAGCCACCAATTGGCGTCCTATAGGAGCGCGAAATTGTGTCCGCTAAAAATCGGAGAGAATCGTGTTCTGAATAGAAAATCCTAAGGTCTGTGGTATCTATTTTGGTTTTTGGTTTTGCTATACTTGAACCCTGTAGGAAAGTGGGGAATACCCGCCTGCGCCAGAGCGTGGACGAGGCTCACACTCGTGACTTGGGAAGTTGATGAGGGAAGTGCTACACAAAGTCAGAGTTGGATTTCTCCGTTAAATATTCTTCCGGGTATTTGCGCATCAAAGTGCTGCAGCGAGCAAAACTGCGGTCACTCCTAAATCGCCGTTTGACGCGTTGTATAGCAGAATGTGAGAACGCTTCTACATTCTCTAAAAAATTACATTCGAGGACATGTTGGTCCAACAGAACGACTTCTGCCCTCTAAAACGTAGTTCGACTCGATAACGTTCAGTGAAAAATTGTTCGACGAAATTTTCAACGGTGCAGAACAGCGATTCCAGCGTGACAGGAGGGACGGTTGCTCTTGCTCGAGCAATGAACGGGATATCCTTGTAACAGATAATATACCACTTCCATAAATCCGTCATCGCGCGCGTTGCATCCTGGGAATTTGCGGGCCAGGAGCGGAGCGCGTATGGATTTTGCTGCCCCGTTGCTTCCCACAATTCATAACGTGCTATTAGCCGCAATGAGGCGCTTCTAGTTTTGGTAAAGATTTATATTGCACGCAGAGTACGTCTCTGGGCCTGTAAATGTCAGCGAAGTCACGTCATCACCTAGTTGTGGGCACCATGGGTCATGTGACCTCGCGAAGTGACGTCACGTGACACTATGACATAACACTGGGACTTCGAGTGACGCGGACACGGATGTCACGGTATTTCACGGATTCCCACTCCGCCCGCAACGTTACACTGGATTGGCACATAAGTGTGAACCAGCTGTTTGCGCGACGCTTTTTTGTAACGCTGGAAATTTCCTATATTCCGTTTTACCTTCCGCTGTAACCCTACTGACGCTACGAGTCATCTGAACCAATCCAGAGCTGCGACCGCGTCCCGTGACAAGCGTCGCTGCGCCTCTCCTGAAGGTCACGTGACACTTACGCGACACTGGATTGGCTGCGATGGCTCGTAGAGTCCGATGCGGTCCATCGTTAAAGGGATTGTCCGGTCGAAACCGGAAGTGCTTAAGTTTTGGCGCTCGTTACGTCGAGGGTGCCTTCAGATAGACAAACGTTATTTTTATTTTGATATATGATCTCCCCTTATTAATTAAACCTTTCAAGAGCGTATTTGCTAAACTGCACCCCGAATTTCGCCAATGTCAATGGCTGACATCCGTAGCTGCTGCGTGACGTCACAAAACGCAAAGGTTTGTCGGATGGTCGGGATAACAAGCGTTGGTCGACGGATGTCTTGTATTTTGTTTCGAATTATATAATCTCCTAGGCTGTACTATACTGAAATACGTTTGTTTTAGTGCAGTTCCTAAGTGTGTGCAAAAAAAAGTCAAGCCTTTTAGCAGGATATTACTCGAAAACAGCCATAATCTTCGAGCAAACGTATGCCGTTTCGCGCAAACAACTGCGACGGCCACCGATCGAACTAGGAGCTCTTGAAAAACAAAGAATGCAGATATTTTTTTTTTTGCCTCTGAAGCGGCATTTAGGTGCACGAAGCGGCATCTGGGTACACATATTGGCGGATCTACTGGATCGGTGATGAGACTACTGGTCGTTCCCTCGGAGGCGATTTCCGCGGGTCGAAGGCAAACGGCGAATCGTTCAAATGCATGTCGTCACTTGACTTGGACGAGCTTGGTGAATCGTAGCCACGCTCCATGTCTTACTCGCGGTTCAAACAAAATCGGGCTGCACGCGTGCTAAATACAACTTTTAGCAATGTTCCAAATGGCCTAGCTCTTGGTTTCGTGTTGGTTTCGCCGCATAATCAAACCGATTGATCTGATTCGGGCGAGGAGTGGGTGGACGTAGTTGAATATCGTTGGCACAGCATCACACCTCAGCCTGCCAGGCTTCTGTCCGCTTAGAGCTCAGCTCGTAGCTCTCTTCTGTGAGATGATTGCTGCATAAGCGGGATCTCGATCTTGACGGGAACCCAGTCCCTACGCACGTCGACGATCCATTTTGCTCGTCACTGTACGCCGCGCGGAAAAGTGTGGAACGTCACGTCTTGGCTCGCATGTGCTGCCCGGTGGTTGTGGCACCCAACCGCGCAACAAAAACCCCACACATCTACGAAACAAGTCGAGCGCGAAAACAAAAACGAAGCACGCTGCGGCGTTCACTCGCAAGCAAACGACGAGACGAAAATGCTCGCTTTGCGTTCTGTGACGTCAGAGCTCCAATGTTGCCAACGAAAGCCGCGTTTACGCTAGGAAGCGATGGGAGCACTATAAATTAAATGACTCATTCAGAGGGGCATATAAAATTCAGATTTTTCGCGTACGATGCGTCTCGAGGCAATAACAATGATATTCAATTGTTTTCTCGAATACAAAATTTGACCGGGCAATCCCTTTAAGGTGAAACGAAGTGTATACCATTCCCCCGATAAAGTATCCGCTCCATTTAAAAGAACGGAGGTTTCCGAAGAGAACATTGAGCACCAGTTAAACGGCGGTGTTTGTCTCCCAATTTGGGCGACTCGCTTCTCGCAGGAGGCAACCGAAAACCCGACGGCACCCCGTTCTTTTTCGGAATCCCTTCCGAGAACGCTATGCTGCGCTGAAGTGCTTGGGCGCGCTCCAGTAGACGAGCCGCAATTCTCCAGCACGACTCCCCAAATTTGCGCTCTGGAGCGCGACGTGACACTTTTCTTTGTGCGTCGTGTATTGTGGCACGCTTGTTAAGTTTCTCCCGTTGTTTCTTCGACGCACATTTCTGAATGAAGCCGAGAAGAGTGGAAGCGGAACAGCCACTCGACCTTTTTGTATGTGTTTCGCTCCATTTTTGCGCATCATTTCCATCCCGCTTCTCTTATTTTCCCCCCTTTTTTCGCATTGTATATATATTTGGACGGAGGTACAGGCACGCCCGCGGCTGGCGTATTTCAATGATAACACTCGACGTGAGAAAGAAAAGACGCGAAAACTGCCAGACGGGGAACGTTCTCGGACCGTTTAAGGCTTCTTTTGTTTTTGCATTCGCGGTGTTTAACTTTCTTGGCTCCGTTTTTTCTGCCTCTGACATTCACGGATTCCGCATGGCCAGGAAAGAAGCTATGCGGAGGGCAAGTTCGTCTGCTTCTTGCGCAGGCGGTAGCGGTGACGTCAGAACGCCGAGCCCTGATTGGCTGATCGCGACCCCCTATCTGAGCGTCGTCTGCTCCTTTGCAACGTCGTCTGCTCGCAACGTCGTCTGCGTCTGTCTTACCTTTCCTGCGACTTTCGAAAGTGCAGAGGCCACATTCACGAAACGATCTTACGCCAAAAATGTGCGCAAGACAAAACGTAAGAACAAATTCGTATTCACGAAACGAAATTATCGTAAGTTTTGCGCAGGTTACGACGGAATCCTACGACAGCTCCGAAGCTGTCTTACGCACTTCTTACGATGACGACGAACGGACGTTTATTTTTGTACGTGCTCTTCTCATGCGTCCCGACTACAAGCAGCAAAAAAGTACTTGAAATAAGCCACGACGAACAAGAACGCTGGATCCACAAACACCCGGGAAATGCTCCAACGGCCACGATTCCACTGACCGCGACCTAGCGAGCTCGCCAGATAGACCTAGCAGGCACTCCGACTCGGTGCAGCGGTGCTCCGACGGTCCTTGGCCAAGACCGTCTGCCCACGACCGGCTGGCGTGCTGAATGGAATATGCCCGCGCGACCCTTGTGAACCCTTCTCGTATTATACTTTGATCGCTGACCTCAATTTTAGATTAAGAGGTCAATCTCGTCCTCTTGTCATCTCCTTGTTTTCCGAGGCAGCGGTGACTCTCGCCGGTGAAAAAACGGTGAATCTCCGACAGACGCAGGAAAAATAAAGCAGCCATCGCTTTGACTAGCAGACGTAAAGCAGACGACGTTAAATGCGCCAACCCGCCGAAGCCGTTAAAGAGTGAGGAGTCTCGCTGCACACGAAAGGAGGGAAAACGTATTTGGGAGGGAACTTGCGGACACTAACACGCTCACTCTCGGTTCTTAGCAAACAAACCTCGGCGCCTCGGGACACCTCGCCAGTGAGTCCTTTGACTTCCCTCCTTGATGCGCGTCTGCAAGTTGTAAGACAAAAACATAGTACCGCTCGAGTTATTTCGCTTGCTCTCTCTGCAAGGCGAAGTCGAGCTCGCTCGTAAAGACCTGCACTTCCGAAAGTCGCAGGAAAGGTAAGAGAGACGCAGACGACGTTGCGAGCAGACGACGTTGCAAAGGAGCAGACGACGCTCAGATATGGGGTCGCGATCAGCCAATCAGGGCTCGGCGTTCTGACGTCACCGCTACTTCCTTTCTCATGCGCAGAAGACGAAAATGAGCCCACTTGCGAGGCGTATGCGTTTGCCCTTTTGAACTGTGGAGGGCTTTCCTCAATCCCTCCCTAAAATGTATACTAATTTTGTGTTTTTTATAAAACATTTGCTAAGGTATGCTTCAAGTATATTTTTAGTTTACTAATAGTACGTTAAACATATACGCTCGGTATGTGCACCTTACTTGCCATACTGGGTTGATGCGCGGAGCTCACAGCTGAAATACATTGAACACTAATGAGTGGATTTGATTTGAAATCGACCAACCTGACACGAGGGTGAAGGAAGGAGAAAGGAAGTCCCCAGATTAAAACAAAAATGTATGTGGTTCATGGTGTAGGTGTAACAGCGCGTAGCAACGAAGACTAAGAAAAGGAACACATAACACAGGACCAGCGTTGACTCGCAACTAAATGGTTAATAGTGAATGAATGAATGAATGAATGAATGAAATTTGGGTTTTTTGGCGCATCAGCAACAAAGGCCATAGTGCGCCAGAACTATGATAAAAGAAATAAAAAGGAACGATTCATAACAGAGTCAGCTCTCATAAAGCAGCACGAAAATTCAGAGACGGTGTATAAGGCCAATATCCTTCAAGAACTCATGGTATGTGAGGTTCTTCCCCAAGCAAAAGGATCAGATGAAATGGACCATGCTCATGGCAAAACAATGCAAAATATTTGTGACGTTCACGCTCATACTTTGGGCAGACTAAGAGAATATGTAGAATGGTTAGGGGTTCCGAGCAGGAATCACACTCGGGTGCCTCTTCCCCCCTTAGAAGATGTCCATGAGTGAGATGCGTATGTCCAATCCACAATCGACACAAAACAACCTCTTAAAAACGCTCACGATGCGTGCAACTTTTCCATTCAGTTAGAGTGCTTTTGATGAAGTGAAATGTATTGTGAGTCTCAGTGTTCCATTCCTCTTGCCAGTTCTTTGTTATCTGCCTTCGTAATTCTGCTCTATAATCAGCCGCTGGTATCGCAAAAATGCCAACACTGCGATCAGCCGAAGTCGCGGCAGCTCGATCGGCCTCTTCATTACCAGCTATGCCCATAAGGCTGGGTAGCCAGCAGAACTCAATGTCTAGTTCTCGCTCCAGTGCTTTAAGCACTCGTCGGTGTAAATCTGTTACAAGAGGGTTCTTTTTTCTTCCTACGGATTTAAGGGCTCTTATTGCACTCAGCGAGTCGAAAAAAAACTACCATTTTAAGGAATTTATGCTTCATAATGTGCTCAACTGCCATTATCAAACCAAAGAGCTTGGCTGTGAACACTGTGACATCTCTATTTATTCTTCGAACACACTGAATGGACTCTGAAACAAAAGCACATCCGACATAATCTGAAGTCTTTGTGCCATCTGTAAACAAACTACGGTAATTTCCATAACTCGCATGCATTTCAAGAAATTCTTGTCTTATGACATCTGCAGACACTACTTTCTTGTTTTATTTGGTCAAGGCGAGATTGCTGTTTATATCATTGTTCTTCCAAGGGGCCAGTGGTTGCTGGAGTTCAACGAAAGGACCAGGTGCTTCAAAGCTATGTTGTTCAGTCAGTGTTTTTATGCGCAAAGCAAAACGTTTTGTGATAGATGGTCTATTCTGAAAGGTGCGTTCATATTGTATACTTTGTATGATGGAGTGAACTGAATTGTTTGGCGAAGAGCGAATTCGTAAAGAGTACTGTACACTAACAAACAGCCTGCGCCTCTCAAGAGACCATTAATTTGCTTCTGCATATAGACTTGGCTCCGATGATGTACGGACAAGCCGTGGCAAGCCGAATACCCTGGTGGTGGATGGGGTCCAACATCTTGAAAGTTGTTGCTTTGGCTGACCCATACACGATACAGCCTGTAGCGCGTTCGATGTCGTGGACGGAAGAGATCGTGCGACCGACTCCGAGCTTAGGGGAAAACATTCTGTTTAGTTTCTCGTGCCGCCGGGCTTGTATCGACGAGTAACGTCGTCGTCTTTTATCTGCGGCTTGGTAGGCCGATGGACCGCCACAGAACTCCCCCCCTAGAGCCGTCACCTGCAGGTATGCAGCCTGTAGGGGACGGAGCGATTGAGTGGTTGCGGCAGCAGAAAGTGAGTTGGGCTGTTGCCGTTGGCGTTTGATACGAGCCGAACGACGTGGCAGAGAGCGGTGCAGAAGACAGGCTTATTGGAGCAAAATGCAACAGAAAAAGGGCACAAGGATCCGTTCGTGCTATGGATCCTATGTGGAGGCTCGATCGCAGCTCGGGCTCCAGAGGACATGGCGGTCAGCTGTGGGACAAATACAGCGTCATCCCCGGAGGTGACGCACCGAGCGGAGAGCAATGCCTGACCAGCGATAAGGAAGCCCTGGTCGGTTAGCGAAGTGCCTTGTCAAGAACAGTGTGGTCCGCCGTGACTTGCCATGCCCCAACGTGGCGCGGTGCGGCACGCCCCACATGTTGTGGCAGCACGCGACCGTGCCAGGCCAGCACCACACCACACAGATGGGCACGACTGCCGGGGCGACACCAGGGACTGTGGCAGTGGTGGAAAAAGCCAAAGAACGTTGACTTGCCGAGCCGGCAGGGTGAGCGAGGTGGTCGCAGCCCGTTGCTGAGAGATGCTGGCGGCAGACGCGACGGGGCAGAGGTGGTGGCGGAGGCTCCGGATGCTGGGGCTGTGGTAGATGCGCCACCCGCATAAACGTTCGAAATGCCATCCCGTTGCCATGCCCCGGGCCGCGGAGAACGTTCCCCTGGATGGCAGGTGCTCGGAGCCGATCATCGTCTTTTATCTGCGGCTCGGTAGGCCGATGGACCGCCACACAGCCATAGTCCAAAGCTGAGCGTACAACTGCTCTGTAAATGCGCAAAAGACAGACCCGATCTGCACCCCAGGACTTGTGCGAAAGAACTCTCATAATATTTAGCTTTTTTTGGCATCTCAATCGGAGCAACGTGTGGCGATAGCCACTGGGAAAAGAAGAAGATCGCGTGCAATTAAAAAGCCAGATCAGTTCGATGTTGGAATTCGTCAGACGTAGTTACTTTTCGTCTGTCTTTCTCTACATCGGAGACCCGGACGTCCCAGCATGGAACGTCACAACGTTCCCCGAGCTGATGCTGGGCTTCCTGCAACCTACGCTGCGACCTTTCGGCGCCTACGCTGATCGCCTGCCTCCATTCTGGGCACAGCACCCAGATGTCTGGTTTCTTCAAGCCGAGGGAACCTTCCGACTAACCAACATAACATCCCAAGAGGTACGGTTCAGCCATGTCCGGGCTTCGCTGCCTTGCGAAGTGGCGCTGAAGGTCTACGACATCCTCGCACGACCGCCTGCGACGAACCCGTACGATGCTCTCAAGGAAGCCATCTTAGAAATCACAATGCTTTCGGAACGAAAACGCCTGCAGCTATTAGTCTCAGCAAAAGAACTGGGCAACCGTCGCCCATCTCAACTTCTGCGCCAGATGCATGCGCTTCTCGGCGACCGTGCCATGACGTTCGACAGCCAGTTCTTGAAAGAGCTCTTCTTGCAGCGTCTTCCACCGTCGGTGCAAATGGCCCTGGCGACTGCATTCGACTTGTCCTTGCCTGCCTTGGCTCTCCACGCACATAAGATTATGAAGGTTGCCAGCGAGTGCATTATGAAGGTTGCCAGGAGTGCAAACTTTGCCAGCTTCTGGCAAAGTTTGCACTCCCTGACACCAGCTTTGCCACCATCCACGTGGACCTCGTTGGACCCCTACCGTCATCGCAGAGATACCGGTACCTCCTAACCGTCATCGACAGGTTCACGCGATGGCCGGAGGCTTGTCCCATCAAAGACATCACTACCGAGACTGTCGCCTCCGCGCTTCTGTCCACCTGGATCTCCCGCTTTGGAGTTCCTGCCGAAATTGTGATAGATCGCGGACGCCAATTCGAGCCGGTCCTTCTCCGAAGCTTGACAACTCTTCTTGGCATCGCTCACTTGAAGACCACAGCCTACCACCCGCAGGCAAATGGTTTAGTCGAGCGGTTCCATCGCCATCTCAAAGCCTCCCTCATGGCCCACGCCACTAAATAAAATGCGGCACATCAGAGGTCTTCCTTTATGGCTGTGCGCAACCCTAGGAGGACGATGGGTAGAGATGTGGCCCATTTATCTGGGTTGCACATCAGATAAATGGGCCACATCTCTACCCACCGTCCTCCTAGGGTTGCGCACAGCCATAAAGGAAGACCTCGGATGTGCCGCATTCTATTTAGTTTATGGAACATCGCTGCGCCTCCCAGCTGAATTGGTCAGCCCTACCACCCCCATCCATGGCGACCTCACGATAACTGCAGGATTGCCTTACGTGGGGGACTTACCCCGTCTGTTAAGTGACGTTCGCGCTTCACCGACGCTGGCACGCCAGGGCAAGCCTCCTTTCTTCCATCGGGACCTGCACAACAGTGGCTACGTGTTGTTGCGCGTCGACAGCGTCCGCCGTTCGCTTCAGCCACCTTGCACTGGTCTCCACCTAGTCGTGGCACGCGGCAAAGAAACATTCACGCTGCGGGTTAATGGCCGCGACACGGTCGTGTCGGTTGACCGCCTCAAGCCGGCATTTGTTGAGAGCGATACGATCGCTCAGCCGGCTCATCTTCCCAGCGTGCAAGCTACCTCGAGCTCCACAGTAGCACCCGCGACCCGCATCAAACACTCCAAGACAGTTCACTGGGACGACTCCGTCTCCAAAAGGGGGGGGGGGGCTATGTGGCGAGAGCCACTGGGAAAAGAGGAAGAAGATCGCGTGCAATTAAAAAGCCACATCAGTTCGATCTTGGAATTCGTCAGACGTAGTCGGTTTTTATCTGTTTTTTTCTGCAGACTTAATATGTGAACCAAAAGTGAGCTTTTTATCAAAGGTGACACCGAAAAACCTATGCGCGGCTCTGACTGGCAGCACTGTCCCGCCCAGTTCAGCGAGGGGTCCGGAAACAGGCCTCTTCTCTGGGAGAAACAGGCAACAACAGTCTTTTCTGTCGAAAACTTGAACCCGTTTTGATCGGTCCACTTCGTCATTCTATTGATAGTCATCTGCAATTGGCGCTCAAAATAGAGAGATTGCAAGATGCAAACGAGATCTGAACGTCGTCAACATATTGTCACAAATGAACAGGCGAGGAAACAAAGAATAACTGGGGAAACTGAAACGTTCAATGGGGACGAACGTGTGTCCAAAAATAAAATAGGAAACAGAAGATAACAGCAGAGCGTCGCGGGCGTCGAAGTCGGCGTAAGAGCAGAGTCGAACGCTGGGGCGAGACCCTTATGTACGCGCGTTGGTTTCTGGAACAATCGGCATAGAACCTTCGGCGACTAGAACATTCGGAACTCGATCAGTCGAGAATGTTCTCGAACTCATGAGAACGCAGTGTTGAAAGAATAAATAAAAGAACATTCCACCGACTGGAATCGAACCTAGACTTTCCGCGCGACAGTCAAGCGCGGTAATCACTCGGCCACGCTGGCCGTCGCTCGCCGACGCGTGTGGCAATATAACCAGTGCATAACATTTGGTGGTATCACCTGTGACAAAGAACTGATTTTCAAGAGAAACTATGCCGCTCTCAGAACACAGCCCTGGGGGACAACATTCTCTTGAACAAAAGAAACATAAAGTGTAGTTCCTAAACGCACTTGGCAGGTTCTATCTTTTAAAAAATTGGCAATGCAGTTGAACATTCTTCCCCGTATAACAACGCGCACAAGATCCTGTAAAATACCATACCGCCAGGTGGTATCGTAAGCCTTCTCGAGATTAAAAAAAAAACAAAAAAAAAAAAAACACAGAAAGGTAAAACTGTCTGTTAACAAAAGCTTCTCTGATACCAATTTCAAGGCGGACAAGGTGATCGGTTGTAGACCTTGAAGCACAAAAATCACATTGAAAACGACTTAAAAGACTATTTCTTTCTAAAATAAAAATAAACCTATTGTTTACAAGTCTCTAAAAAGTCTTTCCAAGACAACTAGTCAACGCAATAAGACGGTAACTAGAGGCATTAGATATGTCTTTTCCTGGTTTCAAAAAGGGAACTATAATGGCTTTTTTCCACTCAGTGGGTAGCTGCCCTTCTCTCTATACTCGAATAAAAAATTTAAGAAGAAAATCAAATGATGGTTTCGCGATTGGTCAGCATGATGTAATGAACTCTATCGGAACCTGGGGCTGAAGGTTTTGATGATGCAAGAGCATAACGTAGCTCAGCAAGTGTAAAAAGGTGGTTGTACTCTTCGTTGTTGTTGCCAGCAGTAACAAGCTTAACCTTTTCTGCCCTTGCCTTGTGACTTTAGAAGTTAGTGCTGCAATTTCCACAACCTGATATTCTTTGAAAATGCCAACCCAGAATGTTAGCCTGCTCTTCTAGCGAGGAGGGGGTATCACCGTCTGGTGACGAAATTAAGGGAATTGAATACTGACGCTAGTCCCCGTCTATTTTGCTAACTCTGTCCCAGACGACCTTGACACGCGTGGAACTATTGATGGACGAGGTATAGCCAATCCAGGAGTTCTTTTTTGCCTCCTTTCGGACATAGCGTGCGAAAGCACGCTTCTGCTTGAAAGACAACACATTTCGATCTCTTTGATTACGACGCAGAATTCCCCAGAATTTATTTTGTGTTTTCTTAGCTTCACGGCACTCATCGTTCCACCAAGGCTTAGGATGTTTAGGTAAATAGCCTGTCGTTTGGGAAATCGAAACCCGCGCTACCTTTATTAAGATTGTTGTGATATGGTCATTTACTTTATCGATAGAAAGCATGTCAAGAAGGTCACGGGAGAACACGGCAGTATTTTGAAAAAACTTCCAGTTTGCGGTTTCAAGCTTCCACCGGGGAAGACGCGACGGCAATCTTGGCAGGAGTTGCGTTGAGGCCAGGTGAACTGGGAAGTGATCACTGCCATATGGGTTATCAATCACATTCCACTGAAAAAAGGTAAACATATCCGGGGAACAAGTGGAAAGATTGATACAGGAAAAAGAGCAGTGAGATGAGCTGAAATATGTTAGTTCACCAGTGTTAAGCACACAGAGTTCCCTTGATGAGACGAAACGTTCAATCATTTTTCCCCGACTGTCAAACCGTTGACTCCCCTAAAGTGGGTTGTGTGCATTAAAATTCCCAAGTATAAAAAAGGGTTCTGGCAATTGATCAGCCAACTGTTCAAGATCTCTTGCTGATAAAGGAAATGAAGGTGAAATGTACAATGAGCAAACAGTAACCAGCCTATCAAGTAAAATTCATACTGCAACAGCCTCTAGAGGGGTGGCTAGAGTTACTTCACAGGCTGCAGCATCACTCTTCACAACAATGGCAACTCCTCCTGAAGAGCAAGAGGAGGTTAAACGATCCTTTTTAAAAGGATGAAATGACTTTAAAAAAATTGGTATTCGATGGTTTTAAGTTTGTTTCTTGAAGGCAGAGTGCTACTGGCTCATGTTTCTGCGGGAGAAAATTTACATCATCTAAGTTGTGAAAAAGCCCTCTGCAATTCAATTGCATAAGGCCCCTGGGCATAAAAACAAAAAACAAGAGGACTGTGAATTATAAACCAGTGATCCTGGTTATTGTCTTCTTTGGATCACTTCTCTTGGGTGGGTTTTGAGGTCCACCTTGAGAGGAAGCACCTTCCGTCTGTGACGGGGTATCCTCCATCTCCTCTACTGATGCCTCCGAGCTTTTCGTACGGCTCGGCGCATGTCCAACTTTCTTTGGTGGGTTCTGCAACCCACCCCGAGAAGAGGTACCCTCTGTCTGCGACGGGGTGGCTTCCACCTCCTCTGTTGGTACACCAGAGCCTTTGATGGCTTGGTGCAGCAGCTGCCTGTGCTGCTGAGATGGAACGCCCAGGGAATTGGAGTCTCAACCTGGGACCTGGGGACTTAAGTGGTTGCGCAAGCTCCGAGAAGGACACTTGCGTTCCCACAGTTGCCATAGGCGGTGCAGGTCCCCTGCGCACAGCCTCGACAAACGAGCCTCTCTGAAATCCAGAGAGGCGTGGCTTCGCTTCGGGGTAGGAAATACCCTCTGTCACTTTCAGGGTTAGAATTTCTTTTTCTTTCTTGAAATGATCACATGATCTGGAATACGGCGGGTGATTCCCTTTACAGTTAACACACCTGGGATCTTCGTGGCAATCATCAGCGGTGTGCTCGCTGCGCCCACATTTAGCGCATGTCTCACGACCACGGCAGGAACGCGAGCTGTGCCCAAACCGCTGACAACGGATGCAGCGGATAGGGTTTGGCACGTAAGGGCGGACCCTGCAATTCAAATATTCTGCTTTAACAGAGGATGGTACGCTATTTAGTTCAAAGGTGAGGATGATGTGCTTTGTAGGGATTTCCTTCTTTCCATCCCTTCGGATGGTGATACGTTTGGCAGCAACAACGGCCTGGCCATGCATACCTTCAAGAATTTATTTCGCGGAACAGTCCATCAGGTCATCCTCCGGAATAACACCACGAACGGTGTTCAGTGTCCGGTGAGCAGAAACGATTACCTTTGTTTCCTGGATATGCTTAAGGCTGTGCAAAACCATGCACTGCCTGTTTTTTTTAATACTTCTATTAGGACACCAGTAAACATCTTTTTGCAGTTAAACCTTTCTACTAACATACCTTTCTGCGCTTTTGCCACAAGAAAAGGAGACATCTTAGACAATGTCTGGAATGCGTCTTCAGCATGAACTACAAAATATTTGGTGATATAGTCAGTGTTTATTCGTGACTCCAAAGGAGGAAAAGTTTCTTCGTTGCGGACCCTTTTCGGGGACCGATCAGAGGTTTTCTTTTGCTTGGAACCCATACAGATGGGAAGGAAAGTTCAGTGCACGGGTGCACCGCCCACCACGGAGCCCAACAAAGGGTGTAGGTTATGTGCCATAGCAAGAAGGCTTGGCTGACACAATTACGCTACCAGTACTGACCGGGCACTGTACCCTAGTGTGGATGCAGGGACAGGTCTTGTTTCCACTCAAGGTTGGCCCTTGCCGCCTAAGAAGGTGAAAATGAAGGAAGAGGGTGTAGAAGAAAAGAGAAAGAGGTGGAAGGAAAAGTGAAAGAAGGAAGAACTGCGTAGAGGAGGCGACTGACTGAATCATCCTGGTCGGGCGACGCCAGGACACCCTTCTACGAGAAGCAGGGGCCGAAGCGGTATATTGCCTCACCCGGGGGGCCCCGAAGGGTCCAGACGTGCTCCGGGCCTCAGCTCAACCACCAGGATTCCCTTTTCCCCGGACACGGGTTAAGCCACGCACAGCCATTCGAGGGTGGGCGAACCCACATAGCTTGGGGTTCGTAGTGACGCCACTCACCAAGCACCTACTAAAGCAGGTGCCCCCTGCGTGCGGGTATGGTGGCGCACGTGGCTAGGGTCCGTGGCGACGCTACTCACCAAGCACCTAGCACCTAAGGTGCAGGTGCCCGCTACGGGGCTCGGGGTCCGTGGAGACGCCACTCTCCAAACACCTGCTTTCACAAGTACCCCCTGCGGGGAAATGTTGAATGTGGTAACTCTTTTCCTCTGACGAAGAAAACTGTCCCTTAGAAAATTTTAAACATTACAGTTTTACAAAAAAAGAAAAGAAAAAAAGAATCGGAAGCGCCAGAAGGTGAATTGTATCAAAAACTCAATTTGATTTTTTCTCAACCTTGGACGTCATTTCAAGACTGTTGGCTTTACTAAAGCGCCTAATATGATTTTACGCTGCAGGAAATGTTACGGACTATTTTTATCTTTAAAACTGATTTTTGTTTTTATGGTTATTTTCGTATAAAATAGCGCCCTGCTAGCTGGATCAATTTGGCCTTAATTTGAATTGCTCCAGTAAGCGAACCGTTAAAGATAATGGTGTGAAACAACTATCAGTGCATAGCTATGATCATAAGCTATTTAGGGGCGAATAAGAGTGAACCAGTTGTTTGTGCGACGCCTTTTCGTAACGCGTAATAATTTTGTCTTGGTATCGTTTAGAGAAGAAATAATATCTAACTGCAAACTTGTTAGAATGCTACCATTTTGAAATATTTGAAATCTATTTGATAAAACTTTTTTTTTTATATATATATATATATTGTCTTCCAATTGTTTTACTTGATAGCCCACAAAGTCTAGAAATACGAAACGAAGGCTTGGGTGTAATATTTGTTTTTTTTTCTTCAAGGTCAACCAGTAAAATAAGCCGATTTGAAGCCTGTCACTAAGTCCTTAGTTCAACCAGTGTTGCATAAGATACTCCACAAAAGTATTCAAGATAAGTCACTAAATACTTGCTCAAGAAGTCATTAAAGAGTAACTGTGAAAAGTATAAAAAGCTCCTGCGAGAAAACAAGGATTATATTTTGACGTGTTGACATTTTAGATACGAGAAACGAAAGCCGTTTGCCGTTCTCCTTGTGCACAGATGCTTGTTTACCAAGAGTGGCCCTTGTGCGCACTTTAACTGTCTCGAAATAGGACGTCGGTCTTCATACAGAATCAACAAAAAATAAAATAACAATATTTTTACAAAAATTTCAGAAACAAAAGAACAGAAAAAAAAAATTGTGGCACGCAAGTTTGCCCACATTTTTTGAAACTAGGTAAATTGCAATAATCTCAGGATGGCAGTTGAACGACGTAGAATCCTGGAGGAAATGTTCTGGTCTTTGCTCGAGTCAACTAGTTTTTTTATCTCTTAGGTTCTGATTTTGGTTCTCATTTTACTTTCTCTTTCTGAGAACAAGCAACTACAGTTCCCATTGTTAAAGAAGAACATACATTAGAAGATAAGTACAGAGTTGGACCATTGTTGTCCAATGCGACATTTTTTTCAACAGTTGTATACGCACATTTTCATTGGAACCTTTAATCAGAGAAGCCGAGTATGAGTCCCTTATGCGTCACCCTGCTTTAACTGTGGACACTCGTGGACATGGTGATACTGTATAACTTTTTTTTTCTCGATGAAAGCCTACAACTGAGTACACTGTAGGACACGGTCTGCACAAATACGTTATAGGCACTTATTAATGCGAAAGCATTAGCTGTCCCATTTAGCGAAGACCGGCGTTTTCTGTAACCGTCTGTGCCAGCGAAATGGCATTTGAATTCCCATTGGCCAAAAGCACAGCAACGCAGATACTTCGTTACGGAAGCCAGCGGGGCGCTCAAGGTCGAAGCGGACGCGCCTTAGAAATAAAACGGAAGCCGTGGAGCCGGCGGGGTTCGCCGCGCCTGCGCAGTGGGGGAGCGTGATGTCACCGCCGGATTGCTGTGTGCGATAGGAAGACGTGGCGAGCTGCTTGTAGGAATGCACTGCGTGTAGAAATGCTTTCGCGTTCCTACACGTAAGCAGTCTTGAGTGTCTCTGGCGATTTTTTTTTTTACCAATTTGATTCTGACAAAGTTTTGAGGAGCACCAAATGTTATCATTCGTTGTTTTAGTGATAGGTTTTCTGTTCTAAAAGCGAGGCAGAAAAACCCAGCGATCGTTTGTTCGTGATAACTGTACTTTGACCTATGCGTGAAATTCAGCGCATGTTGGAACGCACAGACACGAGAATACAAAAGCTGTTATTCACTGACCGCGCACAAGGTGGGAGAGCCTAAGAGATGATGAGGCTGTGGCTGCGTGTTTCGAGGCGTGCAAAGTGGGAACGCAGACATGTCAACGACACCGGCGTGAAATCATCATCAGTTTACATCTTCGAGCCGTTCAAGCGTTTCTTTGGGTAGTGGGATGCTCCACTCGATTCCAGTGCGTCCAGATCTTGAGGAGGTTGGGTTCTGCCGGGTTCTGTTCGTGCATTAGAGGAAGGAAGGCTGTCGAAAAGGTGTGCCAGAAGGAGAAAAGGAGAAACGTTTTGATCAAAAGGTCATTTTGAGGCAGACTTAAAGGTGATGGTGAACTAATGCAAGCACACATTAGAAAGAAGAGGAAACATACGTTGGCGCAACACAACGGCGTCATTGGGAGAGGGACGATATGTTCATAAACAAAACTTGAAAGACAGTTTGAGAGAGAGAGAAACCCAGACAAATAAAGGGAGAGGGTCGCGTGATGGAGACGGTAGATGGGAGGAGCAACTAAAACCCTACAAAGAAAAACCACTATAAGTTGAAGACATATTATTGATTAGGACGGTGGGGAATTCTGTTTTCGGTTTACCAATTCGACGGTTATCTTCCTTTCTTTTTTTTGAGGCGGGAGTGTGCAAGCTTGATTTGATTACGCATTCTCGCCTGTCGGTTGGGAACGTTTCCAAACATTTACGGAATGTTCCTGTTTAAGTTCGCCCTAGACTTTTAGGGTAACTAGTCGGCGCGGAACTTCTGAAAAGGGGATCGAATCGATGATGTAACTGGCTTCGTGTATCTTGAATAAGAAATGGGAGCACCATATGTAGTACCACCGGCCCATCGGCAGACGGATCGATGTGGCTGTCCTGGCATTCCACCTGTCCGTCGGAACGGTAACTCACACAGGGACGTAGGAGATGAGATTCGTCTTCCGACAAGTTAAATGCGGAGACGAAACTCTTGGAGGTTTCGACCCAGGGTGCTTCGATCTCTGGTTTGAGTGGCGGTTCATTTAATTCGTGGGAAGTCCAGACGGCGGCTGAACTGCGGGTGGCACTAAACTGAATGCCAACTCCCAGCTATTCGTGGCATGAACTCTCCCAAGGGATGCCTCGTTGAGAATATTGGAGGCTTTGATGACCTAACGAGACGTGATGAAGTGACTCGGGGTGGCCGGCATTGATTTGACGGAGGACGTCTCTCACAGATGGTGCGAGCAGCGAGCGGTCGATGAAGCTATAAGTTCAAGAGAAAAAAAGGAACGAGGACCTGGTGCGTTGGCGCGCGTATCGGGATTTCTTCGCTGAGTAAAACCATGGGCGAACCGGGGGTCCCTGACTGGCCTTTTCTTACAAGCACGTCACAAACGTACGCCCATTTGGCAACTCGAAACACGTGGCCACGGCTTGTTTTTGACTCACACGTTCCCCTGGTTTACATGGTAGAGAGAGAAAAGCGTGTGTATGTGTGTGTGTCGGGGGGGGGGGGGGGGCGGCTTAGATGAACAGCACTCAATATTTCAAGCTTACAGCGATGCCTCGTCGGAAACGATGCGTTCTCGGAGGTTTGCTTGGCTTACGGCCCTACCGTAACCAATGCCATCTTCGGCTGTGCTTCTGTGCGAGATTATTGTCACAGGACGAAGCTTTTAGCGCGTGCGGTTTGGCTCGTGTCAGGGAACGGGAAAACTGGCGGCGAGTGACGAACTTGACTCTTTTACGAAGAATAATTATTTAATAACCGCTAATATTTTGTAAGGGTTATATTTATGTTTACTCATTTACAACTATTGCTAGGCTACAAACAGGGACAAACACAAGACGTCTCAAACACAACTACTAAATTTTATTCAGAACACTTTTATACCCGTCATCTCCACACCGCACTCTACTCGCACGCGGCCCAATTGTTGGCTACAGTTAACACAAGCTACAAAAGATAGTCAAGGGGCTCACAGGGAGCTCAAGAACACGCCCTCGGTAAACATACGCCCACCTTTTCACTAGTTCAGTACAGAATGACACAATGACCAAGGTCACTACCATCCAGCGACGATACCTCCTGACCGCTTGCAATTGTCATAAAGAAAAGAAGAGCTAAACAGTTTCCTCCGTTTATAGCTTTAGTGTAGTAGTAATTTTATATTTTTCTCTGAATATTATGTTCTTTTCTCAATGCTGACGTTAGTTGCGCATCTTCTCTTTCTTGCCGACACGCGTTCACAAGCTCTGCGCATTTTTTGTTCTGACGTTTGCTCTTCCTTTATCAGTCTTTTCATACAAAATAAGCAGTCAGTCAGACTGCTGGCCGACCGCTGCGTCTTTGCCCTCTAACGCGCAAACTGAGAATGCTGGAGACAGAAAATACATGTCCATTGTAAGCATTTATTGGTGTTGCTTTAGGCTGGCTCGTCAAAAAATGTTTCTATGCATAGCTGGGACAAGGTTGTTGTCGGTTCTTCTGCCCTTGGCGGCTTGCTTCTTGGCATGGCGCTCACGACGAATAACCCTAAACGAGGGGTTTTACGGTTTGTAACAACAACAGGCGGGGTAGAATGCAAAAAGGACAGAAACCCAAAGGGCGAGTTGCGTTGCGTCAGTGCGGGTAAAAAAACGAATAAACACGCTCATATAAAAATGGTAATTGCGCTGAGAGCGAAAGCCTGGCGTCGAAGCCCGGAACAAATATTGACCAGGCAGACGTGGAATGAAACGCTGCGTGGCAACGTTATTTGATTAGCTCAGTTACGGAACTGCTTAGAGACGCTGCTTGCAGGAGCAGTACCGCCCTCACTCACCACGACTCTCCTCCCGTCGTTCGACGCGCCGGACGGCTGCTATGCTAACTGCAGTGTATTCTATGAAATACGTACGTTTCAAAGTACTGCGTCTAGATGGCGTTCCACCGTACTCTATGGAACATATAGTTATGAAACGAAAATCTAGATGGCGCTTCAAGTGACAATAGAGGCGGGCTGAAGTTAGTGAGGGGGGTGGTAACCGGACAAAAGCTCACCCGTTTTTTCACGCACCTGGACAAAAGCTCTCGTAATATCTTTTGGCTATCAGCGAAACACGGGCTGGGATAAAGTGCGGACGCGATGAACATTGCACTATTTTTAGGAGAACTGGTTCCCCATCTTATGCAAAGGTGTCGACAGATAATTCATAACAGGCGGAGAAGCAACGACCTGGGAAAACAATAGGTCACCGAAACTGAGTGGAGCTGATAAGATCAAGCTTGCTTGACTCAAGATATGCCGGAGCACCCGTGTGCCACGCCGAAGGAATTTCGTGAAGCGAAGTTTTTAGACCGAAGAGTGGCCGAAGAAGCGAAGTCGCCCTTCGGTGACCTCGCTTTTTCATTGTGCTTATGTCACGCTAAACGCGTATAAAAAGGTTGGTCAGAATGTCTTTTCATTACAAATGTATAGGTTTTTTGGGGGGTTCAGGGTAATATTGGAAGTAAATGGCTAGGAAAATTAAATTGTTTCCGTCATTGTGCGTCGTAAATGTATTTGAAATCAAGGATTATATCAGGGTGATGGGAAAGGGAAACTGAAGCAAAACTGTACTGTACCATATCCTCCTCTATACTGACAAAGCCTCGCAGATTGTCACGTGACGCGGCCGCCGAAAGTGAAAAGGTAAAGCGGTTAGACAAGAGTCATGGAACAGGCGCCCCGCTGCGGCGAGAAACCGAAACACACTAGTCCCGAGCGATGGAATGTCCACTCGTGCTTCTCGCGTTCCTCGGGCTACCGCTTAATTTTCTCATCGGGTTTTAAAATGAGAAAACCATGTTTCGGGTCCTCGCCGCTGTAAAAACTGTGCGCTGAATACCGGACTTCCAGAAGAAATCCTCTGTGCTACCAGATTTTCGCGTTCCAAATCTGTGACCGGGCTCTCGATGGCTCCGTCATTAAACTGCCAGGCTTTGTGAGTATAGAGGAGGCTATGACTATACAAACCATTGAGTTGCGAATTTTTAATAATATTTTGAAGGAACGGGAGTAGGGACTTTTGAACTAGTATAACACAGATGACCATTTTAGAAAGCTGTGCGGGATTTTGGATAGGCCGGCGTTTTTCCAGCACAGCTTGTGTGCGAAGGACTGACCTACATCAGGAAAAAGTCTACCGGTGACACCGGCGACCTGCTGTACTACTTGATTGCACGTATGTCAACGGCCCCTTCCGTGCTCCTGTGGCGGCACCCAAAGCAAATTCTTTCCATTACCTGACTGTGCGTCGACGACGACCGGAGTTTCGCCCAGCACGGTGGAATATGTATGACGCCACTCTTCAAAATAAAGACCGGGCGAACAACACCTGCGAAGCATGCAATACCGGGTTCCAGAAGCTCGTCGTCCACGCCCATCCAAGCGTGTGGAGGCTTATTGAATGCCTACAGCAAGATCAGGCGCTCGTTGCCACGGCACTGACACAAGCCCGGAGAGGTAAGCCCCCAGTGAAACGGGTGCAAAAGACCACTCTGCGCCTGCAGACTTTTCTGAAAAGATATTTGCGAGGGGTTCCAGGTACACCCAGATCTACCAAGACAGCTGGAGGAATGGAACTGCATTCGCTTCGTACCAATCGATAAACTTGTTTCCAGGCTAATCAAGAAACCATGCGCCTGTCAGATTTAATGTATCGTAGCATTTTAGTGTTGCACGCATGCACCTAAGTTGTCCGCACTCGTCTTAAGACTAACATGCAATTTTCTCCTGGCGAGCGTTTGTCCGGGTGTGTAAAAAAATAGGTGAGCTTTTGTCCAGTGAGCTTTTGTCCGGTGAGTTTTTGTCTAGGATTCGAGGGGGGTACCCCATACCGCGGGAGTTCCAAAGCTGTCGTAATCTATAGTGACGTTGCTGTGTGGTTAATAAGCACAAGTAGGGCCAAACCGCTGGCGTCATGGCGCGCTTGGGCTCGTGGAAGACCGCAAGATTCGTTAGTAAGAAAATATGAAGAGCCGATTTAGGCCGACTGAGTGCCCCGTCAAGTGCGTGGAAATGCGAGTGGACCACGCTACTTGGCAAGTCTCCACACTGTGCTGCGGCTGTGCCGAGCGATGCCCCGTATCCAGAATGTGAAGTCTCCTGTAAGTTACGGGAGGTCTCTCATAAAAAGGGAGGAGGGGGGTTATATCAGGTGCACAGATAACAGACTTGATCAAAATGTATGCGTAACCCACCATGTTTCTCAGGAAACAAAACTGACCAACAAAGTAGATTAGGATTATTTTTCTCGTCAAAAATTAATAATGTCCCAGAAACATCTGCCATTTTGCTCTACACAAAATCGACATGGCTATTCGCAACATAGATTTTTTTTTCTCTGGAGATGGCTACTTAACAAAACGTGAATGGGTATAATCCTAACATTTCCAATGAAAAGGTGGAGTACTTACGATTGCGTTTTCACAAATGATAGAGCTTTGGCGGGGGGTCCGAGACCCCCCGAAACCCCCCTGAGTTTAAGAACTGCCGGCGTCCACCGTTTTCAAAGAGTTTTGCCCATGTGCAGACCGTCCTCACGAAGCTGCGAAAGCTCGAAGTGCGGTTGGCGTCCGGAAGAAGAGTGGTGCGCTCGGATGAGCTGCAGAGGAGGCAGGACAGGTAGCGCAACTCCCCTTCCGGACCCCAGTCACACTTCAAGCTTTCCCCTCTGGGTGTTCTCTATATGTGAGACAGGTACATCGTAATAATTAGAGGCGGCTCCTCCTCGACCGCTTTAACGACGTTCAGACTCGTAACCGCCGTGCCGCACGACGCCGTCCGCGTAATCGGCGCAGCTGTAGAGTCGGCGCGGCTGTAGCGGAATTGTCAAACTTGGCGCCCCCTTTCAGGTCTGCAGCCCGGCTTCCCTTCTGACCCTTTCACCCTCTTCCTCCTTCTCCTCCTCCTCCTCTGCTCCGAGCACACACACCACGTACGCTTGTTTGAGCATTTCTATCGCCAATATCGATTATCACAAAGTTTTTTTTTCTTTTATTAGAATATGAGAGAGGAAGGGGCGCTGAACCCGTTGACGTTAATGGATAACTCCCGGGACTTCCCTTCTTTTTTTTTTTGTCCTTTTTTCGAAATATTTTTTTTTGTGTGTTATATTCTCCTTCCCCGTGTCACTCCCCTCGTCCCCCACGGAATCGCTTGCAGGGTTCGTAGAGAATTGGCGACAGTATTTTTCCGAATTCCCTGTCACCTCTCTGACTTCGCTTTCGTAGTGCCCTTAAACGTACGATTTTTTTGTTTGTTTTTTGAAACACACGGTAAAGTGTTTAACGTTTCGAAGTACAAAGGGCATCCCAAAAGCTCTCGGCCTGGCCCAGAAAAAGGCGACAGAGGTTGAATGCGCTTATGTTAACTTTTGACATAGTCCCCTTTGAGGTTCACGCACCCGTGAGGCACGCAATCGCCTCAATCACAATGCAAGAAAAACAAACAAAACGTTTGGTCCTTAAGAAAGGGGGTCACAGCATCAATGACGTCATAATCACAAAAAAGCGTACGCCAGAATTTTTTTTTTTTTTTTTTCAGCCGGGGGAAGAGATGGAAGTACGACGAGGCGAGATCTGACGAGTACGGTAGATGGTTGACCACAGAAAAGCAGCAGGAGTGGGTGGTAACCATCGCCACCGCAGCCCGGTGTAGGGCGCATTGTTCTAATGGAACAGCACCCCCTTCCGGAACATACCACGACGTTTGGCCTGGATGGCGTCCCGCAGGCGATGAATAAGGGTTGTGTAGTAGCTCATGGTGATGATGTGCCCTTTCTGAAGGTAACCGCTGAGCAGTACGCCTTCAAAATCCCAAGAAACCGTCGCCATCACCTGGCCTGCCGATGAAACGAACCGAGCCTTCTTCGGCGGTGTAGAGGAGGGGAGTTTCCACTGTTTAGACTGGGCTTTGCGGTCGAGTTAATGGTCGGGTCGGATGGACAGATCGGGTGCAGAAGCCTGCGGAATCTGACATGAGCAGCTTCAGAGTGTACCTTAATATAATGTAGCGGGTGAGTTTTGGTTGGTCACAAGAGAGCAGTCTTAGAACCCATCTGGAGGAGACCTCGTGCATGTTAAGGTTGTGGGTCAAGACGCACTCAACGGTGGTGACTGTCCGTAACTGTCGTTACTGAGACGTATTTGTCCCGTTCGTGTTTGACCGCTGAGTATTCATTGGAAGGCGCTCCACATTCGGGATAGGTTGTGCCTTTCTTTCTTTCTTTGACTTTATTAATAATAATAATAATAATAATAATAATAATAATACACTTTTTTATTTCCCATTCTGGTTGGTACAAAAAGGGAGGACGTCAGGACAAAAAGCTGCGGTTGCAGCTTGACGAGGTCCTGGCGCCCTAACACACTTTGGCGGGAAAGCAGCATTAGAAACAGAACGAAAACAAACACAAACATTGAACCAAAATACACAATCACGAGTATTCACATTGTTGCACTCAGCTTGAATGCATCAAAATAATATCGTTTTTTTTTTTTTTTTTTTTTAAGTACAAACAACTTTCACCACACATACAAAAACTCCAGGCACTAGAGGTAAAAATTATGCTGTCTGTAATATGATTTTTGTCAACATTCGATTTGTTGTCCCATAGATGCTGACATGATTGGCTTCGAGTTTATTAAGTAAAGATGGTAATGCATATTTTAATGATGTAAAGCCGTAATTTGTACGGGGTATTGAAACGTTCCAAATTTCACCGTGACGTGTGACATATTTATGGTCTAGTTTTGCTAAGCCTGACAGTGCGAAAAGGAAAAAGATATTATTATGTTTTAATGCCATATTATACGTCACCAGCAGGCGAAATTTGTACAAGTGGTCAATAGGAATGACGTTATGTTTAAGAAAGAGCTCTCGAGAAGGATGCAAGAATGGAACATTTCCGACAATTCGAAGAACCCTCTTTTGGGTTAGTAGTAGTTTTGTTATATTTTGCATCGTTGTTTGGCCCCAAACTAAATGGCAATACACGTAGTGAGTGTAAATTAAAGAATAATATAAAAGTAATTTAACACTTGTTGGAAAGACATCACGATTCTTACAAAGGAGACCAATAGATTTACGAACTTTTTGATGTATATAATCAACGTGCTCATTCCATGACAACGATTCAGTGAAATAAACGCCCAAGATTTTTACCGATTTTACCACTTGAAGTGTTGAAGGTCCTAAAGTTATTTGAAGCAAATTAGGTACTTGTCTATTTCGTGGTCGAAATAACACACACTTAGTTTTATCCGCGTTTATTTTTAGCCCGTTTACTTTCGTCCACAAATCGATGTTTGAAAGGACTCTTATTGCCGTGCTCTCTATTTCATCCGCTGTGTGGCCCTTAATAAAAATAGTTGTGTCGTCAGCATAAGAAACAACGTTCGCCTGTGGTACACTATTTTCAATATCATTAATAAAAATAATAAATAAAAGTGGCCCGAGCACACTACCCTGAGGTACTCCGGTTTCAATTTTTTGAGTAGTTGAAATATAGTTGTTAATGGTAACGAATTGTGTACGATACTGCAGGTAAGATCTAAATAGGTCCAGAGCAGTTCCACGAATACCATAGCGCTCCAACTTTTCCAGCAATATTGTGTGATTAATTAAGTCAAACGCTTTCGAAAAATCGATATATATACCCAAAATAAGTTCCTTGTTTTCAAAGCTTTCAATGATCTGCTGTTTTTGTACCAGGAGCGCAGATTCCGTTGACCGGTGCTTACGAAAGCCATGCTGACTATTAGAAATAACAGAATGTCTCTCTAGGTAGGAATAAAGTCTCTGATGAATTATTTTCTCAAGACCCTTTGAGAAAATGGATAACAATGAAATAGGTCTATAATTTTTAAACATATTTCTATCGCCACCTTTATACAAAGTGACCACCTTAGCGCACTGCATTGCTTTAGGAAAAACACCGGAAGAAAGCGATAGATTAAATATATACGTTAACACAGGTGTCACAATATCTACGACATACTTAATCGGTCTGATATTGAAATCATTTACGTCTTGACTTTTGCAGTTTTTTAGGTTTCTAAAAACTGCGAGCACTTCACACTCATCTGTCGGACTCATAAAAAAAGAATTTTCGAAATTACGATCGATATAACCACAAGCATCGGGTCCACCTTGAGGCAGATCTACATCACTGGATTGGTTTACTAGGTAACTATTAAAAGCATTCGCCAGAGCAGAGCCACACAGTTGAACATCTCCCCAGATTACTTTATCTAATGTTTGACGTTCACGGTTTGGATGCAATACATTGTTTACCCTTTCCCAAAGAACACGTGAATCTTTGTTATCATCTCTTGTAAATAGACTTGTATAGTATTCAGATTTGGCACGCCTTTGTAAACCAGTTAATTTATTACGATACCTCTTAAAAGCTTTAAGGTCTTCGGAGTCCCTTGTTTTTAAGAAGCGCTGGTACATGCTGTTTTTCTTACGTATTTTATGCAACAATTCCCTCGTCATCCAAGGCTTACGTATTTTTTTACATAAATTGACGGTTCTGTAAGGAAAGCACTCATCGTACAATTTTTTAAATGTTTGTAAAAAATATTCATATGCACGGTTGACATCTGTCTCCGAGTAAAGGGTGTCCCAATTTACTGAGCATAAAACATCTCTGAAGACCGCCATTGTCGCGTCTGTAACATTTCGCCTTTTTAAAGTATTTCGTTTTGCTCTGTGTTTTGTTTTGTGTAACTTTTTTATTAACATAAATATTGGTAGGTGATCGCTGATATCGGCGCCAATAACATCAGCAGCTATGGAAGAGACATCATAATTCGTAACAAAGAAATCAATTAAGGTAGAGGTGGAGTCAGTAATTCTCGTCGCTTCAGTCGCAATATAGTCAAACCCATTTACTTCAATGACCTGTACTAAATCCCGCTGCGCTGTTGTGTTTACAAGCATGTTAATATTAAAATCCCCACCAAGAAAAACAACGTATCGGTTCTCTGCTACAAAGTTACAAAAAGTGTCAAAGAAGGAAACAAACTTAGATACATCTCCAGATGGCGGCCGATACACAACAGCGAAAACACAATCCTTGTGGGAGACACACAAGAACTCAAAGTCATCCGTAATTTGAGTGAACTCAGATATAGGTTCGCACTCCAAGCTATTATGTATGAGCAGAGACACCCCACCACCTCTTCTTTGTTCCCTACAAAGCGAATAATGCTTATATTGGGGCAGGCTAAAAACATCCGAGTCGTCTTTATACCACGTTTCTGACAACATAACAACGTGAAAAGAAAAGCCGAGACAGTCAAATAGTATATCAAGCTCGTCAAGTTTTGATTTCGCGGATCGAACATTCAAGTGAAAGAAAGAAAATTCAACAGGTTGCTCCGCTGCGGCAAAGTTCGCAAAGTCAGTGGGCGAGATAACCATCATAAACCAAAAAAACAAAGTATGCTCACTCGAAAGAGCTAATGACCAAGAGCACGCAAGTCATCTTCACTCGAGATAACATGTGCCGGCATCCTTTCCCCCTGACGTAGAATATGGGAACCCAGTTTTGGTAAAGTCAGTTTTTTTAAATTATTTTGTAACATCACCAATATTGTTTGTGTGTTTTTTTGTTTTTTTTTATCACGGAGATGGGAAGTAAATGTTATCCGTTAATATTAGTATGCACTCAACAATTGTAATAGGGGTTCGAAGTTTTAGTTAGTTTGGAAATGGCCTACAGCAGTAGTGATAACATATCTGATGTGCACATCACAATCGTGTCATTTTGCTGTGGCTCTAACAGCTCCAAATTTGCGCGCGCACGGTCGGTGACTTGACGCTTTCTCAGAGCTTTCAAAGCTCCCCGAGACGGCAGGAGGGAAGGGAAGGAGCCGCTCAGTCTACTTATACCTGTCGGTCACTGCATACAGAACAAAACTCCAGCGTGAAAAATTATAAAATATAGAGTAATTTTAATTAGGATTCTGCAAGTAATGACGATAAAATAAAAAAAAATGAATTGCAAATAAAATTACTTTTTGTCAAAAGTAATGAATTACAATTATAAATATTTAGAATCGTAATTAAATTACCGCAATTCAATTGTCGTCATTGAATAACTACCCAAATATGCCTGGGTGTCAGTGGTGGATTTGTCGGATGTCGGTCATGCATTGGTGCCCGCCTACTTGGCCCGTCGTAGAGGAGGTTGGCGACGCCTCCGGGATCCCTGTTGGCTCTGCCCGTCTGCGTGTCTGGAATGGCCGCCGAGGCGACCGGGGGGCTCGGCTAGAATTTTTTTTTTTTTTTTTTTTTTACCGTCGGAAACGCGGACGCACGCGAACGCGACGCGCATAAGATGACCGTTTGGCGCGTCGGGAAGACGTGTTTCGTGGATGGATCTTAGGGGAAGGTGGACTAAGACTCCCGAGGGTTGGCGCGGATGGTTCTGTCTCCTGCTGTTGACTGACAGAGGCCGTCGAAGCTCCCCCTCTGGCGAACATAGACACTGAAGACACTTGCTGGGTCGAGTGCGATACCACAATATGAACGTCGATATTATTTGAATTGTAAGTAAACTCAAAGGGTACTTGGTGCAGTGTGGCAAAGCTACCCCACATCTGCTTTGAACAGCGGAGGTCGTTTTAGCAACTACATCAGTATTTATTCCCGTCGAAATACTTATTACTTTGAGATACCGTGATGCTCGGAGATACTATGCATTATATGTAATATGGACAAAAACAAGGCAACAAATCTCTAACCTTCGTTATTGCTGAGGCGGTCACCAGCGATTAGGTCTCGTTCAAGCAATGACTAGAGTCGTTATTCTGGTCTTGTGCATGCGTCTGTATTTACTGTGTATGTGGCATCTCTATATGCTGTGCCTTACTTGCCAACCTGTTTCTAAAAACAAGACAAAAATTGTATGCTACTAAAATTGTTTGCACCCGGTTTTTAAGGGTGTTTCCCAAGCACAATGAGGGTGTCACCTGGATAACGCTAATTTAAACACTTAAGAGTGCAAATCTTTTTAGTGTTTGAAAAGGGCGTACCATTTGTTCTCATATATCAGCGGAAGTGGGTTTGATTGCTCCTCTCCCCCTCCCAGGAATGGAGCCTGCCGAACCCGTGGCGGAAGGTGAGTTTGTGTCGCACTGGGTGAACCTGTGTGATAAGGGACAGTGCTTCAGAATTTCTACGCTGGCGGGTTTTGTGAATACACGTTGAACATTTGTCGGTTTTTAGTGACGCGGAAATACGTTTCACTTTCTTTACACTTCTGGCGACGAAAATAATCTCCGACGGTTCGAATACAGTGCAGCAGATGTTAGCCAACGTATTCTTCTGCCCCAGTGACTAGTTTTGTTGTGAACTTTCTTTGTTATGACGGCCTCGTTTCGCTTGACAAGGCTATAAGGTTGTTTCTTTCGATTGATATTGTTTGACGGAGCGGGAATTCGGAGTCGCAAAGCCATATTTTGTTATGACAGCAAGAAATTTTGGCTGTTCGTTCGCCTTGTTTGACTAGTCTATTGCAATATTATGATCTTCGGACGGGGACGGGGACGGAAACAGGGCTTCTTTCATTGAGAAACATCATACAATGGCACAAAGTATAAAAACCTCCTTTAAGGTTTCAACGTTCTTGAAGAAGGAAAGAAGAACAGACGATATGTCCGCTGACAGCATCTTTGGAGTTTTCAAAGACTGTGCAGCGGGACTAACTTTTAGGAAGGATTACAATTTCTAGATTTACAGTTACATCCTCATTCCTCAGGTCTTTTTTGGGGCCTTCCAGCAGAGATTGGAAAAGCCAGTCCTCCTTTTTGCCAGTGCTCACTCCAAGTCAGTTAAGCATAGCATAGTGAGGTCACTTTCCAAGTGCTCATTCTCCAAGTCGCGTACGGATGTCTCCGAAAGTAGCCTCAAGTTACCTCGTCAGAGGTTAAAAAAAGCAGGATTTCCTGTGAACCTACTTCGTTCCACCCTTTAGAGATTCATTCTCCGGCCACAACTTCCGCAAGCTGTTGCCAAAAAGAAAGGTCAATTCGCTGTGATTCCCTACATGCACAATTCCGCGCACCGTTTAACATCTATCGTGTCCAAGCTGGACACGAGTGTGGGTTTTTCCTGTCGTAGGCGCCTTAAGCAGTTGTGTAAAAAAGTTAATGGGAGCGACAGTTCCAGAGGGTGCAATGTAAAACATGCCAATAAGTTCGTAGAGTGCGAAGAAAGAAAGTTTTATTCAATTCCACTAAGCTGCGGCCGTCAGCACGTCGGACAAACTGGGAGATGCGTTAACCATCGACTCAGAGAGCACAAAACGGAATCATCAAAGGCTTCAAATGAGACATTTCACCCAATCGTCGTTCACAGCTTCACGTGCGATGAATGTACTCCTTATTTCTCGGATACTAGAGTACTGGGCGGGCACAACACCAAATTTGGGAGAAAAATCATTGAATCATTTGCCATGGGGACTGTCAACAAAAATATTTCTGCACCTTCATTATCACTGACAATGACAGAGGTCGAATTCATAGCACCAGAGATAGCTAGATTACTAATAGCTCGTTGTGACGCCGGCGCTTTTTAAACTTTTATATTATAGTAAAATTCCTTTCCTTCTTAACAATTTTCTCTTTTTCTTTTTCGGGAACGTTAATTGGAACCTTTTGGGGCGGTTTTATATTCTTTGCGCTTCTATGTTGCTGCTCAATGAAAGAAGCAGAGTTTCCGTCCCCGTCCTCGATGTTTTATCCTTTCAAGTATTCGTAAGATAATCCCACTTCACCACACAAAGAAGGAAAATTGCGAAACAATCATTCAAATCATACAAAAACGCGAATAGAGAAACAAGTTTTTTAAAAGAAAAGAAACAGCGCGTTCAAAGCAGGGCGTTATTTCTCAACTGCTCTCGACCAGACATAGGACATCTTTTTTCTTCATTTTGTTTTGTATTTTGCGACGAGAAGAATCGACAAGGCTATTGCTTTTGCTCCCTGCTTCAAGACATATATTTGTTCTTTTATAAAAAAAAGAAGCATTTTGGAAGGCCAGGAGAGGTCAAGCAGCAGTGAGCAGACGAGCCGAAACTTCTTATTTAATGTATAAAGTTCCATTTGAATGAGAGAAGCTGAACAAACTGTTTTCGCAATGAATCATGCAGGTAAGTGTCGGTAATATTGAACAAAACTTCAAAATTGAGGAAGAACAGAAGGGTCTTAACGTCTCACACGTACAATGCGCGACTATTGGCTTTTGAAGGAGATCACAATAAAAGCACCTAGTAGGGCCTCCTTTCCAGTCCTTTGCAAAGTTACTTTCTACCGTTTGTCATATTCGCAGTAATATTTATACACATTTGTTTTCAAAAATTGACTCCAATTGCTATTTCGATTTACAGTTTTTGCTCAACTATTGGTTCCCATGCAATTCCTTGGGGCTAAATTGTTTTGGGGTGAGCTGTAGCTGCCATCTAAAATTAGCACGAAAAAAATGTCTTTGCTGCTTTTTAGATAACGTACACATTCAATATCCAATTCGTATTCGAAAAATGTTGATATTGGCACATCCCTATGTATGTTTCATTAGAACATTTTTTGTTTGGAATACCCTAGTGGTTTGATTGTTGCACCACTTAACACGACTGCACCCGAGTGCTCGCACTGCTATTCTGCTACATTTCGCCGAAATGTAAGACATCGGCGCCCAGATTGTGAAATATCTTTCTGTTTCTCAACACCTAAAGTAATACATTGAAGCCACTGAGGTCGTTATAGCGTGCACACTCAAATTGTCGAAACTTTCGATTTCGCGTTCGACTATTCAACGTCCTTATCTAACGCTGACGGTTATTTTAAGTATTGCAATATTTGATATTTTTTGCGGGCTGTTTTGCCACATTAGTTCGCTCCAGTAAGTGTGCTCCTCGCCGTGCACTAGTACACTGTGGAGTGAACATCGCGATTTTGTGTACCCGTTTACAGCAGCATTAGCGCTTCTCGGGTATTAGAAAAAAAAAGTAACTTGGTGACCTTCCAGTATCATTTAAAAAAAATAATAGTGCAGTTTTTGTACAGGGTATTTCATTTGGTGGGTCCAGCATTTATTAAAGGGGAACTTGCATTAGTGTTCCTTTAGCCTTCGGACAAATTTGTTGGCCATGGTGTTCATTAGAAAAATGCTCAATGTTACGTATGTAACAAAATTAATTATTAAACTGAATTTTTTTATTGTTGGATGCATAATAGAAATTTATACTTGACTCTAGACGTCATTATGGTCTAACAGTGACGTGAAAGTATGACTAAACATCTTATTTGGTGCTACAGGGCGAGAAATGTGACCATACATCGCCTCCTCTATACTCACAAAGCCTGGCAATTCGACGACGGTGCCAGAGAGCGCCCGGTCACAGATTTGGAGCGCGAAGATCTGGTAGCACAGAATAGTTCTCGGTGAAGCTGGTAGTGAGCGCACAAGCTTTTGCAGTCGCGAGGACGCGCGAGGAATGCAAGGAGCACGAGCGGACATTCCATCGCTCGGGAGAAGTGTGTTTCGGTGTCTCGCCGCAGCGGGGCGCCCGTCACGTGGCTCTCCTCTAATCTGTTGTCTGCCGCTCTTCCTTTCACTTTCGGCGGCCGCGTCTCATGGCGATCTGCCAGGCTTTGTCAGTATAGACGAGGCTATGCCATAGTACATGGATTCAAAATGAAATTAGGTGTCCGCGAAGGAGGTAACATCAGCAGGGCCACTCAAGTGCAGGACGGAAGGATCGACGTCACGGCCACTCTTTACCCGCTTAGTTTTAGATTGAAGTCGATTAAAAGGTTAGCATTTCTTGCATCATAGTACCCTTTACCAAGTTTTTATTCAAAAATTTACATCACGGCTTGGGCATAATGATGTTGAGCTTCAATTCACTAAATACATTACGCCTTCAAAAAAAAAAAAAAAAAATTAAGGTTATTTAAAACTTTTTAGATAATAAATTACTTCCAGGGCTAAACCGACCCCAACAAAAGTTTTCTTCCTAACTGGTAACTAGCTGGTAGTAGTTAATTCCATTTTTTGAGGTTGCCAGACTCTCCATATCTTTCATTTATTCTTTGTTTGTTTTTCTCTCTCCAAAAGTTGGGTTGTAATCTTTGGACAAGCTGTGTGCGGCCGTAAGTTGTAACTATCATGTCCGACAGTTCTCATTAAAGCAATTTACGTATAAGTGGCATTAATAAGCTTTGATATTTAAACTAGGAACAGAATACTAAAGCCCATTGTCAATGCTGGAGCGTGACCTTCTGAGTAGCTATATTCTTTCAGAAAGACAGTGAAGTTTGCATACTGCGAGAGCATCGTGGCGTGCATTTTGTTGAAAGAAAGCCTCTCGACTCGCAGTTTGTCTAAGTCATTCATAGATGAAAACTTGTATGATTCGGGTATTGCTTTGTTGACACCAGCGCTTGTGCAACAAGTTCAACTGTGAAGTGTTCAAAAGAGCTCCGAGGTGCCCCAACTTCACAGAGGCTTATTGCGAATTAGGCGCCGTGTAACCAAGATTTTGAATATCGTCCAAAAATCCTCGTGTAGTCTTAATTATTCCTGTCCTTCGCTGGGGCGAGCCAGATGCCTTTCGATGGTTTGGCGACTTAAAGCCCCAAATTTTTTTTTTTTTTTTAGTAAAACTGTTAAGTAATTTCTTTTAAGCAAAACCTTATTCCTGATATCTGGCACGAAGGAGGATTCACAGTTTTCTACTATATGCCATTGATATTTATATTAACACCTATTTTATCCCAGGAGAGCCACAGCACAGCAGAAAGCCCATACCGTGCGACGCCGCATCTATAATGATGCAAGGGTTTTGTGCAGATGCAAGCGAAATGGTGATGATGGTTCAAGTGGAGCTTTTGGGCGAGGGTGAGGAGTTGATGTTGCGGGTTATGTCATCTTTGTTTTCGGTCTATGCTGCGGCCGGTTGTGGGGTGTTCTCGTAGGAAAACGTAGCTATGAACCCGGGACAAAGATGAAGCCATGTAGCGTCCGTGGCTAACTTAAAGGGGCCCTGCAAGGACTTTTTTACTGGTTTTTAATTTGCACCGAACCTGAGCGCACTGAACGTAGTAACTTAGTAAAACTGTTCGTTTCTCGAAATTCACTTTATTTTAAAAGTTATAGGCAAATTAAGATTACAAAAACAAGCAAAAAATAACCTCCCTCATGACGTCCTTGGTTGCTTGAGTGGCCGTGAACTAGACGAGGGGTAGTGAGCAGCTCAGCGACCGCTCACGGCTGCCGCACTCCGTGTCGACGGCGCGAGAGGGCGCCACTAAAGCATGTTCTGGATAGGCTGTATGCAGCGGGCAGCCAGAGCGGCTCTCATTGCATTTGCTGCGCGATTAAACACTAATTCGGCATGACACTTCATTGGCCACAAACGACAGCAAACACGGGGTAAAGGTTAGTTCAGAATGGGAGCCACTTCGCGCTGCCATACCGCGAAACGGCTAAACCGCAAGACAAAGCTTCTCGCCGAAGGCCTTCGGAACGCTCGGAGGCGGTCGGATCCTCCTGTCCTTACGACCGCAGCGCCGCCGCGTACATTCGGGGCCTTTCCGTGTCGGCGCCTGATCCCACTACTCCTTTCTAGTATGCGCCGCCTTTTCCACCGCTTGGTGGTGGATATGTCGACGGGTCATTTCTTGTTTTCGTACTTTATAAACTGCATTTGTTTCTTTTCTGATCTAAAATACTGAACAAAAACTACTTTTATAAATAATTGAATCGGTTCGCGCTACTTATATTTTGTATTTCGACTAAAAAGAAACTTTTAGCGGCTCTGACCAGTAGTAAGCCCAGGACCAAAGACGTCACATATCGCGCGCTTTCGGTACCGCGGGTCGCCCTCGTCGGTAGAGGAGGTTTCCGCGTCGTTCGGTTAAAATATGACGCACTGATATTTAGTTACTCTCTCCGTGCCCGCTGGCTTGCCCGAACCCCAAGAGACGTGGAAACCGCAAAAAAAGTAGACGCTTAAATATGATTGCAGGGCCCCTTTAACTCTTCATTCCACCCAATTTCCTCACCCTCCAGAACGGTTGACGACGGAGGAGGCGGAGACGCTGTCCGACCTGAAGTGTGCTCGTGGTCAAGCTGTACGAGAACCTGACCATAAGCGAGTTCCAACTGGAGCAGGAGCCGAGGCTGTTGGACTGACTGCACCTGGTCAAGGAGCAGCTCGCACACCTTGAACAGATCCGATGTCCAACGGTTCTTTACCGATTACAGAGAAACCACTCCCACAGAGCTCTTTGATTTTGGATGGTACCACACTGTAAAGAACTACTTGAACCAGTCAGATGGCAAGGAATGGAATCATGCTTAAGAGCAACAAGCAGTACCAGGTAACCAAGAAAGTTTTGTTTAAATCTTGTGCAATATTTTTTTTAGTGAAGTTTTGTGGTATGCTTATTTTTGAAACGTTTTGCTGGTATTATGTATCAAGTGTTCAGATACTGAGTAGTTGTCTATAATAACGAGCTATATAAGCGAGACGAAAACGGCGCATAAAGAAAATAAGGACAGGAGTAAAGTAGTAATTTGGCTAGTTGGTACTTCAACATGATAAAAGAGCGCACAGAACACGAAGGAAGAGAAATGCCATTTCTCTTTCTTCGAGTTTTGTTCGCTGTTTTATTATGTTATAAGGACTAGATATTGCTTCTGGCCGTACCTGGCCTGGTAGGCATTTAACTACCATGAAACACAGTGACCAGTTCCCTTTACCATTTATTAGTCTTACAGCAAACGCGAGTTCATTGAAAACTGTGCAGCATACGTCTTTAAGGGCGTGAAAGGGGACACTGAAGAATAAAGGCTACCACGTTGTTTCTTTTGGTGTAAAACTATGCAAGAATTAGTATATTAAACAGTGAAGTAGGAAAAGTTACTTGGGAAAGAGTGCTATCAAATGCATAGTCACGAGTATCAAGCTCCACTAAGCTCTTTTGTTCTACTCACATTCGTCCAGAAAATACAGATCACTATGTAACTTCGCATAGCTCGCTAAAAAAACACATTTTCAACAAGAACTTTTATGCTTAAATCACTATACACTGGTGTCTGTGACAGTAACAGTAGTGAAGCAAATAGCTACACCAAAGTACACTATGCTCGTGGGTTCGTCAAAATCTTCAAGTCATGAATTAATATTATTTTTTAATGACGTCGGTTTGCCATCCGGCATAGATTTAAAGGTGAAACTTTATTTCCGTTTCCTGGAAGAAATCCAGAAGGGAAGGGTGGTGCGGGCCACGTGTCCAACGTTGAAAGTCTGGCGGCCGGTTAGGATGGAGGCCCACATGGCTAAAATGGCGCCGACGGGTCGCTTGAAGGCAAGGGCATGTCCAAAGGAGATGCTGAAGATCCGCCTCCCGTACTGGGGTGGGACAAAAGAGACAGCAGGTGGATACTGTGGTATGATCCCATCTGGCGCGAACAGCCGGTGTGATCGCTGCATTTAGACGAACTCTTTGGAGCAAAACCTCTTCTAGGCGGGGGAGGCCGCCACTGAGGTTGGAACCAAATGGAGGAAGAAGAGCTCGTGTGGTGCGCCGTAGAGTCTCCTTGTGAATGACCAGACTATCTAAGAAAAGGAACCGGGCAGACTACCATTTGAGGATGACACGCTGCACCTTCCGCGGCATGAGCAGGAATGATAGAACGGCGAATCCAGCAGACTGAGACCGGGCGGGGGCACTCGGCCACAAACCGATGAAAATCCGTTGCCGCACTGAAGGAGCGATCAACACGACGTAGGGCGTAAACAGCCTGCATTAAGTCGGTGTAGAAAGAGACATGATGAGGACGAAGAGTAGAACTAATCTGGCGAAAGAGCGGACAGACCGACTTGGAGAGCCACCAACTCTGCAACCACCGAGAATAGAGGGATTTCCAGGAGGTGCGAACACGTTTGATTCACAGTCGAGATAGAGGAGCAAACGAGGCTTGTCTGGAGCCTTGATTTAGTCAGTTCAGCATCTACATATGCTACCAGATCGTCGTCCTCGGACGCTAATGAGGGAGGACAAAATATTGTGGATCCAGTAGGAAAAGAATTTTGATAAGCCTGTCTGAGGCCGCCACTAGCTTTGTTGTCTGTCACGTGACAGTGGTTCCAAGGGGGTAACGATGTATCAGGGGGGGGGGGGGGGGGGTCCACTAATGGCACAGACGAATTCGCGCAATGTACTAAGACAGCCGCTAGAATTACGTTAATGTTTAAGGCCGGGCTTGACGTTGTTGAATCAATTCGTCTAATTGAGTTCAAATGCGCCTAAGCTTGAAGTGTAGGGACCGACGTTAGCCGGGGGAGGTTCGTAATGGCACGCATGTTTTCCCGATTAAGAGTTTCTAATCGACCCCATTCGGCCTGCGTAAGGCGCTGAAACTGGGTCTGGTAAATAAGTCGAGGCTGGAATATAGAGCAAACCAACCTCCGTGCAATATGTCAACGCTCCCCCCCCCCCCCCCCCCCCAGACCGCTCAGAGATACGGCGAAACAGGTGCAGCATGCTGGAAGCTGACTTGCGGACGGCACGAAACCAGAGTGACGCTGAGCCAGTGGTAGTCAAGTCTCCACCGACCACGCGGAGTGTAGACACCTCCGTCAGGACTCGTCCGGCGAGGGTTAGCCTTAGAGGATTTCGATAGGGCTTGCGGCGGTCCCATCTGTTAGCAATAGACAAGTAGGCAGTCTTTTCGGGTGAGAGGGTGAGCCTCACCGAATTGCATCAGTTTATAGTAGTGTCCAGCGCTACTTGCAGCCCCCGTGTTTGACGCTCCAGAGGGGAGTGAGAGGTCCACACTGATATATCATCCGCGTACATCAGAAAGCGGACATCTGAGATATCCGAGATATCACAAGCCAATGGTAGGAGCACTATACTGGGTGTCACAAAAAAAAATACACATTATTTTTTACCGCAAAAATGAACTAGGCATCGTCGAACGCTCATTCTCCGCCCAAAGGTAGCGCTAGAGGTCACAACCAGATGCCAAAGTTTCAGCCCGATCCGATACGTTATTCAAAAGTTATAAGTGATTTTCTGAAAATGTCAGTGTGAAAATGGAGCCCATTTTTGCCCGTTTTCGGTTTCTGGTGCCATAGAGCCCCATGTATTCGAAAACTCCGTCGGCCGCCATTTTCCCATTGAAATTTTCAGAAAATGGCTTATAACTTTTGAATAAGGTACCGGAATGGGCTGAAACTTTGGCATCTGGTTGTGACCTCTAGCGCTACCTTTGGGCGGAGAATGAGCGTTCGGCGATGCCTAGTTTATTTTTGCGGTAAAAGAGAATGTGTAATTTTTTTTTGTGACACCCAGAACATCAAATGTTTTATTAAGACAAGGCGAGCACGTGCAACGTGTGTAGCTACGTTCCCAGCCTTCCCCTTGGGGCTTGGATAATTCGGCGGAAGGTCCACTATCATTGGTCTCAACGGCTTGGCGATTGAGAAAAATAACGGTGCAAGCATTCTGCTTCTCTCGGTCTAATGATATCTTAAAGCACTTTTAAAAGGGGAAATAATACTTTTAAAAACGTCTAAAAGAAAGAGAACCTTAGCTCCCTGCTGCAAAAACGTAAAAAAAATGTGCAAAGCGTAAAAAAAAAAAACGCTCGTGAAAATAATTTTTTAAGGGTAATGGATCTACCCTCACTCGGTTCTGTCGAAATTTCGGAAATGAACCCCATAAAACGGAAGCGGAAAATAAAATAAACAAAAAGCGATTAATTGACGACAGACGAAAAACGAGAGAGAAAGAAAAAGGAGATAGGAGCAAGGACGGAATGTAAGTGCACCGAGAGCAGCGCATCGGTCGAGATCTCCGCCAAGGATGAGGAATAACTTGAATGGGACGGGGTGGAGGTAAGACGTTTTTGGATACGCCGATAATTCTTGCAGTTGGCGCTCTGAACTTGCAGCAGTCATTCGAGAGAAGCCAGTGTAGAAGAATACTGATGGCCTTATTAGTATGTCGCCACTGTCATGATTGTGCGTCAGAGTAGATCAACGCATGGTGATCGCGATTGCACTTGTCGCGCCGAAGCGCACGAAAAATTATCGAAAGGAGGGAGCACGTGTGCAAAAAAACAGACTGAAAATCGCACGAGATTCGGAATGTAATCAATCGTTTAATTCTATAAAAAAACAAAGGGGGGTTTACCGCTCGTAAATCACAAATATAGTTGTGCTAGAAGATGTACGATTGTTTTCCAACGCGTGGTTTGAATATTTGAAAACAAAAGTTGTGTGGCACTATTTCTTCGTATTCAATATATCAAGGAATATTATAGTGGTGCTTCGCGCGTACGTTACATCCTTTTAAAAGTACCATGAAATAATTTCTTTTATTTGAATGAATTAGTTTGGATTGAGATTAGTAAACGGGATAGTAGTTGGAATCGGTTGAAGTCTGAAGAGAAACCAGCGGCCGTGGCCTTTAGTTGTTGAGCCTGGGCCTCCAGGTAGTAGGTTGGCGAGTGCGACACTCCGTTCTTATTTCGCAAGTTGGAGAGTCTCCTCGTAGTCTTAGTATGTTTCTTGGGTCCTAAAGCTCGGAGAAGGGCGAGCCGCAAAGTTCGGGGCCTGTGCGAGGCGTGCGAACTCCGGTTTAACCTCGAAGACAAGGCTCGCAAACATGACGCATCTTTCGTGCGAGTGTAGTGCGTTAACATTGAAGCGTGAGCGTCCCTTTAACCGCCTAAAAAAACTGAAGCCGACCTCTTTAAAAAAGTGGACTGACCGAGGTGCCTCTCCGGAACACCGAAAAAGAAAACTGGACTATTTGCCTGAACGAAGAACGACCGTGCAAACAAGCAAAAAAGTATATATTTTGCAAAATAAATCAGTTCGATATATACGACCATTCATTTCCAATCTCTCAACACTATAAAATATTAAATATAGAACAAATCCTTCCACAAAAATTATCGATTTTATTTTTAATAAATATTGACAGATCACAACACCATTTTTTTATTTTGTATATTAAAATCTCAGCAAATTATTTTCAGAAGCGCGCAACCTAGGGTTCGAACTAATTGTGATAAACAGCACCTTACGTATCTTGTCAGATCTACTCAACACACACCCAAGTATCAGAAGCGGCCCAAGCACACATTTTTTTTATTATAAAAAAAAGTAATTGAATAGTACATACCAAGCCTCTCATGATCTGCAGTTCGTACTAAGTTGACAGTTATGTGATATTTGGGAGTTTTGGCAAGTCGTTTTTTGAGCCCCCGGTTCCGGAATCACGAACGGTGCAGCTGGTCCGTTTCGTGAAATTGTACGTGAAATTTGTCATCGTGAAACTGGCGCAGCCGTGTAAACGATGATGATGACTGTGTATAACCGGTGGCGCCATCGTCTAGAAAACATGTGAAACATTCTGCAACGTGTAAATCCGTGGCGGCTCGTGTTTCCGCCGTAAGACTGATGTAAACAAGACGGCCGGTCGGAATTTCAAGAACTGCAAAGCTAGATAGAGTAAAAGGTATCTGAACGACCGTAAAGGTATGTGGTGTGTCTCCGTCATCTTGAACGATCGTTCACGTTGTGTGCCGTCGAACCAAATCATTTCATGAAAAAACGCTTAAGGTACAGGCGAGCTGGTGGATATTTACCATGTTGAACTTAACCCGAGACTGGGGTAGAAATAGGAAACTTAAAAGTAGAAGGGACAGAGACAAGTGAAGAAGAGAACGTCTTCTTCACTTGTCTCTGTCCCTTCTACTTTTAAGTTTCCTATTTCTACCCCAGTCTCGGGTTAAGTTCCAACATGGCAAATCATTTCGTCTGCTCGCGGTCGCCACAGTAGCAAGTCTGCCCGCAGATCGCAAAAATTTAATAGCATGCGCAGTTGACAGCATTCACGATCGCTTACCATTGTGAGCAGTCCTCTAAATAATTTGGTTCAACCTATCAAATGAATCAGACTAACAGGATGTAAAATCGCCTCCCACTGTCCTCAGCCTAACGCTCGGCTGGGCCGGCGGGATCAATCGCCAAATCAACCGCCATCTTTTTTTTTTTTTTTTTTTTTTTACTTTTGTTGTGACGACTGCGGTGACGACTCCAGCGGCCGGAATGGGAGAAACGAACGAGAAGAGCCTCCCGACGCCCCGAACGTCTCGCGCGCGCATGCGCAGTGTCGTCGCCGATGCATTCGAGGGCGAACCGTTCGTGTAGAAACAACATGCTAAAACTCCGTATTGTGTCTGATAAATATTTAAATTGCTGTATTTTTGCATAATTATTTTGTTTTATATTCCCGTTTCTCTCTCGAGTGCTATACAAAGGGTCTGGAGCCTCGTCAGAAGACAACTTGTCTTCTTTTGCCCCAGCCCCCAGATTTTTTGTGTGTCTCAAATAAAGGATACATACATATATATAATCCATGCCGGTCTTCAGGAACTCATATAAGCCACATCTACTCGAAGTGTAGATTACCCAGTTATTTCATTAGCACCTATACCCGTTTTCACCTCAAGAGAAAAGCAAGTTTTGCGCATTTTTCATACGCGGCGCGAAGTAGTTCTTACGAGATTGCGTTATCGAAGGAAAAAGCGATGCTTTTGGCGTTTGGAACTTGTATGTCTTGATAAGACAGTATATATCTAATCTATGATTCCCCTACATATATCTTAATTATCCACATAAAGGGGGAAATCAGTAATGCTCCGCGAGAAGCCGGACTTTTTTTACTCTGGTTCTTGAGGTGAAAACTGGTATAGGTACATAATGTCGCCGATATTAACATCTTGCTAAGCCCATTGACTCGATGCTTACTGGTAAGACTGTCATTGTTTAGTTTATTTTTTAAAAAGTAAACGTCATTTAATTTATACTACCTGAATATCGGTTGGTGTAAGGGTCTGATAGTTTCCTAGTCGTTTGCGCCCGGCAAACTACCAGAAGCAATCGCGTGACAATGCCAGTAAACAATCTCAAATTCTTTACTCGCAAATGTTATAAGCGATCGTTGGAACGTTTCAAGTGAAAATGGGGCCCCTTCCCACTCGCCGACACCATTCGTCTCTTTATGTATTCGTCGGCTTCGTCGGCCACCATTTTCTTATTGGAAATTTCTGAAAATCGCTTTTTGAATCGGATGTTGGTCAAGCTATGAAACGTTGGCATATGATCCTGACCGCTGGAACTACATTTGGGTGGAGGCTCGTTTGGCGATGCGTACTTTACTTTTGCAGCAAAGAAAAAAAAAATATTTCGAAACATTTGCTAAGAAAAAAATTAAAATTGGTTGTGTGTTGCCTGTTAGCTGCGTAAAAAAAAAGGGGGGGGGGGGGCAGTGGTTGTTGCCGAACTCTGTGCGTACGGATCGGCAGGTAGCTGAAAAATGACTTGTACAGTAACCATTAGTCTTCCGGTTTCATTACTTCGCGTACAGCCGTCTTGGAATCTGTGTCATTTTTTTTTATTTCGCTTAGGCTCTTTTAATTAAATATTCAGATTTCTTTCCAACATTGACACATATTGAGAAAGGTTTTAACTTCAGAGAGGGGTGGTGGTGTGGGGGGGGGGGGGGGGTGAAAATGTATTCAATTTGTATATAGTAATCTTAACTCTTTGAACGGTGAAATTAATCTTTGGATTGTAAATACAATAAAACGACTGTTAGAACAATTTTGTTCGGGTACCTGGCTGCTCCGGAACCCAGGTCATTTTTTTTTGTAATTCGAAATCTTTGCTACAATGTTTTTAAAAAAAATATTTTTCTCGCTGCCCCAAATTAGAGAAAAAGCGGCTATAGAAAAAAAAAACAAAAAAACATGACCGCTTTTTAGATGTTTATGTCGAAAATACAATTACACACATACACACAGACGCACGGGCAAATAAACACAATCAATGGCAGAATAAGAACCCAAGGCGCGCTTCGCCCACACGCGTAATGCGGTGACTCGGCTTTCGAGAAAATAGTGCGTCGTCAGCGGCGCGCCGTGGCAACGTCAACAACTTCTGGTTTCAGGCGTGAGCGGAAGGCGTGAAGCTCGCGGACGATCGAGTGTGACGCCATCGTCGCGGGGTGATGCGCGGCTGTTGAGAAGAGGGCCCCGTAGTCACTCCGCTCATCTATCACACGAAAGTCACTAAGTTTCTCTGCAGACATGATGACAGAATTATCCGAGGATAAGTCTCAAGGATGCTCCAAGCAGGTTTGCCCTTCAGACATATAACATCTTTAAAGAGAGGTTTTGTGTGACCAATGTGACACACTGATCTCTATGTCTATTTGCTGGATCGCGTTTGACCAGGGCCGCCTGTAGACGGGAATATGGCCACGGTCGGCCATCTTTTTGGTAGAGTTATATCATATCTAGCCATCATAGTAATATGGCGGACAGCGCAATGGCGGCAGGCTGCCATAAAATAGCCGTAGATCTAGTACACTGTCTACCATGGGTGATATTTCGTGCTTGATTGAAGTCGTTCGACGAAGTAGATTCTTGAAACCCGGCGTGAACGGTAGCCTCATCTTTGAGGACCCGGCGAAAGTTCTACGAAAGCGCAGCACCGGGGGAAAGCAGCGCAGCTCGCATCGAAAGCAGACTACGTACCGGCGTCTGCTTTCGATGCTTCTTTCGATGTGGCTTTCGATTCGTGCTGTGCTGCTTTTCCCCGGTGCTGCGATTTCGTGAAACTTTCACCGGGTCCTTAAAGATCGGGCTACCGTTCACGCCGGGTTTCGAAAATATGCTTCGTCAAACAATTTCAATCAAGCACGAAATATCACCCACGCTATTTCGATGTGAGCCTGCCACCACAACTGCCACAACGCTGTCTGCCATGGATGGATGATAGTGGCTGCAGCAGCTGTACCTTGGCTAGAGGTATACCAAAAAGATGGCCGCCAGTGACCGCATTCGCGGAGCGGGCAAACGCGACCCAGCAATGAACCTCTTGGCGAATATGTGCTGCCACCTAGACACGCGAATCGGTTCGAGACTAGGTGACTGGAAAACAACGTGCTCCCAAGGCCTCTCCCACCCGTTCCACACCCAAAACGTTAGCTACATCCTGTTCACCCATTGAGGCGATGTGACCTAGATACGGCGCCCCCAAGCTCACCTTTGTCCCCATCGTGCGTAATCTTCCGCCCCGAGGTCGACACAACGAAACCGCTCAAAGGCGAGAAATGCAAGATGGCGGATTGTTTGGAACTAGATACTCTCGAACCCAGACGCATGAAATACTCCGCGCATGCGCACCGCGTATTTCTACAAAAGGTCCATTGTCATAGGGATCAGTGATGTGACACGACTGCCATTCAACAAAGGGACTCAGAGAGAGTCTGCCGACTGTCTTTTGTATGATGTAATAGCAGTGGGACCTTGGCTTAAGATGTTTTACCTTTTGTCGTTGAGTGCACTATACGATTGTAACTTCGACAGATGACACCGCTGCATGTGAAGGCTCAAGGCTGGTTCACACAGACCCGTTTTCTTACGTTACGTTACGAAAAGTCACCGGGAAAGTTGTGCTTCGTATTAAGCGCGGCTACTAATTCAAGGAGATAGCCTGGCACGCGACATTTGAGACACGAATGTTTCAGTGACTTAAACGTAACGTAAGAAAACAGTGCTGTGTGAAAAGATGAACCGAGCTCAACTCCTTACGTTACGTTACAACGAGCCTTGTGTCACGGTAATTCACGGTAATTCACCGTCCTAGCACGTCGTCACCGAAACATTCGTGTCTCGAATGTCGCGTGCCAGGCTATCTCCTTGAATTGGTAGCCACGCTTAATACGAAGCACAGATTTCCCGGTGACTTTTCGTAACGTAACGTAAGAACATGGGTCTGTGTGAACCAGCCTTCATTCACATAGACCCGTTTTCTTACGTTACGTTACGAAAAGTCACTGGGAAATTTGTGCTTCGTATTTAGCGTGGCTACCAATTCAACCAGATAGCTTGCCACGCGACATTTGAGACACGAATGTTTCGGTGACTTACACGTAACGTAAGAGAACGGTGCTGTGTGAAACGTTGAACCGAGCTCAACTCCTTACGTCACGTTACGACGAGCCTTGTGTTCTTGGTTGCCACGGTAACTCACCGTCCTAGCTCGTCGTCACCGAAACATTCGTGTCTCGAATGTCGCGTGCCAGGCTTTCTCCTTGAATTGGTAGCCACGCTTAATACGAAGCGCATATTTCCCGGTGACTTTTCGTAACGTAACGTAAGAAAACGGGTCTGTGTGAACCAGCCTTAAAACGGGTCTGTGTGAACGACCCTTAAAGAGCTTCTGACACGCCAAAAAAAAAATTTTTTTTCATGCTAAACGTTGCAATGGCATTTCAGGACATTACAAAAAAAATTTTTCACTATTAGCCCCGTGCGCGACCGAAAGCGTCGCTGTGGTCGGCCTTCCACGATTGGCCGAACGCTGACTATGACGTCGGAAAGGGGATTTATCATCGCGGAAATAAGAGGAATGAAAGAACTTTACTTTTGACGGTGTTGGCAGTGTTCCTTTGAGAGCGCAATGATTTCAAGCTTCCACCATGCTAATAACAAACACCATCGAACTTGTTGTTTGCAAGATAATGACGTCACAAAGGGGAACCACAGGAGGGCGCCACCAAAACTTCTCGCCGCTAATAGAGTTGCGTAGTTTGTTTTATAAAAAATAGAAATACGAGGCCCAATTCAAAGTTCCCGCCGTGCACTGTGACGTAACAGTGTACCGCAAGGTGTCGGGGCGGTCAGAAGGGAGGCATCGCCGGAAGTCACGTGAGTTGTATCCCTCCTCGTGCTTACCACGAGCATGTGTAATATTTTTTTTTTATATTTTTGTTATTCTCCGCACCTCCACGAGCGATCCAAGCAGACAAGGTTTCTTTTATTTGCTTTTCATCACTTAATGTTGCTGTAAAGGTAGAAGAAGCGGAGTCAGTGAATTGACGTGATCAACTACAATGCCTAGAAGGTGCTGTGTGCGGGACTGTCCCGGTATTTCAGCAACTGAAGAAGAGATCACACTGCATGCATTCCTGAGAGACATACATCGGCCGCATGAGCACCCAGTAAACTCATGTTCTAGACAAAATACGTACTTTGTGCTCGACGTTTACTTGTACTTGGTACACTCACCAGTTCGTATTGTTTAGACGGCAGGCATCTACAGCCTGGAGAGTATCCAGTGATTCAACGACCTCGGTGTCTCAACCTTCAGCAATGCGATCGGGCGTGCCGCATGCTAGTAATCCTAATTTCTGCGAGCGTTCTAAATTTTTTTTTTTCTTCAAAACTTGATAGCTTGTTTTGCGCCCAGTATAGCCCTGTATCATCGGACTGACGGCATGCACTCGTACACTGGCTTGCACTCGCAACGCTTTCATCATTGACCTCCATCACGTCGATCCACTGACTATTCGTCCTCAAATTTTACAGCACGCAAACTAACCAACGGTGCAGGAATAAAGAGCTAGTGGAACTGAAACTTCGTTTTCTTCGATCGCTCGTACGAAGAGCAGAATAATAAAAAGAAAAAAAAAAGTCTTAGGCACGGTCGCGAGAGCACGAGGAGTGAAACTCACGCGACTTCCGGTTAACCCACTTTTAGTGACGTAGCTCGATGCCTCCTTTCTGACCGCCCCGACACCTTGCGGTACACTGTTACGTCACAGTGCACGGCGGGAACTTTGAATGGGGCCTCGTATTTCTATTTTTTATAAAAAAAACTACGCAACTCTATAGTGAAACAATTTTTTTGTAATGTCCTGATATGACATTGCAACGTTTAGCATGAAAAATTTTTTTTTTTTTTTTTTGGCGTGTCAGAGGGGTTACCCTTTTTTATGTTGATCCGCGCTCCCCCGGCACGCGCTACCAGAGCGCGCTTCTTCTTCTTCGCCGTGGTGATATTGGCGATCATCACACTAAAGGCCCGTTCGCACATGCAGCGGAGCACTATACTCCGTTTCACCTTATGTTGTACCGCAGACAAGGCTAGAAGCGCGAGCTCATAGCGTTGGGAGCTGCTTTTAACGCACGAGAGATGTGCCGCCGAGATGTGCCCTAGAGCAAGGAGCTCGCGCTTGTAGCCTTTCCTGCGGTACATCATAAGGTGAAACAGAGTATACAAGCATAGCGCTAACCTCGGGCTAAGCGCGTGCTGACTGGAGCGTTCACCAGCTTTGTATCGCACCGCCAAAACTGTTGCTGGTGGCAGGCGATAAGTAGCTGACGGCACGTGAGGAGCGCTACATCAGCGCTTCGCTCCATGTGAGAACCGGCCTTTACCTGAATGACCGCATGAATGACCGCGCACCCCAAAGCAACGACAAGACGCGGTGAGGGCGCCACGTTTCACGGATGAATAAACACTGCTTGCCGGGTGGCATCCTAATAAGTATGTTGTCTGTACCTTTGGTGAGAAGGAAGTTGGTCAACCCCAACGGGTGTCTGGTGTCTCAGCTGTAGATGAGGAATTTTGCCAGTACAGTACAACCTCTAACCTCGGGTATCTTGCGTGCATCGCGCCGTAGTGATACACGACCGCACACCGGTACGATGCTCATCCAGATCGAAACGGGCATGGGTAAGGATTGAACCCAGGACCCTTAACAGTGCGACATCTCGCTTCATAAGAGGCAACCTTTATTTAGTAAATCCAGCGGTAAAACGTCAAAGTATATTATTTTGATTTAAGTCACCACAGCTATAAAATCGCGCTCCCTTACCTCTATATGTATTTCTAAACACGACAAATTGATTGAACAATATGGCCGACACTAAAAACTTTTCGGAAGAAACAATTACGGTATATATGAAGTACCGTTTAAATAACAACTTTTTATTGATGCAATTTCTATCATAATCGAACAAAAACAACTAGATTTTTTCGTTAGTTAAAAACTTCTATTTGCTTTTTCTTTTGCGTTGTTGCTTGAGTGCAATAGGACAAGGAGGCCTACCCACCTGTCGGCCGGTCTTCGCTCTGTCAGCGGCTCTGGAACGAGCGAGGTAGCAACTCCAACGGTTATTGTTTTTAGATTGGACACCACATCTTTTTGGGGTAGAAGAAGGACGCATGTTTTAAGAGACGCGGTGTCCGTCCAGTATCCCTTATGTTACGAGCGCCGAGAATTTTGAGCACGATGCGCAACTAGAGTTTTATAAAGCAAAATCAGCATATGTAGCTTATATTTACACATACTTTGATGTTACCAATAAGTAAATCCTTTCTGGGAGGGAGACATGTACACTGACGGGATTCTTATTTATTTGCTGACGCCAAGGGTTCTGATGTTACGGGATTCAAAGATTTCTTCAACTATCATTTTAAACTTCGCAAGGAGCATTGTTTGGCCAAATGTTGTGACTTATTGTCTGCCAGAACGAATGGCCAAATGAGATCGAAGGTGTCTGTTTTACTTATGAAGTGTTCGTTCTTTCTTACTATCGATAAAGCTTGCACCTTGCCTTGCTATGCCAACAAGGAAGGGCAAAAAAGGAAACACCCTTTGCCAGGAACAACTGGCAGCCCGCTCGTATACAAAACACATTTGGATGTGCCTTTGGCCTTTTCTGTCCTATCACCTTTACTCAAAAAACAACAAAGAACTCCGGATAGAATGTTTTATAAACCCCGGTTTAGGTAATCTCAATGACACGCGGCAAAGCATGCGTGAAGGTCTTCCAATAATCAAGCACGCGAACGCGCTTTACTCATAAAACAGACTTCTTTGATGTTCCCTCGCTGTTCATTGGCGTCAGATTCCAACGGACCCGAGAATTCAGTAAAATGAAACTCACCGAGAAGCTTGAAAGCAAAGGCCCTGCAGGGAATTTGCGTCTACCGTTAAACATCAAAGCCCGTGGAGTCAGCAAACAGATCAATGGGAGGCAAATTTTTAATTCTCGATGGTACAGCCTGAAACCGTTCACGGATGCATTGTTTGTACTTTTTTTTAAATAAAAACCGAGTGGGAAGTTGCACGTGCTGGGGTTAACTTAATCTCTGTCCTCATGTTCTCGGTGCCTATCGCTTAAATGTCACGTGACAACCTTAACAGACCGTCTTGTCAGTCAAACGGGTGAGAATAGTGCCGACGTTTCGAACGTGGGCGATATTCGTCGTTCTCAGCTTTTTACGATACTGGTCAAAAGGTGATTGCGGATTACTGATTTCGTGCAAAGTCGCAGTCACACTTCTCATACGCCATACAAAGGTCGGTCTGCAGACAAGGTCTTAGAGGTGCTTCTTCTTTGTATGGCCGTTCTGTCACATTGTTGATAAGAAAACTGGATGTAAACATGTTGGAAGCCTGTACACGTATAATGCTGAACATAATTCGAGCAAGTTTGAGGCCTGTCCATAGATAATTTTGTCAACATGTCGGCTGCGAACACGGTCTTTTCTATTATACATGAGCAGTGCGACTCCGGCTCAAGGGGGTACCTGGGCCTAAATTTTAAACTTTCTTGAAGAATTGATTTTTTGTTTCAATTCTGAGGTTTTTGGTTTTAGAAATTTTTTGTGCACCCTTAAACTAAATTTGATAACCATACGCCAAATAGTTACGTTGATATAAAATATTTGCAACACATTGTGAGGCAGTAACAAGGTCAAGGAGTTCAGTGTTTGAATGCATTTTTCTCAGTTCCACTTTTTGCTGAAAATTTCATACGAAGGAATCTTTTGTTTGAAGGTAAGTGTTCTCATACCAGCAATTAAGATGTTTCTCAATTGAAACTTCTTGGGGAATCGGGCTATCTTCTTTATATTGTTGTAAGTTGAAGTCCTCTTTGAGAAAAATACTGTGCTTTTTCTCATAGAGGACAATGCATCTCCTATTTTGAGGTAATAACTCTTCGTGAAATATTTACATTTGAGTTATAGAAACTAGACAGTCCAAAGTCCCCTACCCCCACTTTATATTCATGCAGCCAAAATGGTGCTTAATAGATTAATTAGCATACCATAGATTTCTTCGAAACAAAAAGTGACACATCTTCTTATGCAGGTACGTGATATTGCCCTAAAGAGATGAAAGTTTGCACAACGCACCAACATCGGATGTTGAATCTCTCCTGCAAATTAATTTATGATCACTTGAGTAGTTAAAAAGTTAGATCTCTAGCCAGTGCCCCCCCCCCCCCCCCCTCCCCCTCCGTAAGCCGCGAAGGACTGAAGCGATGCCTGCACCCAGGTTCGACCAACAACTACCGTAAACTACAATTCAGAAATGCGTTCTAGAACAGTTCTTCGGTTGCCTGCGTCTTGAATCTTTCCGGAATGTGGACCGGGTAGTTTAAGTAGTAAAATCAAAAAGGCCCTCCTGGTGAACCTTTATCTTAATAGAGAAAGTGTTTGCTTATTTTTAAATGCACAATGCAACGATATTGGGATGAAATGTTTCTCACTTTACACAGGCTTACTAGCACTAAAATGAAGAATGCATACTCGCACGTAACGACACTGACCGTGAAGCGTCTTTTTCGTGGCATAATTTGAAACGCAAAAGCAAACTTTTTAAAGGTTCAAAGGTTCAGAGGTTTTTATTGGCTCAAGCTGCCGTAAAGTCAAGAGCCTGAGGCAATCAAAAGGCTAAAGCCCGTGTAGGATATGCTGTTTGCCTCCTCGGTTATACGTGAACAAGTGAAATAAACTAAAAAACAAAAATCGCAAAACTTGATAACGTATAATGGTGATCGAATCGTTGACACAGCCATGAGCGGATTTCCCCGGAGTGACGATAGTCACATGCGGCCCATAGTCTGGGCACGATCACTGAGTGAGCACTCGATTTGGGCTTATGACAATCAATGCCTCGACAAACATTCGGGTAGTGGCTCGTGGCCAATCGCTGCAATTACGAGAATATCCGAACGCTAAGATTATGTGGAACTCAGCACGTGCTCTGTGTTTTATAAAGCCCAGCGCAGGGCTTTGAGTGAGTGATGAGGGGGTGAGTTTACTGAGGAAATAACCGAGAAAAGAGGGGAAATGCTGGACGAGAGGTTAGCCAACCAATAGCGAGGTCATATTTATCGTTTAGCTTGGGAAAAGGAGAGGAGGGCTTGCGACTGTTAGTCGGAATTAAAGAAACAAACGAGAGGTCCGTGGCCTCGAGGAAATCAAGGATGTTCTAGAATACCTTCATCCTGGTCGCTCATGGTCCTTTTGGTAAAAGGAGGCTTTGAGTGTCTTGGTTGTCGATGTTATTTCCCACGATTGCCTTTTGACGATCATCCCTAGGGTCTGCGTGTTTTGAGCACACAAAAAAAATATGTTGCCAATTTTCTGTCAGGTCGCAGGGGGGACCCTTTGAAGCAGCTTCTCGTCGGATGAGGGGCCAACAAATAACGAGACGTTTGCGGAACCAGTTTGGAATTTGTGAAGATTGTTGTTTTGTGAATATTTTACTTGGAATAATTAAAGGTAGTAATCAAGATGCCTTCACGGGCGAGGGTTATTAGTTTGCGCCTCGTTGTGAATAATGCTTTGTACATAGATATACAGGTGATGTCTATTGCTAGTGACGGATTGTCGTGGGCTTCATTGTCTAGGGCAGTCGATTTTGGTTCTTATGTACGCCTATATAATATGGAATCCATTGGCGGCATGACTGCGAGTCGAGGAAGCGAACGGGGCTTTTTTTCTCAATTTTTTTACGCCACTGACATTGTGTGAGATAAAAGCTAACGTGTGTTTTGTATAGTATTAAACTGAAGGGCTCATTCTAAACTGCGTTTACTGAAAATATTAAAAGTGCCCCACCGCGCCTTTAAGACTACGTTTAAAACACACTTTCACAGTCAGAAACAATATGCATAGTTTCTGTAGATACGAGGAACCCCCAGAGAACTTCACTTTCAAGAACTGATCTGCCCCGCATGGCTCCTTTTCACGTTCGCAGTACGGGTTCACCCATGTCTGAACGGATGCGTAGTGTTGCCCCTCTCTGTCCGCAACTCCAGTGGCTTGTTGTGCTTCCGTAGCCAAATGAATGTTCGTGGTGTTTGGGAGAAAAAAAGGACCGCGTTCTTCTCGCCGCAAAAATAAACTACGTTTGGACGAACGCTCAATCTCCGACCAAATATAGAGATTGTGATTAGGGCCAGGTGCCAGCGTTTCAAAATTTACGGTTATCCAATTCAAAACTTGGAAATTTACAGTATGATAATGGTGGCCAACGGAACCCGCAAATACAGGGATTTTAGTGGCGTCTGCTACTGGGATCCCCGCCTCATTGAATAGAAATCTCCGAAACTTGCTCATCACTTTCGAATAAAATAACGGTGAGTTATGTAACTTTGTCTTCAGGTTCGAACCACTAACACTACAACGGCGACTGGTATTTAGTTTTTGCCGCGAGGAAAACAGAACTTTTCTCCTCTCGAATTCCCGGCATTTGGGTTGTTTGCCTTTGGCGCAGACGCCAAGTACGCGTCCGACCAGCCAACGTCATTTGTTTTTCCGCTCCTTCGGCCGTCGACCAGCCCTTGGCTGGCGGCCAGAAGTCCGGCCGAGGGGTGTTTACATACCGCAGATAGCCCGGTCCCGGTGGCCGGGATCTGACGGGAGAAAAAGAAAGATGGTACGCTGTTGTTGTTTTTCTTCCTAGATGATGATCCCTCTTTTCCTCTTGGAGTACGGGAGAAGAGGTCTCTCATCACCGCAGAGGTGGATTGTTGTTATGCCAGTTTGTATACTCAATTCACCCCTAAGCTGGCAGTGCGGTGGAAGCGAGACACTTGTTGGACCAGTCATACGTCTTTCTTTTGCCACGTGATCACGCTCCGGCCCATACCCACGCGCAGAGAGATGAGTCAGGTGATGAGAAAGAGGCGGGTAATTATACTTGCGGGTACGTAGTTCTCACCGCGCTGTCAGCTTAGGAGTGAGCGGAGTTTAGCGTCACGTAAGCCTGGTGAGTGGCTAACGCTGACATGACGTTGATGGTTCTTCCTTTAGTTTCGGATGTCGAGCAGAGAGGATGCCTGGTGTCCCATTTCGGCCACCTCGAGAGCGAGATTTAATTAGACTCTCACCGAGCGCGCCTAGATATATCGCTATACGATATATTCATCCGCAGATAACGCTACTATCTGATAACACCTATGTAGCGTTGCCAAAGGTGCATCGTCACGGCGCTATTTGTTTTTGTGCACTTGTTGTCACCGACCGATCTAAACAGGCATGGTGGATGCGCCGCGATCACGCGCATATTATTTAATGCGCTAACGTTTTTTTTGGTAACCCCCCCCCCCCCCTTTTTTCGAATAAAACAAGTCCTTCTACGTAAATTACGAGTCAACCGTGCTTTAACTAACATGCGACTTCACCCAGAATCAGCCCATTCTACAATAAGCACCCACCCTCGCAATTTCGTGATATTCTAAAAATACGCAAAAGACATATCTTTACATATTGCTGACCCAAGGATCGGCCATCCCCAAGTTTTACATTATTATCTTCACATTTTGAGTAGGCGCTGGCTCGGGAGTTTCCGCTGCATAAGGAACAGTGAGCTAGGCTTATCGATACACTGAAAACACTGGACATATATTCTTGGCACATTCCAACACTGAGTTTTTACCAACGGGCTCCCAGATGAAGAGGACCGACATCCGGCTTCGATTGACTTCGATGCGCCAATCCTAGCATCCAGGCACTGGCTGTGCCTTGTTTGTCGGAAACCTGAAATTGTACATAGCATTCTCACATGATAGTATCTGATAGATTGGGGCGATGGGGACCTTTTCTAGCAGCCCTGGTCACACCATGTGCGCTTGTGCCTTGTAATCGCTTTCGATACACCAACCAGGAGAGTACGGTCACATTTTCCAATGGGGAGCAGAGAAGAAAAAACCGCCTTTATTTAATGAGTATGTTTGAGGCACTAGTAATCAAATTACTTTTCGAATGATGCCATGTACACATGTTTAGTGTCATAGCCAAAACAGTCCTGACCAGTGCCTTGATTTCAGTACAATGCTACAGGTACAAAAATGAACATATAAGCTTAAAACTGCTCAGCTATAATTACTGTTGTTTTGCCTACATTATTAAAAAATACTCGGCTCCAGAAATGCACATTGTCCTCTGGAAGGTATGCCTAGTGGCCCTGACTGTAATGTGACTGGACAGTTACTCTGAACACTTCACTCTAGCCAAACGGAACTGGTTGGTTAATCAGGTGTTCTTAAAAAGTGTTAGTCCCGTTATGATGAAAATAATCCCTGGAGAAGGGGAACAAGAGGGACAATTAGGACAAACACAAAGCTCCAAACACAGCTAGGTGACTAGTGCGCGACCGAAAAAATCCGCCTGGTCCGGGTATCGAACCCGAGACCTCTCCATTACAGGTGGAGCGCTCTACCAACTGAGCTAACCAGGGGTTAGACGTCAGTAGAGCAAACGGGTTTTATCAGCTGCCACCTGTCTGACACCAACAAGGGTGAAGCTTGCAATTTAAGGTTATGTTTATAATGCAATTAAATGCAAATGGGCAAGCGAGCTGGACAAGAATGATGAAAAATGATGAATGATGTCCAGCTCGCTTGCCCATTTGCATTTAATTGCATTATAAACATAGTCCCGTTAATGTGAAACATTAAAAGATTGGATGGTGCCTAGAAAACATTAGCGCACATAAGACGAAATAAACTCCTATGGACTGATTGCGCGCTTCGAAGCCCTATAGGATTTAAGAACATGACTAAAGCTTTCTAAACATTTTAAAATATCTCAAACATTTATCAGCTTTGAGAAGTACAAGAACGATGGGGACGTCTCTCATTTGTTCTAAGATTAGCGCCAGTCATCGCGTGACTTTGGAGGGTGCGTGAGCTCCTGTTCTAGAATGCGCACAGGTCGCATTGCACTCAAGCGGCGAGAGTACCTATCATGTCTACCGGATTGTGTTCGTTGCCGAGCATAATAAAGACAGCGTACTCGTACTGGAAGCAGGCCAACGGGAGGTCGTTGTTAGGTTGCGGAAGCTCGAGTTTAGGTGTGTAAGTGCAAAAAAAAAATGAATGCCGTTTACAACTCGCTGTAACGCCGGATTAGAGCGCAGCTCTTGAGGAGGAGGATGGAAGGGTACTGAGGGATAGGATGGTAGGGTACTGGGGGATAGGTGACTCCCTGAGGTCACGTGACCTCGGGGGGGGGAGGTCACGTGACATCAGGGGGTCAAATGACCTCATGGGGGTCACGTGACCTCTGCGGGGAGTCACGCGACCTCAGGGGGGTAACCCTCATGACCCTCGTGAAGGTAACCCTCGTGACCCTCGTGAGGGTGACTCTCATAACACTAGTAACCCTTGTGAGGGCAACCCTCGTGACCCTCGTGAGGGTAACTCTCATAACCCTCGTGACCCTCGTGAGGGTAACCCTCGTAACCCTCGTGAGAGCAACCCTCGTAGCCCTCGTGAGGTTTACGAGGGTTGTTACCTTCACGAGGGTTAACCTCGTAACTTTCGTGAGAGTAACCCTCGTAACCCTCGTGAGAGTAACCCTCGTAACCCTCGTAACCCTCACGAGGGTTACGAGTGTTACGCGCGGTTACGCCGACGGCGACGGCGACGGCGACGCCGAGGCCACTCAGGCCGGAAACGGGCGCCTAAGAGCTGCTCTCTAAAAGATCTAAACCAAAACTTACCGACACGATGACTCTCGTGTGTTTCACAATATTCTCATCGCATACGGTACCGGAGATGAGCGTCAACGAGCGTCTCAGTCGCACTTCGCAGAGAAGACTAGCTGCGACGGTGAGCTGGGCGATGTAAACAATGCCACAGGCAAGCAGCTGCGCGTTAGTACATCACGGGACAAACAGAAACCAAACCAATGAGCTTGAAAAAAAGTGCATTGGTTTCTAGACAACTCATTAGGTCTCAAGAATTTTCCCTTTGTCTTGTATAAAATAAAGGTTTAAATTTGGTTGATGGTTGAAAAACGGAACGCTTATGTTTCCTTGAGACTAAAAACAAACAAAAACAGTTGCTTCTCTAGAACTGACGAGATCTACCTCAGATCAACGTGTTGTGCAACATATGCGTCTTTATCATACCCAACACCAAGCTGCGTCTAGCTCCCCCCCCTCCCCCCCTTGGCTCGTGCAGCCGAGGCGCAATCGAAGGCAATGAGCTCGCGCTGGTGTCCTGTGTCCGCCATTGTGCACGGATTAAACAGTTTCCAAAAGAGGGCACACTTTACAAAGGGCTACATAGCACTCGTGTAAATCATCATAAATAAAATGCAGGACCTCGAGTATGTGGAGAGGAAGGGGACATCTTGAACCTGAGTTTTAGCAGTGACAAGCCTCGAGTGATGGTGCTAACGCCGATAAGAGGCCTGAACTCCTGAACGTTCAACACATATTTATAGCTCGTGGAAAAAAGTACAACTATCTGGAGGTAGGGCCCAATGAGTGATGGAAGCTTGCAGAGGAACATAAAGGAAATAAAATTAGGAAAAGGGAAATAGTTTCAGATAAAACTCAAGGCACTGTGAATCTGTACTAGATAAAGGTATCTGGAAAGTAGTGATGGTTCTTGGACTATCTTTTTGCAATGGGACACCGTACAAGAGGTCGAAGGTTTAATCAGGATTGAAAATTCGACAAACGAGCTTGTGTAGATTGGTACTGGCAGCGTATGAGAGCACACTAAAATGAGGGGGAGCACGGGTCATGGGCTCGTAATTTGAGAGCAGGGGCAATTAGGTAATTAATATTTGAACAAAAGTAAACTGAAATGAAGAATACCAGGTAGGCACGGAAAGTATACAAGAAATTATGCATGAAAAAATTCACACATAAAATGAACGAACCGAACCCCAAAGATGGGGATACACATCCGCTCCCTGATAAGGTAGTGATAAGGTAGCGGATTTGGATTGCTGGGTTTTGCTGGCGAGAATGAAAGGATTGAGAAACAAAGGTTTAGGATTACAGAACTAATGTTTGAAGATTGGTGGAGAAGGTCCAAAGAAGTGTGATATTGCGCAAGAAGGCTGGGATAGATGATTTAACGAGAGATACAATTTATAGTAAAATTTAAAACGGCCTGGCGTAAAGGTTTCTAGGCTAAGTGGCGCAAACTACCGCCCCATGCTAAACGCATAGCGCCAGGGCAGTGAATAGGAAACGCCTCGGTCGACTGCTACTCAGCGCCGCTGGTGGCCAAAAGACGGAACTTTAGGAGGGCCATGTCACCAAGTGATTGGACGCGAGCGCTGCGTCACAGTTCGGAAAGAAGCTCGGACATTCGAGCTCGAGTTCGGGTCTAATGATTGCGGCCGCGGGCCATCTCAAAGTTGCAGAAATTCCCCATATGATGGCGCCACCTATTAAAACAAACTTCACTACCTGGTGGCTATAGCCAGCACGTAGTGGCTATAGCCAGAGCCGTATAGAGCGAGAGTTTGACCATTCATTGGGTAGTATAGGGAGCAAGTGAAGAGGCGCCGTTGGCCGAAAGCGGGCTCTGCGCGTTTAGGGTGTCTTCACAAATTCGTATGTGGCCAACCAGAAGCCGTGAATAATACCCTGCTGGTGGTCGCTAGAAACAAAAATAATAATTGCGCCGGAGTAACTCTCGGTGACTAAAATTAAGCTGCACGTGATGTTTCAATCACATTTATGCAAAATGATGAAAATATATAAAAATTTAGAAAATATAAAAAGCGTGCGCGACTAGCAGAACGATCAACGTAATTCGCACGCCAGGGACGAGAATCTGCCGTCCGAGCGGTCAGACTTCCTCCGAGCAAAACAGAGTTCGAGCGGCACATTCGTTTCTCACATCTTTTTGCATGATTAAAATCGAAATATCACCTGAACCATATTTTTAACCACGTAGTGTTACCACATTTAACTCTTACGCACGTATTAAAACTGGTTCTCGGTACCACCACTAGGTGTTTATTTTCGGCTTCTGGTTGTCAAAAAAGCACATCAAACCTCGTATCTGTGTCTGGTGCACGTCCTGGCTCTGCCTGCCCCTTGCATTGACCGAACTCTCTGGATATACGTCTCTGGGCATATTGCCAATACCATCCATGCATTAATATAATCGATGATAGAAGACATACGCTTGCTAGAAGTGCTCTGGTCATCTTCACATTACCACGCAAACACAAAAAGTTGACTGAAGAGGACATCACTGGACAAAAGCGGCGGCCCACGTCCTTAGCGTGTTCGTCGGGCCAACGAGACGCCGTAAAAGAGCGAATGGCGTTTGGCTAGGGACAGGAAAGTAAGGGGGAAGTAAGGATTCGTTTTGCTATACGACCAAGGTCTCAGTGAAATAAGAATGTTTTTGTTCATTTAATGAGCGGAATAGACCCTTTTCGAAATACTGTCCTCTGTTGCAGCTGTGAAATCCCTGTACAATGGCGGTATAAAACCGCAACGTCACGGCACACTTTATGTCTTTGGTTGGAGCATAAGAAAAAACACACCCACAGGAAAAGGTGATGAGCGCAGTGACGTTGCACTTTCGACGCTGTTTGATTGGCTCGTCGGTTCCTAGAGTCGTCCGCGCTTCGACGTTCGCTATCTTATGGAATGACTGGCACGTTCGACGATGTCAGTTGTCCCGCCATTCTGCAGGGGTTCTGACCTTCTCTTCGTTTCAGCTTCGGTCCGAGCGCGGCCGATGTTATGAGCCGAAGGGCCAATCAAACAGCGCAAAAAAGCGAAACGTCATGACGTGCTCTTTGTGCTTGATAGGACTATAGACCTTTTCTGTTTCCTGTCGTTCTCAGTCACGTGGGTTCCGTATCTGGTATGCGGGGCGAAAAAAATAATAAAACGTTTGAACCTGGAATATGCGAGAAAATATAGCTGAGGCAAATCAGGAATGTGTGACAATCACGCATTTTTCGTAAACACCTTCTAGCTTCGGGGAGAGATCAAAAAGATGTTTTACCGCATACCAGAAGTAACGATATTCAAGATGGCTGCGCGCTTGTGGAAAAGGTGTATACCGGCGTAGGAGCACGCACAGAGATACGGCGAATAGCGGCTTGTCCTATCAACTGCAGGGAGCACGCCATGACGTTGTGCCTCTTTCGCTGTTTGATTGGCCCTTCGGCTCTAACATCGGCCGCGCTCGGACCGAAGCTGAAACGAAGCATAATAATTGGCAGGCGAATTTCGAAAGGCGTCTATATGGCCCTTGTAGAAGATATATGTAAAAGCTATTGCATTTCGCCGTAGTCTGAGGCGAATAGCTCCTCAAGAACAGAGCCCTCTTTTTTTTTTTTTTTTTGCGTGAGACTGGTTGAGTAGGTGATAGATAACGCAGAAAGACGAGAAGCCCCGTGACTGACGACGCACTTTTGGCACTTCTTGCGTCAGCTGCGGTGGTACATAGTGTGCAACAAAGTATAGCGTGATTTTTTTTTTTTTTTTTGTCCCGGAGTTTTAGGTTCCGCGGGCAGCGAGCAAAAAGGCTCATTGATTCGTGGTGGGAGGCGGAGGACAGGCGCGGAAGATTAATTGGACCACGCTGACGCCGCCGATCAATAAACCAACTGGCCTAGTAGCTTCTTTATTTTTTAAATTTATCTCTCAGCTGTGTGTGTCCGTGGCCGCCTGCGTACGTATGCATGATTGCTTTCGTGGGGTACCTGTGTAAATCCGTAGTTAATCGTTTTTTTTTTTTTGTAATTTCGAACGGCGGTTTTAAAAAAAGGCTTTCTCGCTTGTGTACCTTGGCAGAGAAGTGCGCACCGAGACGGAACGCGGCTGAATGAGCCTAATTGAAGTCACGGGGCTCGGGGTTTTCAGGGTGGTCTGGGCGCGGCATCGCAGATTGGTGACCGCCCATTCGAGTCGATGGATAAGGGGATTAGGGACCGCGTAAAATCTTTAACTTCTTCGGATAAAATCCTAGTTTGCTCCTAAAATGTAGATCAAAGCGCTTCACCGTTTCTTTGCGGTTAGAAACAAAGAGAGAGGAGGAGTCAAGAGGGGACGTCAGAACACCGAGCTCTGGTTGAAATGACGCCAGTGTGCAGACGCAAGGCTAGCTCTGCCTCTGTCTCTACTCGCTCTTTGAACGCGTTCCGCGTTCGGCATTTGAACAGTGAGTAGAAACAAAGGCGGCAGCTAGCGACGATAATCCCGCGCTTTTGTTCGCCGAAGTGGGGGGCCAATGCGGGTTCGAATCGAATAACGCGGCGTCATTCTAGGCTTCAACGCTGCAAAGAGAGCCTGCGTGTCGTCGGATTCCGCAGCACTGCAAAGGCTATGAATGACGCGGGGCTATATTCGGTCACGTACCGGAGTCTAATCGGCGATCTCCACGAACTTTCGGCTCAAACTTTGTGTTTGAGCCGAACTTTCTCTCATTCACTCGTTACTTGCCTTTACTTCATTTCTATCGTCTACACGCGCAGGTAGGTACTGACCCAGCGTTAATGCGTGGTTGTTGACGTCTCTCTTGCTTTTCGAGATGCTCTTTATTGCTTTGGCACGTAGACCCCCCCTGCAGAAAAGCGCCGATGCCGTGTTTGCGCGAACAGTTTCAGACACAGTGCACAAATAGAGGTACATAGCCGTTTTAGCACCGTTTTAATGCCATTAATTCAAATAGAAAAGAACAAGAAGAAAAAAGAACACATCTTTACTGACAACTCTTTTTTTCTATACTGAGAAATGTTCCAAGCTATCAAGTACCTACTATATATATATATTTATATTGTAAATCAAACGCAGGTAGAAAATACACTCTCTCTCTCCCATACAAATACATCACAGGAAGTCAATTTCAGTCGTCTGCTTCAATTTGAACACGCACGCTTGCTGCACGATTGACCCTATCGGCTTGTATTGTGTTAATTAAAACAACTAAAAATCAAAGCCGCAGCGCCCGCTCCGTGACGTCACGGTAGCTGATTCAGCGCGTGAAAAAGCGACATAGCCGACTGGGCTTGGCAGTGCCGGCGCTCTAACTAGGCGGCCCGTAGCTTCGAATGGAAGTGTTCTTACTGTTGTTATTGACGCGTGCATTACGAGGGCCAAAGTGATGGAGTTGCAGTTTTTATACTTAGGAGTCGAAAGGAAAACTTTTACTTCTAGGCTTTGTCTTTTGAACAACAGCGGGTGAAAACAATCGTGGCAAACATACTTGAGAGCACGCTTACCACAAATACTTATTTAACCTTTGAGAAGCCAAGAAACCAACAAAAAACACTGGTCTGCAATCACAAAAATTTCAATTTGGAACACCTTCGATTGCCTTTCCAGTCTTGGTATTTCAATAATGTGTTTTTTTGATAATGAAGGGCTCAGGGAAGTGTTCTGTACGTACCTAGAAAATTAGACTTTAAAAAATTAGGACTTTCATGCCAATTGTTTTACCAAATTCATTCAATTTTATTGTAATGATAAAAAAGAAATAATAAAATATTACAATTTTATATTACCTAAAAACAAGGAAGTATTTGCCGAAGTGTTTTTCTGCGGCAGACATTGAACAAACTCGATTCCCTGGCACCAAAATGAGCCACAAGAATAATTACCGGAAACAAACAATCCTGTCTCACCATTTTGATTGGAACAAGCAATGCGGAGGGCAAGTTCGTCTGCTTCTTGCGCAGGGGTTGCGGTGACGTCAGAACGCCAAGCCCTGATTGGCTCGAGCGGAAAGATAGGGGGTCGCCAATACCCCCTATCTGAGCGTCGTCTGCTCCTTTGCAACGTCGGCTGCTATTCAACAGCTCTCTTACCTTTACGAGCGAGCTCAACTTCGCCTTTCAGAGAGGACAGACGAAATAACTCGAGCAGTACGATGTGTTTTTGTCTAACAACTAGCAGACACGTGTCAAGGAGCGAAGCCAAAGGACCCACGGGCGAGGTGGCCGACGCGCCGAGGTTTGTTTGCTAACAACCGAGAACGGGGGTGGTTAGCGTATCGCGGAAGTTATGTCGTAGACTCGTTGACACCAAGAAGTATTTTTTTTTTTTGTTGGCGAAATTTTTTGGAAACTTCTTTTTCTATGCCCTGTTATTTCAACAGACGAACACTTGCTCGGGGGTAATCCGATGGACTTCAATTAGCCCTCTGTATTTGCTCAAGCCACTTTTTTCTAACCTTAGTGTCTTAACAAACAGGAATAAAAACGCACTGCTTCCTTTAGTGTGGCGCGCGTGCGGCCCCGGACATCTAAGTGCATCACAGACCTGTTATTGCTCTGTTTGCTGCGGCTATAGGAGCCGCTTGTCCCTCTAAGAATGGGGCAAGGTGCAGAGAACCACGCACCTATTTAATAGGCTGGAGTCTCGTTCGCTATCGGAATTAACCAGACAAATCGCTCCACCAACTAAGAACGGACATGCACCACCATCCACAGAATCAAGAAAGAGCTCTCAGTCTGTCAATCCTCCCAGAAATTTAAAATGTGACACAGCGTCCTGAATGCACCCACCACATCCGATGACGCTGCACGTTTTCCTTTCGCCTGGTAACACTGCCCCTTGGACAGCGTCTGATCGGAACCGACCTCTAAATCACAAAGGACACAAGCGGAATGTTTTTTCGTCTTTTCTTTCACCAGCAACCACGCGAAGGACTGACGGCTACAGCCAGAGCTGCTACAGCACGTCCGCCATTGCCGACGCCGAGATATTTACATCCGCGACCCCCCCGCCCCCCCCCCCCGAAATGAGCCCACTTGCAAGGCGCATATGAAAGCGCAAAAAAACTACAACCAATGATGTTTGAAGTTGCCAACGGGTCCTTAGATAACCAGGGCATATGGTTTCTATCGATGTCGTCAATTTTGGCACTCTACAATTTTAACAAAAATATTGTGGACCTCTAATGCAACAAAGTAAATTGATAGAGATAAAAAAAACTCGAAGAATATAAAATGCGTTGCTTTTGAACTACTACAATGTCGACAAGGAATAAAAACTAAGGCTACGAGGGGCGTTCATAAAGTACGTATTATCGTCACGAAAAATTGAAAAAAACGAAACAAAACAGGCATCAACATGAGCGCGCGTCCCTCTAGTTTCCCAAAGTGAAATATCGCATAGCTATAGTAGCGCTTAACGCCGCTACGGTGTCGAAACAAAAATGGCACCGCCCGTCGGTGCAAGCACATGCAGTGATCGGTTTTTTTCCATTTGAAGGGAAGCAATGCCAAGGATATTCATTCTAATCTGGGAGCGTTGTTCGGGGATAACGCTCCAATTTATGACACTTTGGTTAAATGGCGCAGACGTTTCCAGTGTGGCCAAATAAGAGGAAAGCATTTCAATGACGACGACCAAGTGATTGCTGAAGTGGAGCGATTTCTGAACACTCAAAACGAGGAGTTCTATAACAATGGCTTCCGGCATGTGGTCCATCACTGGAAAAGGTGGGCATACCTTTTGGTGGCGAACATGTAGAGAAAGTCTTAACTCCTACCCGAAAAAGGGTTGATAACTGGGCTAGTTGGTAGTTAGACATTTGAACGGTTTTAGCGCACACGTATGAAGAAGAGAGAAGAGACAGAAAAGAGCGCTACTCACAACTGTATTTACAAAGATGAAGAAAAGGAAGAACATCGTCAAGATCCTCATAAAGATGAGAAAAGAAAGAAAAGGAAGCAGAAACATAAAACAGGACTATAAAACACAAAGTCGGGTGTTCCCTCGCGCGCACAAGCTTGATACACTGGCTCTTTGATTAAACACCAAAACCTTCGTTGGCCTTAACGCTGTCGTGGTGCAGGGTGTATTTGCATCAGTCTTGGCTCGCGCTGGGTCACCTTTGTCAGAGTTGAAGAGGAACACCTCATCCGTGGTCGGCTGTCGCTTGGTCATCGTGCCAGATGTCTCGCGGCTCCCATGACTCATGCGAGTTCCTCATTGTCCGTGTTAAAAAGTCTGTTTCCTTGCTTGTTAAGGCTACCGTTTTAAGGTTAAGGTTACTGTTTCCTTGCTAGGAAACAGTAACCCTAGAGCGGCACAAAGATAAATTGACCCGCGAGGTTGTGGAAGCCTTCCACATCATATCCGCTGCTAATAAATGCATTAGTGTTGCATCGGTAGCCTTAACAAGCAAGGAAACAGACTTTTTAACACGGACAATGAGGAACTCGCATGAGTCATGGGAGCCGCGAGACATCTGGCACGATGACCAAGCGACAGCCGACCACGGATGAGGTGTTCCTCTTCAACTCTGACAAAGGTGACCCAGCGCAAGCCAAGACTGATGCAAATACACCCTGCACCACGACAACGTTAAGGCCAACGAAGGTTTTGGTGTTTAATCAAAGAGCCAGTGTATCAAGCTTGTGCGCGCGAGGGAACACCCGACTTTGTGTTTTATAGTCCTGTTTTATGTTTCTGCTTCCTTTTCTTTCTTTTCTCATCTTTATGAGGATCTTGACGATGTTCTTCCTTTTCTTCATCTTTGTAAATACAGTTGTGAGTAGCGCTCTTTTCTGTCTCTTCTCTCTTCTTCATACGTGTGCGCTAAAACCGTTCAAACTCCTACCCGAGTTTGATTGCTGAATCTCTATTCCTTCGGGACAATGATACGAACTTTATGAACGCCCCTTGTATAGGTACAAACGCTTATTTTTTCGTACCTTCTAAGTCAAGCTGAACATTGAGCACACTATTTTAAGTCCAACAATCCAATCCAACAAAATGATTAAGAGCATTTTGGAAGCTGCATGCTCGTTCCGTAAATACCTACTAATCCTTCTTGAGAATGGAGAAAAGAGCGGAGATGTTTAGCACTAAATAATCTTCCGGAAAAAAAGTATCAATATTAAAATGCTGGGATAAGAATAAAAGGCTGCGAGAGCTTCTGACACGTTTTCGAAGAGCTCGTGACTTAAAAATAATTTTGGGGGTTTGGCCTTAATCTGTTTGTTGCATCGTTGCTCGTCCATAGGCCTGTTTCTCTCGGACAGGGGGCGCGAGCGCGTCCGTAAGACGCATGGAGGTAGAAAGCTTCTGGAGGCGACATGACGCCACCAGACGTGAAGCCGGGGTAGACTTCCGGTTTGGAGAGACATGCTCCCAACGATGACCAAAAAACAAAGAAAACCAAAAGGCTCGATTGGACGGAAAGGAGAGCAGATAGGGCGGCAACAGCTGCTTTGGTCATCCATGGGGTCGTTCCCACCGACCGCGACCTCTACATCCGGCTTCGCTTGGGATTTTTTTGTTTTGCTGGCTTGAGCCGATATATCGCCTCTTCTTCCTGCTTCCATGGTAAGACGCGACCATGTAAAGCCTCGTTCACACTTGCGGAAAACTCTCTTGCCGTTGACCGCTAAGGGGACAAAAAATCCGCGTCATTTATTGCCGCCCTTTGCGCGGTTCCGGTTCCTCAAGAATAGCAAAGAAGATAGGCTCGAGCGGTGTTCGAAAATTGGCTCTCACAGAGCTTGCCGTTAACTCTTCACTGCTGCGCGATATAGACGCCGTGCAGCAGCTGAGCTTGGCGCCGCAATAACCAACCTTCAGTTTTTGTTTCCTCTTATTCCGTTTACTTCACTTCATCATTACCAGAGCTGGATATGTTATAGCTATTTTTTGATGGTACTGCGTCCTTCTCCCCAGTACTGAGCCTTGTGGTGGCTCATCAACACCCGCTTCAGTGGCTCGGGATCTCGCTAAGACATGAGAAGGTCAGCAATGGCGGCTGTAAACTGGCGCGTGTGCGAAGTGTCTATAAAATAGCTAACAGCCCACAAGGTCGTGAATGCCCTCTCTTGACTATGACGATAGGAAAATGCAATAATTAAACACTCCGACAACTTAGCCGACTCACCTAGGAAGTGGCGTCAGCAAAAGCAATTTTAAGCGTTTTTAGATCGGAAGAAATGGGTCCAGGACCGAGTGCTCTCGCGGCCGAATATTCCTCAGAGGCGAGCCGATTTTGCCGCCCAGCGTCGAATTTCCCCCGAATTTGTAGGATTCAGACTTACCTCTCAAACCCTGTGAGGCTGAGTTCAGTAAAAGACATCCGAAACCGACGGCTGCTCGTGAAGAACTCCCCTTTACTTCCTCTCAAGAACACGCACGCCCCCCCCCCCTCCCCCCCTTCACACTAAGAGGGCGCCACTAGATGGACCAACTCACAAATAGCGACCACTACATCTCCCCTTCTTAGAGGCCGCGTTTACGCTAAATAGTTCTTGTGGCGACACGCACCCACTTATTGTTCAAAATAGTCCCATCAACTGCAATGTTTTCAAACTGTCCGCCGTTACAAGTCTAAACGCCTGGGGCGGGTCACGGCTCGTCCGCTGCGAGTCCGATAGGGACTTGTCGACACAGGCGGCCCTCTTGGGTCACTTCTAATGTTCTGCTGAGCCGCTATTGGGCTTGGAGGCACACCATCAGCTGCGGGTTGGTCAACCCGCAGCTGACACTGTGGTTGCGTCAGTCCTCACGAAAATGAGATGAACGACCGCAGAATAAACAAGAACCAGGCCTGCCCGTAGAGACGCGAGACGACTGGTCATGAGCAGCATTGGTGGCGTTAGGCTGAGTGCTGCGCCGCTTGAGACGAGCTGCGAGCTTGGTCGCGTCAAGATTGACACCTTGACCTCCTGGAGTTTCAGATTTACCCGTGCCTTCCTTGGTTGCCTTTTCTTTGTCGGCGTCTTCGGCTTGGCGCGCTTGTACCCACGCGTCCTTGAGCGTGAGCTTCGGGTTACGTCCAAGACGGTCAGACAGCTGAGAGTTCCGAAGACCGACGACAAAACGATCCCTGACAAGACGTTCCTCGACCTCCGGGGTGCCAAAGTTACAGCGCTTGACTAGACGCATCAGCTCCGCGTAGAACGCATCTATGGTTTCCTCCGCTTGTTGGACCCGCCGATCGAAACGCGACGATTCGTATACTTCGATCACGGGGTGGACAAAGTGCTCGGTGAAACACCGTACCACAAAGTTGTATGGCGCCTTAGTGGACAGCGAAAAGGACTGCAGCAAGCGTCGGGCCTCCGATCCCATGCAGTAGAGTAGCAGACGTACCTGAACATCTTCAGGTGCCGAGGAAAGACCCGTTGCAAAGGCGTAGTCTTCATACTGCGATAGCCAGGAGGGCCACAGTTCCGCGTTCGAAAAGTCGAAGCTGTCAGGCTGGCGTAAAGCGATGCCCCTCCAGGGTGTGGAATCGTTTGTGCTATCAGAGCTTGCCATATCCCACCACTTCTGACACCATGTAGGATTCAGAGCCTACCTCTCAAACCCTGTGAGGCTGAGCTCAGTAAAAGACATCCGGCACCGACGGCTGCTCGTGCAGAACACCCTTTTACTTCCTCTCAAGAACACGCACCCCCCCCCCCCCTTCACACTACGAGGGCGCCACTAGCTGGACCAATTCACAAAGAGCGACCACTACAGAATTAACCTCTTGCACGGCCGGGCTAAAATGAAAAGACGCGATTTGTTACGGCCTTCTCAATTAGGGCAGTTTCTCTCTGCCACCACCGTAGCTCGGTGGGATCGCAGCCACCTCACCCCTCATACAGCGTTTAGTTTCTTCTAGCAAGACACGCTAATCTCACCATGTTGGCCTCTTGGCTCCACGGTTAAATGAGCAGGCTGGTAGAGGCTACGTTTACATGAATGCATAAATTACTGACCCTCAAATTTGCTGTAAACAGTCTTGTTTACGAGAAGCGAAGTGCAAACCAGGGCTCGTTCCTCGTCTTCTCATATTGAGCGACCTCCTCCGTCGCAAATTCACTGTCTTGGTAGTCTCTGACTGCGAGCCGCCTCTGATAAAGTTATTTCGTCAAGATGCGTTATCAACTTCTTTTTTTTTAATTTTTGATCAGATCTAATTGCAACTACCGACAACACACTTCCACAACAAAAATTGCAAAACGATAGAGGCCTGTAGGTTTTAAAACGTCAAGGTACAGAACCCTTACCTTGGACTAAGATCGACTAAATTTTGTTACAGGGCCGTCATGTGCCGTGCCCGTGGGACGCGGACATGAACGCTGCCCACCGGCGTCCGTCTTCGCCTTCGTCCGTCTGCTATTCCGCCCCCGTCTAAAACCCTTTACAACGCTCGCAAGACTCGACCATAAAAGCGGCGTTCTAGCGTTACGCCATTATGCGCGAGCGACGGTTCAATACAAGCGTCTCTCAGCGTCTGTCGTTGTGTGGTAAAAAGCGGCAGAAAGAAAAAAAAGAAGTGACATAATAAATACGCAGTCCTTCCAGCTTTTCTGTTATTTTTATTTATTCGTTTTTCGCATTAGCATCCGCGTGCAAGGCGCGTGAGTGTCATAATCCACAGTTAAAACGCGACCTAAGAATTTTCGCTTTGGCAGGCCAGGTGTACTGCCTAACTTGAGAGCTACTTGCCTTTCGAGGCGAAATGACAGGAACATACCTAGACAAACTTGGTGCGAGCCGAACGCCCGATTGCCTCTCACCAAATGGCTCGCAAATTCTTACCGGTGTAGGTATCTTCTCGCTATTAAAACCATGGTCGCAATCACGACGGTTGCATAATTCATAGAGCAGCGGGGCCGCTTTTACGGGAACGAACATCTTTATTAAGCACTCACATTCGCAAAAAAAGGTATGAAGCCAGGTCGATCAAAATAGTTAATATGGGACTCTGGGCGTAATCCAGTCCCGCTGCGAAAACAAGCATCCGCACAGCGCTGGCGAAGGCGCGTACGTACGACAGTTGCTGGCTGCAAACTATGTCGGTTGAGGAGATTTTCGTCTAAGCACTTCTGTGAACTCAAGACGACCCGCACTCATAAAAATTGACGAGCTCAACGAGCTACGCCCATTCAGCACTCCGTGGACGCCGGCACCCATGTTTGTTAACGTTTCAAACCAAAGCGAGAGAAGCAATCTCAGAATACATTTGAAAACAACAATATCTTTCTTTTGTGTGTTTTGTTCGCTTTGTTTTTTTTTTTATATTTTTCAAAAGGGCATTGTATGAAGCGTGCGGTTCTGAATTAGGTTTTGGATGTTTACTGTTGGTCTTTTGTGTTTTGTTCAGAACGTCCTTACAGAGTATCGGGTGTCTGCGAGAAATCCAAACCCTGTTTCTCGCACCGCAAATAATAAACTAGACTTCGCGGAGAGCCCAAACTCCGTCAGAACGCAGCCCCAGCCATTTGAGCAAGATGCCAAAGTTCTAGAACCAACCTTTATCTTATTGAAAAGCTATAAGTGATTTTCTGAAATGTTCTTTGGGGAAATTGGGCCCAATTTCGCCTGTTTCCGGCTTCTGGTGCCGTAGAGAGCCATGTATTCGAAAGCTCCGTCGACCGCCATTTTTTCACTGAAGTTTTTAGAAAATCGCTTATAACTTTTGAATAAGATAACTGTTGGTGCTGAAACTTAGACATCTTGCTCGAACGGCTGGGGCTGCGTTCTGACAGAGTTTGAGCTCTCCGCGAACTCTAGTTTATTTTTGCAGTGCGACAAACAGGGTTTGAATTTCTCGGAGACACCCGGTATACAATGGTGAACTCTTGGGGCAGAGAAGGTCTGTATTGAACCATGGTTAAAAGCGCTAAAAAGACGTACACAAGATAGAAGACAAACACGGGCGCTACTGACCAGCGTATCGACATTAGGAAGAACGGGAGGAACACAAAAAGCTGGGCCCACTGTAGAAGAAATGAACTGTAAAAGAACTTGTTGTTGGGCTAGTTGGTGTTGACTGTATTGAACCATGGTTAAAAGCGCTAAAAAGACGTACACAAGGTAGAAGAAAAACACGGGCGCTACTGACCAGCGTATCGACATAAGAATCGTGGTTGCACTGGAAAGGGAGAAGCGTATCGGTGTGCGTTGGCGGTGATCTTGGCAGGTGGGTATAAAATCTGTGGACGAGCGTAGCTGAACCAGCTACGCTCGTCCTCAGCTTGTTAGCTGAGTTTGAGACGTTTGTCTGTCCCCTTATTTCTGTGACGTCTTACAATTTTTCTTTGAAATTTTTTTCCCAGTCTCAGCAGTTAAACATCATGATCAACATTCACTAGCTCGCCTGCACCTTGACCATTTTTTCGCCAATCGTACCAGAAGCAGGCCATATTCTTTTCTCTTTTGTATCCGCTTCCCCATCGTCGTCGTCTACACTGGGTTTTCAAACCTACATGGTACTGGGACTGGATAGGCTGGGTTGTCGTTTGGCGGAGTTGGATGCGGATGTTGCATGTTTTTGGTTGTCTCTACGCAAGAACTTGATCGACCTGGTTTTATTCAAGCATTTTTCAACGAGTGGAATACCTCGGAGAACGAAGAAAAAGATCATCAAGACTTACCGAGTAGGAACCACCAGGAGGATCCAGGAACTTCGCGGTGCCTGTGACAGACTTTGGACTTGGGACCTCATATTGTGGAAGGACTTTAACCACCACAAGGAGTTTCATCAATGGCGCGACCTCAAAGAGGCACATTTTCATCGAGTCTTGTATGTGAAGAGGACGCATGCTTTGAACCCTATCAAGCAGATGAAAGTGCGGGATGAATCTGTTAGGAATTGGTGGCGTAGGGATCAAAGCGATTCTGTTAGGCAGTTCAGTGTAGTTAATTTCTGTAATGAAATAATTTCAGAAATATGCTGAGCGCATCCTGGCCCAGAGACATAAGCATTGTATAAATATTAAACCTTCAAGGCGCGATGTGTTCTCGTCTGTGCAGACGATTGCAAGATTAGTTAATCAGGATGAAAAAGTGTCGTTTGTTGATCAAGCACCAGGCAGAATGGAAAAGCTCATGGAGCAAACTTACCCAAAGGAAAGACGAGACTTCAGAAATGTAAACATGGTCAAAAGGGAAATAGAGACACGTTTGTTCAAACTGTTGCAAACGGACAAATCAGGCAAATTTCGTGTCTTGCCAACAGATGTTTTTTAGAAGAAAAGAGAAAGTGCAATGAAATCCCTGTTTTCGGTTTGGGATGGCAGGTTATCGAAGCTCAGAAAGAACATTTGCACAGTTTTTATGTGTGAAAATAAGGAAGGAATGGTAAAGACAGTAATGGATTAGCCAAAAACGTTTTTAAGTTTAAAGTTGTTTTTTTTGTCTCAAAGACGACAAGCCGGAAATGCCTCTTCGAGTAGTTATAAATGAGAACGGAACTTGGCAGAGGTCGTATTCAAGTTTCTGCAACGAGGGTTGGGGCTAGTGCCTCTTTATAAATCTCTTTCGGTAAAGACTTCAGAAAAACTGATTCACATCTTAAGTGTTAATCATGGGAGAAACCGCTCGGCACTGTCGATGGACATTAAAGATTTCTATTATTCTCTAGACAATAATAGACTAATAAACGCGGTGAGGGAGATTCTGCAGTTGAATTTAGTCAAGTATTAATCTGAGTCAGGAATGTCGGTAGAAGGCTTCCTTACATTATTGGATCTGTATCTACAGTCGACTGTTCTATAATTGGAAGTTCAAAAATATGTGTAAAAAGAAGGCGTATGTATAGGCCCTTCGGTCGCGCCCATATTAGCTGAAATTTACCTCAGCAGTTTGGACAGAGTTGTGTATGACAAAGTTAATGAAATGGCACCAGATGTAGGGTTTGTCAGAAGGTATGTTGATGACATCATTATTTGTACGTTTAAGGACGGTTTATCAAAATATCTAGAAACTTTGGTAATATCTTCGGCCCCAGAACTACAGTTCACTGTGGAAAGACCTGAAGAAGGAGTGCTGCAGTTCTTGCATATACGCGTTCATGTTAGGGATGGGTTGTGCTGGGTGTACGGGAAGATAACGCAACAACCAGTCCTTTCCAAACATTGCTGTCGTTCAAAGGTCGTCAAGGCCGGAGTGGTCAAGTGTCTAGTTAAAAATGCACTGTATAGGTCGTGCACTCATTACATGAATCAAGCAGTGCAGAGACAGTGGAGGAGACTAGAAAATGCGAAGTATCAAGAAGCATTAATTAAAAAACAACTGTCCATACAGATCAAAGATGTAAAGAAAAAGCAGGAATCAAGGAACCGGAGAGCTGTTATAGCATATTTTCATGACATATCACACAACTTGAAGGCGTGTGCCAAAAAGTTTGGTATCGACACCGTTTTCGCTACGGACATTAAGTATATTGACATTTTTTCAAAACGGACACTGAGGATGTCAAAAAGAGCACTGTGAAAAATCAGTATCTTGCGAAAAAGGCGTATATGAGATACCGTTGGCCTGTGATTTCAAGTATGTAGGTCAGACTTCAAGATGCATCAATGATATGACTGAGCACAAACGGAACCTGAAAAGCAAAGTGTCAAATTCGGAATTGGCTACACATATTCAGGAATATAAGAATTGTGATTGAATGGTCAGGAACAAAAGTGCTATGCAGAGAATCTAATGACATGAAACCTGTAGTGAAAGAAACGATTAGAATGAATACGTCGGGCAATTGCGTCAGTCAAACTTGAATGCAGCTGGGAAACCAGTCCAAAATGGTTGTCAAAATGTGAATGTACTCTTTTTTTTTTTTTTCAAGCTGTACATGTTTTTTTTGTGTGCTTTGTTCGCTTTGCTCTTTTTGTATTTTTCACGACGACATTGTATGAAGCGTGTGGTTCTGGATCAGATTTGGGCGTTTGCCGTTTTTTTTTATGTGTTTTGTTCAGAACGTTTTTTACAGAGTACAATGGTGAACTCTTGGGGTAGAAAAGGTCTTTTGTGATTGTACTGGAAAGGGAGAAGCGTATTGGTATGCTTTGGCGGTGACCATGGGAGGTGGTTATAAACACCGTGGACGGAATAAAACTTTTTAGCTGAGTTTGAGACGCTTGTCTCTCTCCTTATTCTGTGACTTCTTACACTTTTTTCTTTCAAGTTTTTTCCCAGTCTCAGGATTTTAACATCATGATCAACACACACAAGCGCTCCTGCACCTTGCCATTGTTTTCGCTAATAAGTATATTTTAATTAGTTACTTTTCAAACAAAAAATATATAAGATGTTTACAATTCTTTGTAATGCCGAATTTGAGCGCAGCTCTTGAGGACGAGGGAAGGGGAGGGCCTTATTGAAAATTCTCATTTGTATGAGAAATTTCGGTGTCCAATAAACACATATGAACCATACAAGATTTATAAGAACATTTAAGAACCATAAAAGAAACATTCAAGAACTATATAAGATATATAGGAACATACAAGCACCATATAAGAAACTTGGGGGAAGTTTCTTATGCGTTTTTATATGGTTATTATATATCTTAAATAATTATTATATCGTTCTTATATGGTTCTTAAATGGTTCTCACATGTTCTTATATATCTTCTATGATTAATATGTGTTTATTGGACGCAAGAAATTTCTCATACAAATGACTTTTTTCACTAGGGGGTATACCCAACTGACGTCACGTATGACGTCACTCGTGACCCTCGTGACGTCACGAGGGTGACTTCACGAGAAAAGTGTGTTTCAGCGTCTCGACACAGCGAGGCGCCAGTCACGTGGCTCTCCTCTCATCCGTTGTCTGCCACTCGACCATTTCCATTTCGGCGGCCGCTTCTCGTGTTGATCTGCCAGGCTTTGTCAGTATATAGGAGGCTATGCTCGTAGTGTCGGCCGTGTCTGGGCTTTTGCTGAAACGATCTATAGGTGCCAAGTCATTAATTATTGCACTCATTTCACATAAGTACCTTCAAAAATTTGCCTGTTTTTTTCACTCCCCGAACAATCAAACAATATGTAAAAAATAATTAAGTTTAAAAGCGAATGGTTTATGGAATGCTCAGTGGCAGAGAGAGGGAACAGAAAGCGCAATTTTTTAATGGATTTCTTCGACTAATAGTATTTCCTCATTGTTCCATCTAAGTAATATTTAACCAAATTATTAACAAATCATGGTAGGATTGCATTTGTTTTTCACATTTAATATCAAGAATCACAACAAACGTGTCTGTGATATGCAGTTCAATGATATACAGTATAGAGCATTACTTTTTAACTTGTCCGAATCTAAGAAAAGAAGCTACTTCATTAAATATTACCAACCTGAATACAGCTTAAAAACAAAATTCAATTAATTCAATCTCAATGCTGGAAATAATGGCGGAAATTATAAAAACAATACATGAGAATATAAGATAAATAAAGAAAGCCTTTGTAGAAAGCGATTCAAGATATAGGAAAAAAGGCACACATATATTATTCTAACATAAATACATTATATTTTAAGAATTATAAAGCATCATATTTTCACAAAAATGAAACAAAAAACAGCACAAACAGAAGAAAACGACAAGAAAAACTCGTAAAAACTAAGCTTACTTTGGGTTGGTTATAAATAAACTCCTGAAAAGGACATACTGGTTAGATCACAGTAGTGGCTAAAGGGAAACTTTGAAATGTTGGAGGAGACGGAAAACTCCAAGCTCCTGTTTTCCTATAAACTAACAAGCGAAATTGCATGCAAATAAGAAAACAAAAATCCCATTGTTTACGAACGTAAGGAGGGCGGACTAGTTCCGCAGCCTCGAGCAAGCAGTAAGCTTCAAAAATATGCATGCCCCAGGAAGACCATTTTTAATGTCAGGTGGGTATGGACCAGTTCCTAACCATGGCTTCCTAATGGAGATATATTTAAAAGATTGCAAGCATGAAAGACCACTCAATACGTAGGTAGGGAGCGCGGACTAGTTCCGCAGCCTCAAACTTCCTCTCAACCTAAAAAAAATATATATATATATATATAAAAAAATGTTACAATGCTATTGTGTTTGTGAAGATGGGGGAGAGACATAATCATTAGGCTAATAAATTATTCTGCAATCACTCCTTCCAAGCAAAAAATATATATATATATATATATATATATATATATATATATATATATATATATAAGAAAACATAAAATATAAAGGGATACACGAAAGAGATTGAACGAACTAATGTAAACATTACCTGAGTAAGATGGAAAAAAGAAGAAAAATATAAAGGTGCAATGATTGAGGGAAGAAATAGGTTATAAATAAAACGTAAACTAATTAAAAAAAGTAAAAGTAGAAAAGCAAAAACCGAGGGTACCGTGGGGTGGTTCGGGGCGCAGTCGTGAAAAGGACTTCGTTTTGAATTAGTCTAATGCATATCTAGAAAGAACCAGGCGGGGCCCTGAAAAGGACTTTGTCTTGAATTACTTTCAGGTGAATTGGAGGGAACTCAGGGGAAATTGAAGCTCTGGACACAAAGGGACACTATCATTGAGCGGACCATAAACCCCTATGGCTACATAATAACTTAATGGGAGGATACTATTTAAATCCATTTTCACAAATTTTTAGCTCTAGAATACGAAAAAAAAAACAGTTTGGATCAGTAATTTAGATTAACCCAAAGGAATAAAATAAACATATATTTATACTTTAATAAGTCTAATAATACATGTTTGTCTTCTTCTATATTACACGTTGAAAACAAAATAGTACCAGCAAAAGAAACTAGAGAGGAAACATCGTCGTCGTCTCAACCAAGACACAAGACCAAGAGGCACAAGACTAATTGGACAATATTTTAGACTACGCCATTATTACCTTGATTTTATATTCGGAAAAAACCTGGTGATAGAACACAAGCCCGTACCTGACATATTAGTTTCGATGCCTCTCTGTTTTTCTTTGTTCATTGGCTTTTAAAATCAAAATTTCTTTTTTGATCATATTAGACCCCATTTATTTACTTTTAATTGGTTTAAACCTCTATACCGTTTGGTCGTTCAGGTAGAGAGACAAATTGTATCTTTATTAATTTTAGCTCTCACTTAGAAAATACTTAAAACTTAAACTTTAAAAAAATAACAACGGCCACGCTTTTTTTTTAATATCAAAAAATGCTGCAGCAAAAAGACAGGAAAAAGACAACAACGCGGTTACCTGCAATTAATAAATAAAAAGTAGCGCAAAAAAAAACGTGCATTACTTTTTATCTGCAACGGTAAGGATAACGTGTTCCTTTTAGTTCGAAGTAAGGTGGGTCGGTAACGCTTTCCTTTACTTGGCAAGTAAGAAGTAACGTATTTCGTTACTTTTGTTTTACGGTAACACCTACAACATTGGCTGGGATGTCCGTTACTTGAGGTGCGGAGGGGGTAGGCGGGTCAAAATGCATGTGTGTATTATACGGTCGGCTGGTGTTTGTGAGAGGGGGGGAGGCTGAAACCCCATTAACTTTTTCCCTGACTACGCCACTGCCAAAGTGTCATCGTTGTTTGATGAAGTTGGCTCTCGAGCAAAAGGGAGCCTGGGGAGCTCTTAGCAGTGGATATGTGTCGAAAACCAAGGTAGCCTCGTTGTGTTGCTTTCAAGCCGTTTGTTTTCGCCTTGGTGGCAGAGCCTATTCGTCCCCTCTATTATGTTTGCTTGCTTCGCCGTCTCCTTCGTTTACGTTGTGCTTTGCGTGTTGGTTGTATCGCAACGTGCGTTCCTTAGGTGTCCCCCTTTCCCGAGATAATCTTGTTTTCTCCCCCTCGTGTTCGGAAGCGTACGTCGGTACGCCGTCGTGTGCGCCGCCCTTTCATTGCGTATAGGAGGAACAGCGCGAAGGCCGGGTTGCCTTTCAGGTCACGTCCTCACGGTGTCCGAAAACATCAGCGTCGTGATCCGCAGGTCGTACGTACGAGTGTCGCGTTTCCCTGCCTCCCGTTTCATACATTGACTCGGAGGGTCGAAGACTGGCCATTTGCACTCAGAGTGCACGGAGAAAATAAATTGGCTCTGACTATTTGTTCGAGAAACAAAAACGAAGCAGTGTCGTGCAGTTCTTTTTTTTTTCTTTGCTATTGGTCGGTCACATGCACGCCTAGTAATGCCCGAGTCCCACTGGAGCGACAAAACAGAAACAACCGACACCGACGAGCCTCAAACACGTGAGGCATGTAATCGAAGGCATCTTTGGCAGGCTTGGAGTCACTCGCGCTTCCTTCACGTGCACCGAGCAGAGGTCGGCATTTTAGGTCGCCCTCACTCACCCTCACCCTCACAGCCACACTCACCTAAGCCCTTCACTCACCTTCACTCTCACAGGTACACTCACCTTCAGCCCCTCACTCACTCTCATCCTCACATTCACACTCACTTTCAGCCCTGCACTCACCCTCATTGAACGTCACGGCCCTCACGCCTTTCACGCACTTATGGCCCTCACGCACTCACCTCATGGCCCCCACGCCCCTCACCGCCCTCACGGGCCTCACGCACGCATACCCCTCACGCCCCTCACGCACTTATGGCCCTCGCGCCACTCACCGCCCTCACGCCCTTCACTCACTTAAGGCACTCACGCACTCACCGCTCTCACGGTCCTCACGCACTCATAGCCCTCACGCCCCTCACGCACTCACCGCCCTCACGGCCCTCACGCACTCATGCCCCTCATACCCCTCACGCACTCATGGCCCTCACGCCACTCAGGCCCGCTTCAGATAGGGCAATTTCCCCCAGAAACTTGACGTCGCAACACCAGCAACATGGGCCGCCCGCGTTCACACGCAGCAACCAATTGCTGCAATTGGCCATCATTGTCAGGAAATTTTATTTTTCTTGCACAATTTAGACACACAACTACGCGCTATAAACGTGTTTTTATGCATTTAAATCTCTTTGAGAATACTAATGCATCTTTCTGAAACAGTTTATTTCCAAAAACGAACAATTTCGAACCAGAACCAAGTCTTTTGTTGTCATCATCAGCGGCACGAAGTATCACGTGAAAATATCGCGTCCCTGATTGGATGCAGCCGCTTCAAACGTCTTCGAATTGCTCTGAGTTGCTCGCTTGATTCGAGCCGGACCCGATCTCAGCAATTCGTGTCGATCCAGGGAAAGCTAGGGAACAACCCGCCAGCCACACCGAAATTGCTGAGAAAGTTGCTCCGTCCAAAGGGGGCCTCACGCACTCATGGCCCTCACACCCCTCACGCACTCACCGCCCTCACGGCCCTCACGCCCCTCACGCACTCATGGCCCTCACGCCCCTCACGCACACACCACCCTCACGGCACTCACACCCCTCACGCCCCTCACGCACTCATGCCACTCACCGTCCTTACGCCCCTCACGCACTCACCGCCATCATGTCCCTCATACCCCTCACGCACTCATGGCCCTCACGCCACTCACCACCCTCACGCCCCTCACGCACTCACTGCCCTCACAGCCCTCACGGCCCTCACTCACCCTCACACTCATGAATTTTCCAGATTCAGAAACTCACTCACCCTCACCTTATCTGTGAAGATGAGGGTGAGTGAGGGACTTCATGAGTGAGGTTTGCCGAGGTATGGCACCGAGAGACTGCGGCAAGATGTTTTGATGGCGCCCTTCTACGGTTCCTTCTCGTGACGTCATTGCCCTGCGAACAACAAGGTCGATGGTGTTTGTAATGAGCATGGTGGATGCTGGAAATCATAGAGCTCTGAAACCAGCACTGACAACCGTCAAGATTCATGTTTTAGAGCGCAGCTCTTAAGCCTGGTTCACATGCAGCGATTTTGGCCCTAGAGCGGCGCGATTTCTGCCGTCGCGGCGCTCGTGCCGCTGAACCGCTGGTGCTAGCCAGAGCGCCGCGACGGCAGAAGTCGCGCCGCTCTAGGGCCAAAACCGCTGCATGTGAAACCCGCTTTATGGTACGTTTACACTTGCGGATCCGCTAGCGAATCCGCCCAACTTTTGCCGCTGGGGCGAAACGCTGGGCGGAAAACGTGGCGGCGAGCCGCATAGGTCCGGACCTATTTCTGCCGCCGTACGAGGCGTTTCGCTTACCGGAAGTGACATTCTTGCGCAGCGCGACGCTGTCTACGTCACGACTACGCGTTCTTCCGGGAGCAGCAACGCCCGGGAGAGACTGCCGAGGTGGGAACTCTCGCGCCTTCTCGTCATATTTGACGGGATGTTACGAGAGCAGCTGCTGCAGCCGCCGCCGCCACCGCCGCTCGAAAGAAATAGATGTAAACGCAGCCCGCTCGTCGCCGCCACCGCCGGGAGCGAATCCGCTACCGCGGCAGCGGATTTCTTCTCAGGTGTAAACGTACCATTAGGCGCCCGTTTCCGGCTTGAGCGGCGTCGCCGTCGCCGTCGCCGTCGCCGTCGGCGTCGGCGTCGGCGTAACCGTGCGGTGCATCATGGGTAAATTTCCCCGCTAAATTTAGCGGTTTAGCGAAAAAATTTCCCCGCTAAATTTAGCGGGAAAAATGTCCCCGCTAAACCTAGCGGAAAATTTTCCCCGCTAAATGTAGCGGAAAATTTCCCCGCTAAATCTAGCGAAAAACTTTTCCCGCTAAATTTAGCGGAAACGTTCCCGCTAAATCTAGCGGAAAATTTTTCCTGCTAAATTTAGCGGAAAATTTTACCCGCTAAATCTAGCGGAAAATTTCCCCGCTAAATTTAGCGGAAAATTTTCCCCGCTAAATCTAGCGCAAAAGTTTACCCGCTAAATCTAGCGGAAAGTTTTCCCCGCTGAATTTAGCAGAACATTTTGCTCGCTAAATTTAGTGGGAAAAATTCCCCGCCAAATTTAGCGGGAAATTTTCCCCGCTAAATCTAGCGGAAACTTTTTCCGGCTAAATCTAGCGGAAAATTTTCCCCGCTAAATCTAGCGGAAAATTTTCCCCGCTAAATCTAGCGGATAATTTTCCCCACTAATTCTAGCGGAAAATTTTCCCCGCTAAATCTAGCGGAAAAATTTCACCGCTATATCTAGCGGAAAATTTTCCCCTAAATGCGGGAGGGCAGGAGAGCAGGAGGGGCATTGCCTTCCCCTCCTCCTACGTACCTTCCCCTCCTCCTCAAAGCTGCGCTCTAATTCGGCGTTACAGGGAGTTGTAAACGGCTTTCATTTTTAGAGCGCAGCTCTTAGGCGCCCGTTTCCCGCTTGAGCGGCGTCGCCGTCGCCGTCGGCGTAACCGCGCGGTGCATTATGGGAAATATCCCATAATGCACCGCTCGAGCCCCCCCCCCCCCCCCGGGGTCACGTGACCTCGGGGGGAGGGGGAGGGGTTGGGTCACGTGACCCCTCAGGTCACGTGACTCCCCTGGTCACGTGACCTCGGGGGAGGAGGGGGAGGGGGTTCACGTAACCTGGGGGAGGAGGGGGATGGGCGTGACCCCCCCAGATCACGTGACCCCCTCCCCCCGAGGTCACGTGACCCCCCCCCCCCCCCCCGGAGGAGATTGAAGAACGAGGGGAGGAGGAGGAGGAGGGGTATACGTTCCCCTGATTACCCTTCCCTCCTCCTCCTCAAGAGCTGCACTCCAATTCGGCGTTACTGGGAGTTGTAAACGGCTTTCAATTTTTTTACCTCACTCTTATTTTCGTCAATGAGAAATCCTTTGCTGACGTCATAGTCAGCATTCGGCCAATCGTGGAAGGCCGACCACAGCGACGCTTTCGATCGCGTACGTCGCCAATAGACTCCCCTATACTGACCAAGCCCGGCAGTTCGCTACGAGACGCGGCGGCCGAAAGTGGAAAGGTAGTAGAGCTAGAGTGGTACTAGAAAGGACGAGTGGGGCCTCCAAAGTGCTATTTTGTACCCCCGCATGTGAAAAAAAAGGCTAATCCAAGCCACTTCGCTCGTTGCGCCCTTTCGAGCGCTACGAGCGAAGTGGTTCGGATTGACCGCTTTTTACAAAAACGCGTTTCGTTCCAACACCACGCTCGACCGGGACACTCGTCAAGGTCATAGAACCAATAGAACGCCGGACTATAGTTTTTATATAACCTAGACGTCAGGCGTCACGACATAAAGTCACCGCGACCTGACGTGTCGTCACAACGCCATGCGACATCAGGACGACTCCTTGACGTCAACGTCGTCATCAACGTTGACAACTTGCGTTACACGACATCAAGACTGCGTTCTGACGTCATATTGCGTTGACAACGACGACGATGTCAAAGTTGACGTTAATGACGACGACGATAACGTCACGGGACGTCAAGATGACGGCGTCCTTGTCAATACGACGTCGTAAGGACGCTTGGTGTCAGTTAGTCAACGTCGTTGTTGACATGACGCCAATCGACATCAAAAAGACGTCCCGACAACTTCTTGACGTCGACGTCGACGTCCTCGTCGACGGTGTTACACGACGTCAAGACTTCGTCGTGACTGCGCGTCGACGTTGATGCTGGCGAAGGCAATGACGTTACACGCCGTCAAGGCTTCGTCATGACGTCGTTGTGACGTTGACGTTAACGATGACGTCAGGACGACGTTAACGTGACGTCATAGCGATGTTTGACGTTGCGTGGGGCGCCGACGTAAATGTCAGCATCGACGACAACGTGCACGTCGTCCTCGACACGGCGCGTGACGTCATGACCGCGTTACAACGGTGACTTGATGTCGCGAAACAGCGTCGTCCTCGTCGCGACGCGATGTCATGACGGCCTTACGACAGCATCTTGGCGTCGCGTAACATCGTAGTCGACGATGAGGTCGTGGCGTCGTCGTAACTTCACGTCCTATAGGGAGCGCACCGGTGTCCTATTCAAAATGGCTGGCCATCTGGATGATGTGTCGTTTCTCGATCGCAGCGAAGGTGACGCTGCGATCGAACTGGCTTGGTTCCACCCAGAGCCGTTTATTGAGAGAGTTTGGCCATACATTGGTTTGAATAGGCGAGCATCTCGGGCCAACCACCGGCCGCGAAACAGCCCCTAGCGGTGATCGCGTGCTCTAAATTTGTGCCACGACTATACTTCGTTTCACCTTATGTGCGAGCGAAGGCAAAACGGAAGCGCGAGCACGGAAGCTCCGTGCGTTCAGGCTTTGCTCGAGCGCGCGAGCTGGGGAGAAATGCAAAAAGCGCTGGTCTCGCGCTTCTAGCTTTGGCTTTCGCTCGCAGGTAAAGTGAAACGAAGTATAATTTGAGCCGTGCCGAGCGGAACTCCGCGTCTCAAGACGCTCGCGCACCCCACCCTTTGCACTGCTTTCTTTCAGCCAGTCTCAGGACGCTGTTCTAGCAGTGCAGACAAAGGCATGGGCACGAGCGCGTGGCTTTGGAAAGTGCCTCCTATGCACGAGGTCTCGTACAAACAATAGCGTTTCGCTGAGCTAGGCTCACGCGCCTGTGCCTTTGTCTTCACTGTCGACATTTGTGAGATGAAGTAGAGGTCTCCTGATTGGTCGACGCTGTGTCACAAATTTAGTTTACGCTCTAAGCGTGGGGGGAATATTCGGCGCTGGCGGCGGCCTTTGCTCCGCCTATTGTCCAAACTCTCCTAATATACGGCTCTGGTTCCACCTACAGTGTTCTAGAGGGTGTAGTGGCAAGAGCGGCGCCCGCTTACAATGGGCCGCGTGAAGACGGTCAACGTAGATGCCACGAGTGGCGCTGGAGTTCCGTGCCCTAGAAAAATTTGTGGCAGATGGCAGATGTGCGATGAGCGAAGAAGGCGACGAAGCTGAGGTGGTACGCTTCTCCCGAATGTAGCACCGTAGCACTTTTCTTTGTGTGTAGTGGTGGGGAGTTTTCCCCGTTCCGTTGCCGTCTCGGTCTAAATGCAAGCAAACAGACGGACGCACACACTGCTTCGCGCCAGGATGCAAGTCCGGCTACCCGGTCAACAAGGGCAGCCACCAGCGATCGTAAGCCGTCGCTGTTTCGTGCGCCAAAGGAGGAGTCGCGCAGACTACAGCGGGGAAAAAAATCTTAATCGAGAAGATAAACGCCTCGCCGAGACATCAGCGGTGTGCGAGAGACATTTTGAACCGCGCCTTATCCTTCGGGACTATGTGCACATCGTCAATGGCGAAAAGATTAGGATTCTATGCCGCAATATATTATGACTATTTTGTAGTCTTTTTGCGTAGAATGTTGCGGGATATCTGTCATGTGCTTGCTGTGTATGTCGATGAAGTGTATTATCACTTATGAGAAGTCATAAAGCAGTTAGTTGAGAATAAATTTTTTTCCATATTAGGGGTTGTTGAAATTTGTGTTCATGTCGTATTTTATTGCTTCATGTACTATCAATTGAGGTATTTTTTCTTTATAGACTGCCTTCCACAAAATACAATTTGTTATATGTTCGCCAGTTGCAGTGGCAACTTTGCCGTTCCCAAACACGCGTCGCCTTGCACCTTACACAACGCTGGTCCCCGCATCAGCAACGTGATGACAAAAAACAATACACCAGTTTATTGTTCCGCTCATCATTAAAAAAGTGAGAAATTTATTGAGATTATTTGTCTATTTTTCCTTGTTATATCAGTATCGCATGGTTTCTTTCGCAGCTATTAAGCGTACAGCCCAAGTGATAGCGTTGCTGAACGACCTGTCAGTACTGGGAAGGGGGGGGGGGGGGTCGATATTAATCAAATGATCTCCATCAAAAACACGCGAATAATAAAAGTAGGAGACAGCACACACTCTAGAGGCATTAGTGCAAAGGAAAGCCTACAATTTTTTACATTAGCACTTGTTCTGTGTCGCGAAAAGCTTCAGTCAAACCACAGTAGTACACGCCGACCAGCGCCGACGACGAGGCTGACAGGGGCAGGTTCCTGTAGGAATATCTAGGACGAGGATGAAGAGCTACGACCACGGCTACGACGAAGCTTCTGCGCGGTCTGGTCCCCCGGCGACGTTCAGGAGCAGCGCGTCATCCGGTGTCCTCTAAGTTTCACCGCTAATATTCAGAAAGCTATGCCTGAGGGTGGCAGCCGTCTACCAAGACTGGGCCACATCCTGCAGCATGGTGACACCACCAACCTGCAGGGGCTTCCCAGCCCCTACGCACGGTGAAGCCACCGAATCCCGCCCTGGAGGGCTTGCCCGGACACTTCCCCGAGCTCAGCCAGACTTGAGACCAGCTGAAAGATATCCGTCCCAGTGAGCAACTCACTAAACAACAATGGACCCACATCACCCGTAACATCATCCCGCCACTCCCGCCACAAGCCCCATTTCAACATCTTCAGCACCTCTCTGTCATCTGTACACAATCTCATCCCATCGTCATTAGATGCGGCGCCGCAGGCCTTCACGGTATGGGCAACTTGCCTTTCTTCGGCGCCGCGGTTCTCCCGAACCAAATAAATATTATTATTATTATTATTATTATTATTATTATTATTATTATCATCATCATCATCATCATCATCATCATCATCATCTAGGAGGGACGAGACGAGGCCATGTCCGCTGGGCTCTAGACATGAAGCGCGTGTGTCGCCGGCGCTTCGTTCTTCTTTATTCAAGCCTCTTGCCACAGTTCCTAGGGCACAGAACAGCAGCGCTACGGTATTCGTCTACGCGCAAAATCTCCACGCGGTGGCCGCTGCTCTTGCCACTACAACTCTCTAGAACACTGTAGTTCCAACTGATCGCTTTCCAGATTTTGACGTGCAGCTGAAAGCATGAGCGGAGCCTGTAGCTCGTCCCACTCGTACTTTTTAGTACACTGTAGTAGAGCGGCAGACAAGAGGCATGTAACGGGCGCCCCGCTGCGGCGAGACGCCGAAACACACTTATCCCGAGCAATGGAATGTCCGCTCGTGCTCCTCGCTTTCCTCGGGCTACCGCCTACTTTTCTCGTCGGGTTTGAAAACCATGTTTCGGGTCCTTGCCGCTGAAAAAGCTGTGCGCTGACTACAGGCTCCCCGAGAAGCGCTCTGTGCTACCAGATGCTCGCGCTCCAAATCTGCGACCGGGCTCCGTCATCGAACTGCCAGGCTTTGTGAGTATTGAGGAGGCTATGGTTCAAGGCTAGCTAGCATTCCGATGACGTTTATATATTGCTAATATTCAAGTCCTCACTTTATGAAAATGACCCCGTTTGAATCTTTTCGAGCGGTTAAAAACATTCAAACGTAAATAATAAAGCACGGGGGCAACAAAAGGTGTCTCTTTTATTATTTTCTATGCCTGGCATCTTTTATGAGGCACTTGTTCTCAAAGCTTGCGAGCTTGCGGGTGATGTTATGAACGTAGAACAAGTATCGTCGCAGAGCAGAAAGAATAAAGCAGTACTTATTGAAATTTGGACTCTATTACGTGGCCTTTAATTAATTTGCGGCTGTACTCAAGATATGATGCATAAGCTCCTGTGGGGAATGGCCCGAGTCGCAGTAGCCAAGACGCTCAAAATTACTGAGAGCTCGAGACACGAGTGCTACAAGTGCCTCCTTCTGGTTGGTCAGAGCAAGAAATTGTGAAGCATATTGCTTGCTTCTCAGCTTGTCAAGGACAATTTCAGTGAAGACCACTGCGTTCACTACAACTGCTTCAGGGAATTTCAAGCCTCCCCTCGTCATACCTGCGATGAGTATGTTTTCGTCATGGTCCAAATCTGTGTGTTCTAACACAAGGGTTTAATTGCAAAATGCACACATCAGCTTCTTCAACGCAACATGTGCACAGTATCCTGCAACGTACGTCACAGCCGGCATCCTTGACTTCTCTATGTCTGCATTTGTAACCTTAATTCGAAACTGCTCGTGAACTGAATCAGCAGTGATTGTCGACACGGGTGCTGCCATGACCTCGAAGTCGGGAAGGTCTAGTACTTTCTGCAAACTTAGTTTGTTCTCAGATTCATAAATCTGTCGAACCGAGACAGGGTACTGGGAACCGCTCAGCTGGCGGTACTTTCCGAATCTTTCTTCAAGCGAATCGGTCTGAAATTTTCCAAGCATTACATATTTGAACCCCAGCTCCTGCAAACAGTACAGAGAAATTTCACGCAGAGCATGGCTTGTGTGGCCGAGAGCCATGTGCGTTTCTGGTGTGTAACGTCCCTCATCATGCTAAAGGCTGGCCCAGTAATCAAGCGACTCTGGAACTTTTTTCAAAAATTCCAACTGCGGGCAGGATACTGAACTTACTGGGTACTGCATGTCATCCCGCAGGCGTTCGCCTTTTCTCGGAGTCTTGACATTTACGATTTGCCACTAAGTTAGAATGGTGCCTATGAAGACTGCAGTCGCTTCTGCATGCTGAATGGTGATAGAGTTCAGTGCAGCTACTGTCGACTCGTAGAAACTTCGCAGTGCAAGCTTAACATTCTGTCTTTCCATATTGAAAGGGTCAAGTGCCTTTAAAGAAAGTGTTGGTGCTATCTTTAATAGCTCATTTTGTTCGGCTTCATGCAGCTCGCGCAACGCTTTAAAGGATGCTGTTAGGATAGGCGGCTTGGGGTCAGTGCTACTTGGGTCGGGAAAATACATGCACTTTCCACTGTTCCGCTGGTTCAGCCAATTATTTCTCCCTGACTTCAACACGTGAACTGGGTCTAAAATGTAAAATAGTGGCCGAGATGGATCAGCTGGATGCGGATAGAGAATGCTCGATTGAGGAGGGTTTGCAAAAAACTTCATTGCCTTCCGATTTATCGAGTTGTTGTCCGAAACAACTGCTACAATTCTGAATCCAAGTACTTCTAGGTCAGCAATTAGTTTTCATAAGAATTTATGCAGTGCTTTTGCGTCGATTTGTGCTACAGGTAGAATGTGAACAATGTCTTTATGGTTTGAGAGGAGGCTTTGCAGCATAAAAACATGAGCTGTTTTAGCTGGACTTGAGTTGTTTGCAGCAGCACCTGTGACTTAACCATCTTTGTAATCAAAGTACGCTTGTATGTGGATCTCATTCATAATAAGAGTCACAGTCCGTTCGTGCTCTTTCATAACGTTCAAGATTGTCTTTGCATAGAAAAAAAACAGTCCTGCTGCTCGAGGGCACGGCTCACTCCAAATGAAGAGCAGAGGCACCTTATGGTAACACGGTGAGGCAATTTCACTTGCATAGAACTTCGCGTGAACCTGTATGCATGCGGCGATATAGTGTACAACAGCGTTGCGAAATCAAGCATATCGGGAGCGTATCTCAAAGGAGTTTTCAAAAGAAGCTCAACTTGGCAACTTACGAATTTCAGTACTTCCAAGTGCCATTCATTAAATTCTTGCGACTGGTACTCACTGCACAGATCCTGCAGCAACCTCAACACAATTTCCCGAAGACGGTGAGCCTTTAGGTGGCCATTCGTTGAGCAGCTAATCTGTAGCTGCTCAACACACTGCAACACTTCATTTAGTTGCCTGAGGTCTTGCAACTATGAAGGCACGTTCACACCATAAAAGTTCTCAAGACGGGTTTCCCTAAAGAACACGTCAACAGAGAGCTAAAGTGGCGAAGCGGGCGAGTTGGTTCATGACATAAAATTCAAAAGCGCTAACAAAGACGAGGACAAAAGTAGGAAGGTGAACAGGACGAGCGCTTACTCTCCACATAAAATTCAAAAGCGCTAACAAAGACGAGGACAAAAGTAGGAAGGTGAACAGGACGAGCGCTTACTCTCGCTCCAAAAAGGGAATCCTCGCCTATGATTCGGCACATTCCAAATTAGTAAAAAGGGGTATTGCTTCGTCTTGTTTCCAGGCGGCACTTCAGAAGTCATGCCACCATGTTATGCGTGACAGCTTCAGCCGGCAGGTTAATCGGCTTAGGGATGCCGGTTTTCCAACTTCACTTTTGCTTGGAGTTGCCGAGACGCTGCTGAAAAAGATCAAGGGAAAGTCTGAGGGTAAAAAAGAAAAAACAAAAACGAGACCTCAGGTCATCCCCTACTTGCACAAAGTTTCACATAACTTAAAAAAGGTGGCAGAAAGATTTGATGTGCCGCTTGTGTTTTCGGCGCCATGTAAGTTGGCCCAATTATGCCCACGGATTCAGAAAAAAAAGAATGACGCGCGCTTATGCACCGTCAATCATGCCAAAAGATTTGTAGATTGTAACGTGGGCGTGGTGTACAGAATACCGCTGACATGCGGCCGAGTGTACATTGGCCAGACAGGACGGTGCGTAAATGAGAGGATGCGCGAGCATGACCTGGCTTTGCGCTCGACACCTGGAGGACACTTGCCTCTTCATTGCAGAGACTGTCTGTGCCAGCCCATCTTTCAAAATACCACGATCGTGGGGAAGGCTCGTGAAAAAGCTGCGAGGGAAGTGCTTGAAGCGCATGCTATAAAGAAAGAGGGCACTGAAGGCTGCGTCAGTCAGCCGTCAATTTTTCTGCACCAAAAAGAGAGTGACTTTATTGACGCGTGGTGAGGTGTGATGCCACTGAGTGATTCAGTGTATTTTGTAGGAGGTTGTTTGCTTTAGCTGTTTTTAAATAAGTGTTCAGTTGAGAGTGGGAGAGTAAGCGCTCGTCCTGTTCACCTTCCTACTTTTGTCCTCGTCTTTGTTAGCGCTTTTGAATTTTATGTCAACAGAGAGGTCAGCTGACACTGTCACTGAACTAATCACAGCGGGAGCACGGCCAATTGCCAGGTCCAAAAACAAGACCTTTGAATCCTTGATAATCATTGTCCAGAAGTATAACACCGAGAAGTTTGAAAGAGCATTGCAAAACTCGAAACTGTTGGCTCGGTTCTTCTGGTCTTCTTCTTGTGCGGCTGCAGAAAGCTCAATAGCTTTTCGCAGCGATGCCGCCTCTGAGCGAGCTTCCCTTTCCTCTGGTGTCACTCGGGCGGGCACTGTAGGGCTCGATATATACTTAGGGCAGTTGGCGAACACGCTGGGAACTGCGGTCTCCTTCAGGCGAACGCGCTCCAGGGGCACTTCAACCACCTTTCCTGTCTGCACATCCGTGTACATTGCCATTCTGACGAAGTCTGTTGGAACAAAGTGTTTCTTGCAGAGCTGAAAAAAAGAGACCAAAACACAGAATGATGTCATGCTCACGACCACACATACTCGTCAGCATCGGTTACGAAGAAGCAAACGCTTGACATGATTTAGCACGTGTTTTAGCTTAGCGCCACACAAAATCCTACAAGCGAGATAGCTAAGGGCCGCAGTTAAAAGAACATCGTGAAGAACGCAGAATTATTCATTACAAACAGTCATAGAATAACCGCGAAATCGCCGCTTACCACTGTATGCTTTGAAGGCGCAAAATCTTCACGACAAACGGCCTTTGTCAATGCTGCTCTCCGTTATGGGTGAGTCGGGAACCGGTAGACACGTACACTGGAAACCTTCGCATCATAAGTAGACTTGCAATTTGGAGCACAACATGAGCCAGGCATTCTCAAGCACAGGATAACTATAGCCAAGAGCAACATTCTCTCATAGTTGACAGCAGACACAAGACAAATTGACGACAACTTCGCACCAATACAGCTACCACGCCGCCACTTTTGAATGAGTCCCAGTGATGTTCCATACCACGTCCAAGACTTCCCTTTCTTGGGTACAAAACTTCCCTATTTGGGGTACTTTGTCCCTCCAAAATTTTGAAATATCTCCGCATATTTCCCTGCTTTTTATTACCTTTATTTTCGTATCAGCTGATTTCTGTGGTCATGCAGGTCACTATGCGCCCATTTTACTACAAAAGCTACGTGAAATCGCATGTTTAAAGAGAAGAAAATGTTACAGCACTACCGAAAAACCCAGTATAACTTTTCGCTATGTGGATTATAGAACTGGGATTTCAGGTTTCCAGAAAAAATTCCAGTTAGATTTTCAGTTTCATGAGTGAAAAATTATACTGGCTTTTGGGTAGGCTGTTCAGTTTATATTTTTATTAACAAAATAATATCATCTTTAGCAGTGTTTGGTAAACTACATCTATAAAGTACTTAGTGTAAAGTACAAAGCAAATGAGAGGTTATGTAATTCAAGTAAGGTAATAAGTATATTGGGTGCAATTTACTTGAGGTAAAGTACTATAAATATCACATACTTCCAAAGGTACAAGTACTTTTTAACACAATCTTTCATGGGAGTAATCGAGGGTGAATCAGTTATTTTCCAAAATGGCGTCGAATGTTGGATTAAGTCAAGTGGCCATGGAGTAGTCGTTTCACTCTCGCTGAAAAACTATTTAACACAATCAACCTATACGGAACTTATTTGCATCGGCCTCATAGCCACCATTACTTCACTCAAAGAAATTACCAAATGACATTTTGAAAAACGATAGCGTGTTTCTACATAACAATACACTTTTCTTTTTTTTCAAATTCGGAGAATATATTTTGAAGTCGGAAGTTGTACCTTTGCTCAGAAAGTACCAGAAAACATTGCTTTAATTAAAGCACAAGTACATACTCGGAGAATGTACTTCAAGCTAAGTACAAGTTTCTTAAACCTACTTGGAAAACGAGTCATTCAGACACCCTTTTCTTTTGTGTTTCGTTCCCTCTAGAGCTTTTGCTGAATTCCCTCGTTAATCCTTAAAATTCCCTGCAAACGTGTTAAAATTCCCATTTCCCTTTCCACCAAAATTGAGACCGGAAATTCCCTGAAAAGGGGAAAATTCCCTGCATGGAACATCACTGTGAATGACCTGATGTTGCCAGCAGACACGTACTGCAATCCGACAAAAGACGTGAAATCATAGGAATGTTACACTCTTTGCATCAATAAATCACTAGTTAGAAACTTACAACACTACGTCTAGCTAATAAACATTCTTCCGCACATGAACTTCAATTCTAATAAATAAAAGAGAGACAACAAAAACTTTTTCGTGCCGCAATTTTACGCCGACTAGTTAAAGCGGTCAAAGCCACACCACTACCAAGCCAGTAGGAGGCTACGCCTCACGCCAGCCCCTCGCGCGCGGCTGGCGCAGGTGCAGAAGGCGGAGCGCGTCCGCTGGCCCTCCGCGGCCATCCGATGCCTCCCATCCCGCAGTCGTGACGTAGGCTATTGGGATAAGGAGGGGCGCGCCGGCCTTGCAAACTTCTCATCGGTGGTGCCTTGCGTCGTAGCATAGTCTCCTCTATTCGCGACTCCAATTCACTATAGGTGGCGCCACTCGTTTTCCAAAATGGCGGGTTTAGTGAGGGTCCGAGATGCGTGCCGCTGCTGAGACTGTCTAGTGTGCTGGCTTCCTGAGCGATACAAATTATTTATGGTAACACTAGGAAGCTAGGGTGTTATGAGCGCAGGTCTCCTTTTTATGCTGAAAACAAAAACGGTATTTAGCGAAATATTTAGGCCAGGAGGTACGTTTTAATTCCGGTGCGAAACCGAAACTAACCTTGATTTTGGAATTAATTTCTCGGTATAGGTCTTAATTTCAGATTCTTTCGTAACTCAAAGTGTGTCTCACATCAAAATTATTTACTTAAAGAAGTTGTTCGCGGAAACGTTTTTTCCCTTTAAAGACGGGGTCTTTCATACACCTTAGAGGTAACATAGAATATTATTATTTGTTGAAAAAATCAGTGCTGATATTCGTGCGTTCTTTCTGCCTTTTCTCGCTGAGATAATTGTCTTATGAAATAATGAACTGCGGGCCTTTCAATGGCTTTTTGGGTATTTAGATGATTAATCTAAATGAATTAAGAAACGCTGTTCTCATTAGAAAAATTCAAAGACGGAATCCGAGTCAGGCAGCTGAAGTGTGCGCGTTTTTAAAGCAACGCGTGACGCATAGGAGTTTATATTGCATCCAATGTTTGACTGTTTGCCGATCTTGATAACGATGACAGAGTTTTCCATATGCTAAAAAGAAAACAAAATGATACCTTTGAGGAACGACTAATATGGTTAATGGCGTATTTTTGTGATCGTGGCGTTAATTGGGGGCATACATTGCCGCGATTTGCATTAATAATAATTTAAATATTAAACGTAAGATATTTTAATACGCAATGTTTCAAGCTCTAAAATAATTAGTTGCTTATGATCTAATTTCAAACGCGTGAACAAGTATGACAATCTAAAGTGTGCTAATTATCTTCACTGGTGCCGATTGCAGCATTTTCAATTAACAAGTTATAAAATAAACTTTAAAATCAATGACTACATTCTAGCTAATGTGAGAAATTGATGTAAAATGTGATTAGTTGAGGGTACTATCAAAGTAGCGACTTTTGACAATCGGCAAAACTTCCAAAGTTGCCGCTAATATCCTTCCAAACAAAATCCTCCCCCACAAAAAAAAAAAAAAAAATTAATTATTAATTTTTTAACATTTATTTACTTTCGTATTTGCTCGCCGTCGTTTTGCCAATCTCAGCCTTTCCAGTTCCAAGAAACGCCTACCTGCTTGCACGTCTGCTCACTGCAGCACGTTTCGTTGGCGTCAGCCGGTGAAACTGTAGTGAGTTTTAGTATTGCGTATACGAGAAAACACAAGCGCTGGGTGTTTGCTTTAGCTTTGTGTGTTCCACGCTGCGCGTGTGCGGAGCCCGAAATCGCGGTCTTGGATCGGAGCATGGCAACGATGCGCACGCTGAACGTGGAGCACGCCACCCTAACGCAAACGCACACCGCTTGCGTTTGCTTCTTTACGCAATACTAAAACTCTCTAATAAGGTACAATCTATACCGGCTGCAGCCCTACGCTGGGACAGTGAAGAGTGTTGTTTGCATTCGGAAATGACATTTAGCGAGCCATGATCGCGAGCCGTTTCGCCGCGCCCGCTGAGCAGGAGAATCTGGGGACCCTCACTAGAGCGCTTCTCGTTTCCGCCGCGGGAGGGCGAGCGTCGCGCTGGAGACGCGAATACTGACAAAGCCTGGCAGATCGTCACGTGACGCGGTCGCCGAATGTGAAAAGGTAGAGTGGCAGACGAGAGTCATGTATCGAACGCCCCACTGCGGCGAGACGCCCAAACACACTTGTCCCGAGCGATGGAATGTCCGCTCGTGCTTCTCGCGTTTCTCGGGCTACCGCTTCTTTTCTCGTCGGGTTAGAAACTATGTTTCGGGTCCTCGGCGCTGCAAAAGCTGTGCGCTGATGCAGTGGCGTCGCGAGGGTCAGCGGCTCCCGGGGCGGTAGCCCGCCACGACACCCCCCCACCCCCAATCTGCTCTCGCTTGGCCCGCCGCGACTCCCCCCCCCCCCCTCCCCTCGCTGTCATGGCCCGCCGCGACACCCCCCTGAGCGCTTGCACCCGGGGCGGTCCGCCCCCCCCCCCCCCCCCCCCCGCCCCCCCCCCCTTGTGTCGCCACTGCGCTGATGTTCAGGTTCCCCGAGAAATGCTCTGTGCTCCCACATCCTCGCGCTCCAAATCTGCGACCGGGCACTTCATAATCGAACTGCCAGGCTTTGTGTGTATAGAGGAGGCTATGGTCGTGGCCAACTCGTGGCCAAACTGGCCTACCTCAGTTCAACTGGCAAGGTAGCGGCATCCGACTCACTGCCGCCGGTGGCCAGCGTCAGCCAAGCACTTACCATTGCGGAAGATTAGTGAAGGTATATAGAAAGTAGCGTAGCAGCAGATATTGTCGGAGGACGTATGATTGGGCGCCAGAGCTCCACTAAAGGCCGGTTCTCACATGCAGCGAAGCGCTGATGTAGCGCTACTCACGTGCCGTCAGCTACTTATTGTCTGCCATGAGCAACAGTTTTGACGGTGTGATGCAAAGCTGGTAAATGCTCCCGTCAGCACGCTCTTAGTGCGAGGTCAGCGCTATGCTTGAAGCGCTCCGCTGCATGTGTGAACAGGCCTTAAAACGATCAGGGCACGTTGCGGAAGCCGGCGCTCGTCGCGAAGCCCCACGGCATCGTGATGTCGGTGCCGATAAGACTTTTGTTATGTCTTTCTTGCTTTAATTCGTGTGGAACTTTCTGGTTATCGTTTCTTTTCTCTAAAAAAGAAAAAAAAAGGAAGTGTATTCAATTTCGTGTTAAACGGACTCTGGCCTCAGCTCTCGACGAGACCAGACGTTTGCTCGCGAGCTTCCTTCCAAGGTTGGATCATTGCAGCGATACGAAAGGTTCCTGGCACCTCATCGTAGCCGCCATAGATACCGACGACCGACAAGGACAAGTCCCCTAACCAGCCGACACGCCAAGCGACCCTTGGAGGGGTTTCCAGGGGTCAGAAGATGCATACCAGAGGCGGAGCGGTTAAGCCTATCGTTGCTCTCGCCCAAGCAATTCAAGGAAGCAATGGAAGCCAGGCGTCCTCGACCGCCGTTTTACAATGGAATACTTTCATGGACACAGGATACTTTCTGACGTGCAATACCAACAAAGATTGGTACACCTGCATGGCTAACCAAGCAATCCTAAAAATGCATGAAACAGCGGGGAGAAACTCCAATCACTACTTTCAAACAACGAAAAGAACAATGGCTCCAAAGAAAGCCAGACCTAAATGACACCTCTTTGTGACGAAGTCTCTGCCATGAACGAAGAAGACTTTCCTACTCTTGAAAGAAGCTCGCACCAAACACGCGAAAAACAACATGGCCCCATCATCGGCGATAAGAACGACGGCGGCTGGCAGACAGTGAGACGAAAGCGAAGACACATCCAGGCGGCAGCACGCCAACCAGGCACGTAGCCAGCATTTTGTTTCGGGGGGGGGGGGGGGGGGGGGGGGGGGTCCCGCCCATGACAAAATGCTGTATGAGGGGGAGGGGGGAGAGGGGGTCCCAGCAAAATGGAAGATTTCGGGGGGGGGGGGGGGGCCCGGGCCCCATGGGCCTCCCCCCTGGATACGTGCCTGACGCCAACGTAAGTCTTTCGACAAAAAGGTTCCAAAACCAACAACCCAGACGGTTGTTCTCCGCCCTGTGTGGAAACATAACATCGAGGACTTTTCTAGAAAAGAATTGCGCACCGACATTGAGAAGATCGGGGTAAACAACGTCAACGAGTTCACCTTGCACAGACAAGGAAAAGCGAACACCATTTCCATCACCACTAGGAACAGCTCGCTCGTTTCCAAGTTCCTGCAGATCACGGAAAAAAGACCATTCTCGTGACCTTCGAAGGCAAAACAGTGCCCCGACATGTCCGCTACGTCTTTGAGGTCTGCAAGGTGTCAGAATACAGGCGAAGACCACTGGTTTGCTACGGGTGTCACCATCTTGGCCACAAGTCTGACGTATGCCCGTTAAAGATCAAGCGATGCGGATCGTGCGGACATGAACATGAAGAAGTTGAGGAATGCCAGACCACACCAAGGTGCGTGAACTGCGAGGGACCGGACATTGCCAGGAGCAACGAGTGCCCGAAAAAAAATTCCACCGAGAAACAACAAGCGAAGAAATAACCACCAAAGTAAGAGATCTGCCACGAGAGGAGATATGACCTCGCCGTTTTTGCAAAGTGTGTTCACACAAACATCTTCAACACCGACGAGAACTCTCTCGGACATTTCGTGGGCTAACATACTAAGACATAATCAACAAGCAACCGATCCGGCACACTTCTTCTACTCCACAACCTCCACACCACAGGAAAACGCGCAACAACGGCAGCCGGGGCAACAGAGCCCGACCTCACACCTTTCAAATATTACATCAAGGATGCAACTCGATTGGGAAGCAAGGTTTGACGTACTGAGCCGAAGGGTTGAGCAAGGTTTCGCAAACGTCCAGACCAACACGAGCCGAATAGAACAACTAGAATCTCTAGCATTTGAGATCCTCACCAAGGTGACTACATCGGCGAAAACTTTGACAAATACCTCACTGCCAAATACCCACCACAGTAAATATAAAACCGGACGGCTCAAACTACCAAAATACAAAGGTACACCCTTGGCTTTCCATTGGAATTGTAGAGATTTTGCAAACAAATGTGCGGAGCTCAAGCTTCAACTCGAAAGAATGAACAAAAGAAGACCAGCTGTACTTCTCCTGTAGAAAACCAACCACGAAAACGTCAAACTTAACGAATACAAAACGTACACAGAACCCTCCGTAACGAGAACGATCCACCACAAGAATGATAAAGATGCAGTGACAGCGATCATCGGGCAGGCGGTCATTTTAGTTCAGGAACACGTTCCACGCGCGCGTATAAAATCAGCACACCTGTGCAACGAAGCGAGAGAGGTATCGCTGTGCAGATAAAACACGAAGGGAAGCCTCTCATAATTGCTTCAAACTACATCCGACCTAACGTCAAAGACGGAGATGATATGAGCTGGCTCACGCACCTTAAACCCAATAAAGAACTACTAATAATCAGCTGAGATTTTAACGCTTACACTCTTAAAAAAAAGCTAGTAGTATTTACTAGGCAAGAGCTAGTAACCGCTTGTCACATATGTTACTAGGTACCTAGTAGCCTGAGGTAGTAACGGTCAAGCTAGTAACGGTTACTAGGTCACGAAGCTAGTAACTGTTACTAGCCTCCAAGTAGAATCTATGTATTTTACTACCTCTAGCTAGTAACTAGCGCTACCTCCCGACGGAAGGCCGGAAACGCAACTAGTCACGTGATTTCCGGTGGAAAAAGAAAGTGTGGGGTTATGCCACTTACCACCAGGTGGCAGGCGCAACAAAAAAATTGAAACTGGAAATGAGTAATCCAGGTGGCGCTAGTCACCGTCCAATTAAACGTACACAAAAAAGAAAGCCGATTATTTAGTTTATTTCAATTCTTCCACATTTGCAAGCATATACATACAAAGATGCACACCCACATTATTAGCACGCAATCGACACAATAAATTCAACAGAAACACAGGCACTAAATCACTCTAATCGCTAACTTCCGGGCGGGGACAGTGGGGATCGAACCCAGGAGCTTTCCAGCGCAAATTTTCGAGGTGAGACGCGTTAGCCCACTCGGCCAGTTCCTCCGTTTCTTTTTTTTTTTTTATTTATTGCCGACATTGACTTAATGGAACCAAAAAGTACAGTGCTGTAAAAATGCCGTCAATCGCTTACCAACTGACGTGGCATGGTTAAAAAAAATTTACATTTAACAGTTTTTCCATTGTTGGTAACCACTCCGGGACATTTGATCGAACCTTCCAAACTTCGACAATATAACGGACAGACTCCGAAAAGTATTCTCCCACAGGCCTCGTGTCAACATCTGTATGGCGAACCGCCATGCGACATCTCCATATACTGTGAAGGCCGAGCAACATGAAAAGATCAAAAGGCACACAATTCTCGTTTTCGACTGCTAGGAACCGTATGCCATGGGAATCCAGAGGAAACTCCTTTTTTAGAGTACGCTGCAACACATCCCAGAAAAATATAGCGTCCCAACAGTCCAAGAAGACATGCTCAACTGACTCAGGTTTCTTACACAAAAAACAGTGATTACCCCACGCGACAAACATTCCCCTCTCCTCCATCCACGTTTTAACAGGCAGAGTACCGGTGTGCAACTTAAAAAAAAAAGTTTTGACGCACGCTGGGACGGACATTCTTTTAACACGTTTCAGGACATCCTGCCCCGAACCTGTAGAATACAGAGCTCTATACAGTGGAACCGGCAGGGTAACGTCTACTAGATCCTGGTACAGCTTTTTCCTAGTGACTTCACTCAGATATTCCAACGAAAAGCGTGCTCTTAAGAATTTGTACGCTCCCACCACTTCGCGCATATAACCAAAAATACACCCGGCATTCCCATACTCTGACGATACTATGTACTCAGGCAGAACATTACACAATCGCACTTGACAAACTGTGCTCAAAAACGGCTCCTTGACTTTACGTAAGAAAAGGAAACGATTTACCAGCTGCTTCAAGAACAAATGAGTTAGCGCCAGGCCTCCATCACTCACACTGCGAAAAAGACTAGTTCGGCTCGTGCGCTCATAGGAAGAGCCCCAAATGAAGACCGCAAACACCCGATGCAGTTTTTGGATATTCACCCTGGAACAGTGCAAAACCTGAAGCACATACCACAATTTACTTATTAGGAACACATTGCAAACAGTGGATCGGGCAAATACCGACAGATCCTTTCCTCTCCACTTCTCAGCTTTTCCTTGTACTTCGACTACCTGGGTCCTCCAAAAAGGGTGGCTGTCCCGATAGCTTTCCAGGGGGACCCCTAAATACTTTACCGGAGACGAAACCCATTTGACGTTTTCCAACACACTGAGCTTCACGTCCCACTCCCCATGCCAAAAACCTATGCACTTTTCCCAGTTTACAGCGCTACCACTTCTATTGCAAAAACGTTTTACTAATGCTCTCACGTCTCGCACGCTTTCTCTGTTTGCACAAAACAACGCGATATCGTCTGCGTAGGCCAGTACTCTCACCTCGAAAGCATGTAGCCTAAAGCCACGAATGACGCTGCTTTTAACTACGCTCAAGCAGAAAGCCTCTATGTATATGCAAAACAAAAGCGGGGACAGAGGGCAACCCTGTCGCACGGACCGGAGGACGCCAATACGTTTACCAACTGACTTGTTCACAATCAGGCTTGTCGTGCATCCCTCGTACGCCATACGAACACCCTCTATGATTACGGAGCCTACGTTTACATGTTCCAGTATCGCCATCAAAACCTCATGTGACACACGATCGAATGCTTTTTCAAAGTCAATCTGGAGCATTGCAATTTTATCATTTTTTGCGTCACAGCATTCTAGTACACTTCGAGCGGTGTGAATATTTGTTGTGATCGATCTTCCTTTTATTCCACACGTTTGGTATGAACCAACTATTTCTCTTATTACTCCTTGAAGTCGTCATGCCAAAATCTTCATTAGTACTTCGTAGTCTACGTTTGTTAAGCTGATTGGCCTATAGGATGTAACCGAACGCAATTTGACAATATCTTCGGTCTTGGGTATTAACACAGTGTGAGACCTCACAAAGGAGGGTGGTAGTTTTTTTCCTTCATAGGCCTCGTTAAAGACATTGAGTAGCACTGGCGCAACTTCATTTATAAAGGTCTTATAGAAAGCTGCACTAATTCCGTCGGGTCCAGGCGTTTTTCCAGGGCTCAATTCGTCTATCGCTTTCACTATTTCTGTCAAGGTGATTGGCATCTCAAGAAATTCTTTAGTTTCCTCATTTAGCTTCGGCAAAAGCACTAAGAACTCCTCCTTAAATTCTGTCACTTTCACTGGGCTGTGCGCGAACAATTTTGAATAATACTCAAAAAACGCTCGTTCAATATCCGTTTGGTCCTTCATAATCTTTCCATCCTTTTCGATTTCGCTGATTGTGTTCTTTCGTGCATAGCGTTTTTCCATGCCCAACGCCTTTTTTGTCGGAAATTCCCCTACAGCGAACTTTTCTGCTCGTGCTCTGATAAGAGCTCCGTGATAACGTTCTTGATCAAGGACTTCCATTTTTTCCTTCAATTCACGTATATCGGTTTTAAATTCGCCCGGTGACTTACTTTCTTCTCTGATGAGCGTTTCAAAGTTTCTACGCATGATCGCCTCCTCATGTCTCTGAAGTGCCTTTAAAGCACAGGCTTTTTCTATGGCTATCATTTTAAACTCTTGTTTAAAACCCTCCCATTCAGCTGCGTACTTGCTTGAAACTTCCTCTAACTTGTTTAAGAGACCTCGTACCAATTTTGTAAACCCTTCGTCGACTAAGAGTCGACAGTTCAACTTCCATAGTTCCCAAGAAAACTTTGGTCGCCTATGCGTGCTTCCCAAAACAAAAGAAACTAAGCAGTGGTCACTGAAAGGACCGGAACTACTTGATATTCATTGCAAACTGGCACTTGTTCTAATGATATGTAAACTCTGTCTAACCGAGCGTGGCTGCTTCCTTGGAAATGAGTGTACTGAACAGTTCCCACGTGACCGATGCATTCCGCCACGTCATAAAGACCTGCCTCGCTGACGATGTCGTTCAATACCAACGTGCCAGCATCTCTGTACGGGGTCACTCCTGTCTTATCTTTTGCTGAACAGACACAATTGAAATCTCCTAGCAAAATAACATTACGCTCGCACATACAGTAACCATGGACAAATTCAAAGAAGATTTTGCGGTCTGCTGCTGAAGACGGCGCGTACAGGCAAATAACACGCCAGTTTGTCGAATGGTATGTGAAATCACAAATCGCAAGCTTACCCGTTAGACATGTGACAACAGACTCTACAGTTATACCGATCGAGTCCTTTAAGAACAAGCAGCAACCTCCCGAATTCCCTACTGCATGACTTACACAAACGTTGTACCGCGATGTAAAGGGTCGTAACATGCTCTCAGTGCGCTCGTCGCTCTCCACCTTTGTCTCTTGTATTGCAACTATGTCGAGCTCTTGGTCAATAAACAAGCGATTCAGCTGATACTGCTTACGCCTATCACTGAGACCTCAAACATTCAACGTGCCTACACGCAATGGCTTTTCAAGGACTGGTGTGGTCATTTGCGTGTACGCACAAAGATCATATCATGTTACAAACTGTTACTGGGGCGGCGGACTGCCTTGAGACAAGGACGATGACCGCCTTGGAGACCCCCCGCGACTTTTCTTGTTCTTGACATCATCCCCCTCTTGTTCTGGGCGCTGCCGAGGCTGCTGCCCACCTGGTTCAGCCACAGCCGCAGCTGCCCCTTCGTGTCTTCGCTTAATCATCGCCGGGTTGAATTCCATGTCGTTGTCGTGTTCCTCGCCCTCGGAGGTTTTAGTTGTATCAGATCCAGACACAGTCCTGTCTTCGCTACTTTGCGTCGTCGAAGAAGTCTGATCAGCCTCCGACTTCCCTTGCCGTTCTTCATCCTTGGTATTCGGTGCCTCAGTAGGTGCTTGAGCGTTGTTACCGTGTGCACCCTCACTGTTCGCACCCCGGGCCACGCTTGCAGCTTCCTCGGCCTCGACCTCGTCCATCAGTTCCTCGTTGACGCCGCCACCATCGTTGTTCACTGCCACAGCCCGGGCGTACGTGCGGGTGCAGTCCGTGCTTTCGTGCCCGAAACCACGACACGCGGAGCACCAAGGCGCCCTACACTCGCGCCGTATGTGCCCAATGCGTCGACAACGTAGGCAAACGGGCGCACGCCCGGGAACCACTACCAGGACCGTGCCCCCGTAGAATCGGAGCTGGTGCGGCAGGTTCTCCAGTGTTAGGTCCTGGCGAAGAGTTAGGACGACTGACAGCGTTGTAGACTCGACGCCCACGAGTCCGTCCACCTTCCACATCTCACGAACGACGCCTTTTACCTCGCCGTACGGTTCGAAAGCGCGGCGGACAGTGTCGACGGGCACGTCGAAGGTCACCCAATGCAGCTTCGCCCTGACCTCCCTCCGGTATGGGTCAATCGCTAGGCAGCGACGCCCCTTCACCTGGATTTCACCGGCTTGCATCAGCTTCTCCTTGGCCTCTGGTGTTTTCAACTTGACGAGCCACACGTGACCCATCTGATAGGCTCCGAGACCCGCCAACTCCGACAATACTCCAGCCTCTTGTAACGGTCGTACGAAATCTTCGGCCCGGTATGGGCGTCCGCCGGTGTCGCAGTGCAACACCACGCTGTTCTTCACCATTTCTCCTGTTGGCAAATGTGGCAGGATGGTCCGGTATTCTTCAGTCATACTTCCCTTAGTCCCGGCCGAAGCCTCAGCAGTTCCCCGGCCTGTGGCCGGTGAGTTTTCCTTGGAGGACATTGAAAAGCGTCCGTTTGGAACGGCGTCTCACTTGTTTCACGCCATTAAGTCTTTTCACGTCATTAAGTCTCCGCGCTCACTTGTTTCACTGCCATTAAGTCTTTTATACTGACCATTTGAGTGCGCAAACTTGTCGTCGTGTATCAGCACGTCGGTTATTCGCAGTTGATAGGTAAGTTGCGCGACGAGGCAAACCGCATGAAAGCGACGGGAACAAGCGGCCAAGGCGTTGAGCGACGTTTCCTAGAAATTAAAACACCGAGCGACCGTCGCTCGTCGCTGTCTCCGTCGATCGCCTCGTCGCTCGCTAAATCGATACATGCGGTCGCCGTCGGCGAGAGAGTGCTTTCTTGCCGTCTCTCGCGGCGAACGAAGGCTGTAATTGATGGAGAGTACGACGGCAGCTGCACTCCTTTCGCGTGTTGGGCTAACAAAATGCATGCAAAATTAATACCGCGTGCAGCTCGCGTCTTAATTTCTGTAGTACACTGACGAATGCTCGCGTTTTTGGGGCAAATTCAGAAAGACTCGTAGAATGCCAAAACAGATTTTTTTTCATTAGTCCCAATGCTACATACACTATGTACGACGCACATCAGCTCAATCAGAATCATTCAACCACCGAGCACACACAAACCGTGAAGAAGTTCTCAGTGTCAAGAGGTGAAGAAAAGCTTCTTGGACGACGAAATCCAACCCAGTGACAGCGGCACCGGCTCGTTAGAACTATCCTCGGAGCAGTCCAGGTCCACGCACACACTCGCCCCGTCGAGCGCACGAACGTTAACTATGCACTCCAGCACGGGAACACGAGAACTGCACACAACACAAGGCAAAAATGGCAGGTTCACATCGGAGAAATTAGCGTCTTGCGAACCCCAACTGGCCCCAACTTGCTTGTCGTACAATGTTGCCAAGCGTCTCTTGTGAAAGAAAAACATGCTTTAAACAATACAAAAATAAAAATATAAAGAAAACAGAATGAACTTTTTTGTTTTCGGAAACGTTTTTAGTATGTGCTGCGTGGCTATTTTCATCCCAGTTAAAACCAAAATGAAAATATAAACGCTCACAAACGAATGCAAACGAGCAGGAAAGAAGTAAGCCGCATGGCCATTGAATCAGCAATGGCCGCTGCGCTCGCTGCAGCGCTGGCTTCCACGTCGTGCTGGTACGGAGGCTGCGATCGTTGTAAAGTCAGCTCCAACCCTTAAACATGCCCCCTCATACAATATTTGACGCTACGATTGCGTGTGGATACCTCCCCCTGCGTTCCGAAACAGCAAGTACGTCGCTAACGCTGGCAATCGGGTATGAAGCCAGCGCCGCCATCTTCTCCGCGCCTTTGCGGTAGTAAATAGCTAGTATAAGGGTAGTAACGGTCAGAAAAAGGTAGTAATGGCTGCATTTGCTAGCTTTTTACTACCTGTCGCCCGTTTGAGGTAGTAAATAGTTAGTGAAAGGTAGTAACGGTCAGAAACAGGTAGTAACTGCTGCAGTTACTAGCTTTTTACTAGCTTTTTTTTAAGAGTGTAGCACAAAGACTGGGGCTATACCCGCACATCAGCTCGAGGCAAGACACTAAAGTGCAAAATGAAGGCGATCGGATTAGTACTAATCAACGAGCCCGGCATACCAACGAGGATCGGCCTTCATGCCAAAGAAGGAGACATGACGCCCTACCTCACTTGGGCAAGCAAGAAAATCAAACTCTCCTGGAAAACATTGCCAGACGCGATGGGCAGTGATCATCTGCCGACCAAGATCAAGCTCCCTACCAACGGCACACGAAGACGAGACGCACCCTTCATTCGATGGGACACGCTTCGCGATACCGTCAAAAAGGCCCCTTCCTCACTACCCCTCGTTCATCAGATCCAACTGGCAGTCAAGGCGGCGACAAGGACCTAACAAGTCAAAGAAGACACTCCCAACCCAGACATGCATTTGCTGAATCTTTGGGCAAGCATACTTCAAGCTCAACAGTGACATAGAAAATTAAAATATAACATCCGCTACAAAATTCAACTAAACATCGCCATGGCTAGAGCTATACGTTATACGAACGAGCTGAAGCAGCAAATTTGGAGACGGCACTGCCATTTGTTCAGTGAAAAAACCGGTATTAGACGGAACTGCTGGCCTGGTTCAACGAAATATGGGAGACAGGACAGATGCCCGAAGAATGGAAGCTGTTAATGGTTATCCCAATGCCCAAGCCAGGCAAGCTCACCGACTTGATCCAGAACCTAAGACCGATCACACTCACTTCCAATTTGTGTAAGACCATGGAGAGGATGGTCCTGGCGAGAATTACGTGGCTCCTCGAAATTGAAAGCCAGGCGTACTGCGCCAGACAGACCGGCTTCAGACCAGGTTTATTGACCCAGGACATCACCTCCAAACGACCATTCTACCATCCACGGCTGATCGTCACGATTGATATAAAGAAAGCATTTGATTATGTGCCCCACGACGCGGTCATACGTGGTGCAGTAAAACGAGGAATCAAAGGGCCACTCCTGAAATTCATTCACTTTTTTCTTGACAAAAGAAAATACCAAACGGCTATAGGACCAACGAGGGGACCGATGACGGATAACAGGATTGGTGTCCCGCAAGGAGCTATAATCTCGCCAACACTTTTTAATATGGTGATGGCAGATCTTGCTCTTTACCTAGAAAACATTCCCTTCCTGAGATATACCATCTACGCAGAAGATATTACTATTTGGACAAAGAAATGCAGCACGTCCACGCAAGTCATCACGCTTCAAAAAGCACTGGACACAATTCAGGACTTCTCCAAACAGACGGGGTTACAACTCTCACCAGAAAAAACAAATTACGTCGCCATATCCAACACCAGAGGGCAAGATAAAAAAGTTGGAGATAAAACCAAGCTCCTCATCAATGGCCAGCAAATTAAATCTCAAACCTCCATTAGGATACTCGGTATCACGATTGACGAAAACGGAAAGGCGGGAAGCTGGTACCAGCAAATCAAAAGTCAGTGGAAACAGGCACTCAATATGATCAAGCGCACCACCGGCAAAGCTTGCGGAGACAAAGAAGACATCATCAGGACCATGGTCAAGGCATTCCTTGTACCAAAGGCAACTTACGGGGTGAACTACCTCAGTCTCACCAGAGCTCAAAAGAACGGACTTGAAGCACACAATTGGGAAGCCTTGAGAGTAATCACTGGGCTTCCCAGGTGCACAAAGATGGAAGCGCTCTACGAGATCGAAGGACTCAAACCCATCGAAGAAATTTCACAGGAAAACAAGATCAGTCAAAACTTGGGGCTTGAAAAAACTGAACCAGGGACAAAGATACTGAGAGCTCTTGGATACAACAACGAGGTCTACCAAGTTTTTACGAAACCTCCTCCACCATGGGAAGACGAGATAGTGATTGATACAAGACCGACCCCGCAAAATCAAGGAAAAACACAAGTTAAAAGAAGAAATGGCACTGCCAGGAGACACGAAGACGAGGTACAATTACTTCTTGAAGATGACACTAATGTCATCATTTACACGGACGCAGCCAAGGAGGACAAAGGCACAGCCATGGCCCATTACTGTGCGAACGACCAGAGAAGAGTCGCCGCCTCCCTGGCAATACCACCAGCGTCAAGGAGGCTGAACTCCAATACATTAAGACGGCGGTCGACAGTGCAAAACAAGAAAAATATAAAATCAACATTTATGTCTTTACGGACTCTAAACATGCAATACGAGAAGTGAAAAAACATGATAGCCGCAGTAACACGGTTAAAACATCAAGGCTACGGCCCGACAGCTTCGAGCTGAAGGCCGTACCATCAAGATGCGATAGATCCCCGGACATCAAGGTATCCACGGAAACGACGAGGCACATGCAGCCGCACGGGAGAAGCTACAGGCAGTCCCACCCGGCCAAGGCTCAGTGCACCCTGTCGCAGATGAAGACATCGAAGAAGACGTCAACCAATCGGAAATCAAAGCCTAAGAACGGCTAGAAAAAAGCCAAAGACTCGTCGATCTACGCAGGCCAGACGAACACCCACATGCATCGACATCTTACAGAAGGTGGTAGCGTGTATGCCTACGAAGGTTGCGCAGAGGAACCGCCATGACACCGGCCTTGAAGTATAAATTCCGCAAAAACAACAACGGGGAAGATGCCGAAACTGACATGTGTGATCACTGTCAAATATTGGCAGACATCAGACACATCATCTGGGATTGTCCCAAAAGTGATACCAAGCGGAAACTAGCTCTGAATGCTCCACCGCCACAAGCAAGACCATCCTGTCTAAATGAGTGGGTTCTTCCAGTGGCACCCCCGAGCACAGAAAAGCAATTTTAGACTCACTTATAGAGTACATCAAGTTCGGCGGACTTGATATTTACATTTAGCCCCAATCTCTCCTTCCCCTCCCCCTGTAGCCAATGACGAGTTTCAAGAGCAACAAGTACCCTACCTGAAAAGAAAACATTTTCTCACTCACTCACTTGTGTTAAACGTTCATAATGAATGAAAAGTGTGGATATTATTCATCTACATCACTTTTAGAATGCAGCTCTTAGGCGCCCGTCTCCGGCTTGAGTGGCGTCGCCGTCGCCGCCGCCGTCGGCGTAACCGTGCGCGTTGCATTGTGGGAATAATGCAAGCAAGCGTAACCGCGCGTTGCATTATGGGGAAATTTCCCCGCTGAAATAACCGGAATAAATTTCCCGCTATATTTAGCTGGAAAATTTCCCCGCTAAGCTTAGCGGAAAAATTTTCTAGCGAAAAATTTTTCCCGCTAAATTGCACCAAAACATTTCAACGCTAAATTTAGCGGGAGAGGAGGAGGAGAGGGTGCGGAGGGGGAGGAAAAGCATACCCTCCACTCCGTACCTTCAACTCCTCCTCCTCAAGAGCTGCTATCTAATTCGGCATTACAAAGAATTGTGAACGTCTTTCATAAGCAAAACAAGGTTACTGTGACATCCGTTTTGGTTAGATTAGATTACAACGCGATTTATTAGCCAAAAAAATAATCAGGGAGTGGGATTGGGGAGGGCACCGGTGACTGAATTCGAGGTCTGGGTGCTGGCATATTAATAAAAATCAGGTTATATGAAAAAGTCTACTTTGGCCTCATGGACGAAGTCCAGCAGGCTTCGTAGAATCTTTCGTTGTCGGTCTTCATTTCCAGGAGGGTGAGTCCAGCCTTCAAATGAATCAACGTCTTGGGGTCTATATATTGCTCTTATGTCTTGCTATTTGGGACATTCCCACATCAAGTGTCGGATGTCTGCTTTGACACGCATGTCGCAGTGGGAGCATAGAGCTGATCATACCCTTGCTCCACAAGGCGAGGCGGGCCGGGGATAGGGTGGCGTCTGTTCTTACTCGTGTGAGCAGCACTTGCCCTCGGCGACCGAACCCCTTGGAAGGGAGTCCGGGAAGATCCGGTTCGGATAGGCGCTCGTCTAGTCTCGCTTTTATGTCTTCTTTGATCCTCGCCCTCTCCTCAGCCGTGTCATACTCCTGATGTTCCCAGTCGACGGGTGACAGAGCCCGCTCCTCAGAGCGAGTTGTCCGGTCGTACCGGTGATCAATGCGTGGATGTGGCGGCTCACCGTCTCGTTGCCCGGGAAGAGCTAGAAGGGACACGCGGGCGAGATTGTGAACCGCTTCGTTTCCGGGGATCCCAGCCTGGCCTGGAACCCATTCAATTTTCGTTGTGACTCCTCTCCGCGAACAAAGTTCTGAGACGAGTTTCTTAACTTTCCGCACTTGGATGCTGGGACTGTTGTGGGTGCGGCACTCCTTGATTGCCTCCTGAGAATCTGTAAATATTCGAAGATTCTCAGGAAGGGGGCCAAAGTGCACACTGATGATCTCGAGTGCGAGCCGAATGGCTGCTAGCTCCCCGCCCTTGGTTGACACTCCAGGTGGAAGGGCCTCGGCTGCTTCCAACTCCAAGTCAGGGAAAACCACGGCGGCAGATTTTCGGGTGATGGGACCGTCTAGCAAGGCCGTGTCCGTGTATGCGGCCAGTGTCGATCCACAGTGTTGCCAGCTCTCCACCATCTTGATGTGCGCTTTTACGCGTCTTTCTTGCTGTTTGGAGTCCTTCTTGCGGAGCTGTGGTTTGCTGCTGGTGATCACCGGGAGGTCCTCCCACGGTGGAATCGGCTCCGATAGTTCGGGAAGAGGTGGAGGTGTGACCCCGCGAAGGCTCTGGATGGCCCTGCCTTGCGGAGTTGTCCAGAGACGAGCTTCATGTGCATCCTTCCTAGCACGCACGACGTCTTGAATTTGATTGAGTTGCGCGTACTGCTTCAGCTTCGGGAGAGGGGTGAAGCGGGGCAGGCCCGCAATGACCCTCATTGCCTGGTTGTTCAGGGCTTCAAGCTGTTTCCACTGCCGCGCCGTAATCTTGTAATGAATGGCCCCATAGCACACCCGGGACACTACGAGGGCCTTGACCATTCGCTTGGCGACGGCTTGAGTTGGTCCTCCGCGTGCGCTGCAAATCCTACGGATCATATTGAGCGCAGACCTGCCTTGCTTGAGTGTGTTGCGCAACCAGATGTCGCCCTTGCCGTTCGGCTCGATCGTAATACCGAGGATCTTGACCGACGTCGATGGTTGAATGCGTGTCCCGGTAAGTATGAGGTTGAGGTTTGATGCGTAGTCTTCACCTCGGTTGTATAGGTGAGGCGAGGTGACGACTGTATAGTTTGTCTTTTCTGGTGCAGCCCGCATCCCCACTCGGGCTAGGAGGGCTTCGATTGTGTCGAGTCCAGCTTGTAGTACCATTTGCTGCACTTTTAGATCTCCCATTTAGGTCCCAATGGACACATCGCCTGCGTAGACGGTGAATCCAAGACCCGGGATTTTGCTAAGTTCATGAGGTAGATCTGCCATGGCCAGATTGAACAAGATGGGTGAAAGTACGGATCCCCGCGGGACCCCCATTCGGTTCGGCTTGGGCTCGCTGTCATGCTGGCCGCAGCGGACTGAAAACGTTCGCCCAGCCAAGACGTTCTTGATAAAATTGAGAGTCCGCCCCGCGAGGCCTAGCCGATGGGCTTCTCCAATGATTGTGGAGTGGGGCACATAATCGAACGCCTTTTTCACGTCGATTGCCACGATGGTTCGGAACTTGGATCGGTGCACATTATGGATTACGTCGTCGGAGATGAGTGTCAGGCTCTCTTGAGTGCCAAGGCACAATCGGAACCCCGTTTGCGCCGGGTGGAAGGCTCCCGTAGTTTCGAGGTGCCAGTCGATTCGAGACAGAACCATCCGCTCCATAACTTTGCACGTACAAGACGTTAGAGAGATGGGCCGATAGTTGCTCAGCGTGCCCTTGTCCTTGCCGGGCTTCGGTATGGGGATGACTAGAGAGTATTTCCAATGCTCGGGTAGCATGCCTGTAACCAACACATGGTTCACCAGCTCAAGTAATTGAAGTTTGGTGGACTCCGGAAGATTTTTCAGCATGGTCATTGTGACCCGATCTGATCCCGGTGCAGTGCTGGACCTACCCTTGTGGAGGGCCCACTTAAGCTCCCCCAGCGTAAATGGCCGGTCCAGGCAGTTGTCCGGGGCCAGAATCTCCATGTCGTACGGTGATGAATTGTCACTCGCGCTGTCTGGCTAGGGGAAAAAAGAGGTCCCCTGCCATGTTGGCGAGCTGCTTGTCGGTCTTATTCATCTTGAGGGCCATCGCCGAAGTGGCTCCCTTCTCCTTCCTCTTCCTCAGAAATGTTCGGCTGACCGCCCAGAGCCTTTTTACCGATGTCTTCTCTGAGAGAGAGGCGCTAAAATCGAGCCAGCGGCTGGAGTCCAGTTGCTTGGCATAGATCTTGGCTTCCACCGTGGCGCGCGTAATCGCACGCCGAGCATGCGGGGTCCTGGGGCCGTTGCGGTACCGTTGTATCGCTTGCAGCCGCTTTGCCCATAGGCCCAGTAGTCGGAGATCCGGTGTCGGCGCGTCCTGCTCGACGCGAGTTTCGGTTGTTGCCTCTTTCAGCGCTGAGTGCAGAAATCCCTCGAAGGATGCCGCCGCGGAGGAGTCCCCTTGTTCTAGCTCTTGACGAAACTTGTCCCAGTTGATAGTGCGTGCTATGCGTTTCTTGCCTGTCTTGACATTCCTTGTTGGGGAGAACTCAAAGTAAATCGGGCAGTGGTCGCTTCCACAGGAGTCCCGAAGACACTTCCAATTGTGATATTGGCTGTGCGGATTGGAGGTCCAAATCAAATCCGGGGTTGTGTCTTTGCTCCGGCCGTCCCCGATCCTCGTCTTGATTCCAGGCTTGTTTACCAGCTGTATGCGATGAGCTTGCATTTCCCCAATGAAGCTCTCTGCGCAGTTGGTGTTATGATCATAGCCCCACAGATGGTGCTGCATATTGAAGTCACCCCCATAGAGCTTCTGGTCCCTCGGGTAGAGATCGTGCAAGTGCCCGATACACCCGTGATCCAATTTTTGTTTGTTACCTCGGTTGGGTCTGTAGTAGGAAGAGGTAAAAACGACGTTCACACCCTGGTGCACCCTGACGCGGACTGCGACGATTTCTTGCCTCTCGGTGCAGTTACTGCCCAAGTCGATCTGGTGCTGCTCAGCCCAATCCGACCGCACGTACATAAGGAACTTCCCCGGAGGGTCGTCTCTCTGGCCGGGGCGAAGGGAAGTGATGGACGGACATGAATATACATTGAATCCATAAAAATTGATGGTGCGCGTGTTAGTTTCCTGCAGCAGGATTACGTCAGGCTTCTCTTCGGGTTTGTCCTGGAATTTTGCACGAAGTTCAGCTGACAGCTTGCTGAGCCCATTGCAGTTCCACTGTAATACCCGAATCACGTTGTTGTGGGGATGAATGGGCTGGTAAATAAAGTTTTCATCTGTGAAAACTTCGCCTTATACTGATTGTTCTCCTCTTGCTGGGCTTGAACCATGTTCTTGAGCCGATCCAACTCAGCCTTGAGGAAAGCGTATGTGTTCCTGAGCTCTTGCACCTCTGCCGACTGTGTTGTCGCAGGCGCCGCTGGCGGTGTCGGTGGTTCACGGCCGCGTTTGACCATATCGGCCCACGTGGCGGCGTTGGGAGGAAGTGGGACTTTGACTTCCCGCGCCGCCTCTTGTCGTTGTTGTTGTGCCTTATTCAGCTCTTTGTGTTTTTTTACCTCTTCCCGGATTTGCTTGTTCGCCTCCAGCCACGTCGGGCAGGTTCGGTCAGTGCCTATGTGACCTGCCTTTCGGCACTCTTGACAAAAAAGGGCGCTGGGGCTCGGGCAGCTGACGTCTTGGAGGATGTTGTCATGTAGGTTGCCGCAGGTGGCACAAACCGAAGCATTGGGGCAGATGTCCGGCTTTTGGCCCAGGCGATGGCAGTTGGTGCATGTAACTGCCTTCGGCTTGTATGGATATACTCGCATATTCCGTCTTCCGTATAAAACGGATCGTGGTATCCTGTCACTGTCGAAGGTGAGCATCGCCGTGGTAGTCTTGCCCAGGCGCCCGGCTGCTACCACAGGAATCTTCTCAGAGTCCAGTTCGAGGTTTAGGACCTCGTCCTGTGGATCTTCCTTTAAGGTGTGGATGTCATAAATGACTTCCTTGCAGTAAGCGACTCCATATGCCCGGAATACTTGCACGGGTATATTTTGTTGCTCTATAACGACCTCCCGGATCTCCTGGATGGACTTGGCAACCTCCTCTGAGTCAGTCCTGTTGGCCTTTTCCATCAAGTGCATTGTAAATGCTGCCGTATCATGTCGTGTCTTGATCATGGTTTTCAGTTGTGGTAGTAGCGGCTTGATCGATGTCCTGGTCCGAGTAAGGCGGATCTTATACTCGATGAAGCGTTTCTGACGGGGCTTCGCTGGGGCCCCGCCCTGTGTAGCGGTAAGAGGATCGACCCGAAGGCGTTTCCTCTTCTTTTTCTTGCTTGTAACGGGGGTCCATTCGGAGCCGTCATTGTCGTCCGCAGGCGCGCCGCCAGCTACGTCGCTCACCATATTCGTACCGTCAGTGGGCGTCAGCATCCCTTCTGCGCCGCAGGGCTGGCTCAGCACTGGAATATCTGATGCAATGGTGGTTGGATTTGACGAAAAGTCCATTTCCTCTGTTGTTGCTACAGGAGCTATCGGGGCTTTACCGGCCGCCGAATTCTTCTTCTTTCTCCGCGTCGATGCCTTGACCATTGCAGAGGAATTGCCTGTCGAGTCTTCTAGAATGTTCTTGAAAATGTTGACTAGGCTTTCCCTTGGAATTCTCCGAAGCAAGGTCCGTAACACTTGCTCTACGTCTGAGGCCGCGCAGGTCGGTAAGAGTGGAAGTTGCTCACTGATAGTGTGGTCTACGGTTGGAAGTGCCTGAGAAATCCGACAGTCCTTTTCCGCCGTGGCGGCGGCGGGCTTGGGTCCTGCGGCAGATCGCTTTGTTGCCGTGTCCATATCTTCAAGTCCTTGAATGCAGGGGCCAGATGCTTCGAACGCCTCTTCGAGGTTTCCCAAAGATGCGGCCGAGGTCGCCTGGTTGTCCATGCTTGTCTGAATTGCCTGGACGAGAGCGGTGGTAGGTTTAGGTCTAGCCGCTACGGTTCCGGTGCTTATTTTCGGACACTTGAAATTCCCTTTTCGGGGACCTCCAAGGGTCCATTGGCGTGTCGGCTGGTTAGCTGTGGCGTCCTTGTTGGTCGTCGATATCGAGAGTGGCTGCGAAGGGGTGCCAAGACACCTTCGAATTGGAACAAAAATTAGGCCTCAGGTAATCTCCTCGAGAGCTGGAGGCAGAATCCCTCCGTTTTGGTTTTGTTTCGGTTTCAGCTGGGATCGAAAGTTGGGGTTGTTAGGCCTATGTACCGCGTAACACCGGACAACTTAGTTGAGCCCAATGACAGTTGGGAGATGCCAAAGATCATTTTGCTCAATGATCGTTGAGATCGCTCATGTAACCAGGGTATTAGTCCAGTAACGGTTGACGATACGCTTACAGCCTATTTAGGCTGGACGTACGACATATTATTGACATGACAAAAGAGTGACTGAAAGTAGCCGTGACATTCTGGCATTTCCACAACTCCTTAGACTACTTAGGCGTTACAACAACGCACATAGCCTCGACATTAAGAGAGTCGGCCACCACCAACGTTAGGATCTGTTTGTCACGCTGATAATGTAACGCCTATAAAATGAGTACCGCCTAAATGTAGGCCTCGCGCCGGAGGCCGTTGATGGGGTATCAGAAGGGTCCACAATATACAGCTCAACGCTCTAATAATGATATTATCTTTATTCAGACGTTGCGTCTAGGCTGAGGAAGCAAAAGGCGGTCTAACGCCGCCTGACGAGGCCTCCCTCAGCCGTACACATCACTCAGCAGAAAAAAAGAAAAAAAAGACAAAGAAAATGCACGAAATAATGAATCAACGGCGGACATATGAAAAGCGGTCAGGCATTGACCATACAGAACACTTGGAACTGCCAATACATAAATGATTACTTTATACAATACTAAATAAATTACAAAGTTAAGATCACAGATATCACTTTCTTTTAAATTTCACTCTCCCTTTAAACACCCAGAATACTGAAGCATCGTTGCTCCGACGCGTAGATTAAGAATACCATGAAAATAATTTTGGGTTATAAAACTGATTTCCGATTGGGATTTTACTAATCGCATACCGTTTAGTGAACCAAAAGAAGACTAGTTCGCAAGGGTACAAAGTCAAAAGTCTGCTTTTCGGTAAACAATTCGAAAATATAGCGAAATATTTCTTACCCCCCTTTCATTCGAAAGCTCTCCGCCTTTCACTGGGATGTATCTGCAGCGCGCAAGCATGTTAACCGAACCCAGCTCACGCATTGAACCGGACCCTTGAACCGGACCACTGCGTCACTCGGACTTATGCGCTCGTCAACGATGAATCCGTCGACAAATATTTGGATTCACGTTCGTGGCCAGTGAGTGCCGTGACGGCTCTTATTGTCACTTGCGAGTGACAACTTCCATGGGTTGAAGGGGGATCGGTGGCCGAACCGGCGTGCGGTCGTGTTTCACTACTGCATGGTGCACGTTAAAAGCCCCAGGCTAGTGGTTGTACTGCACTGGCTAAATTGCTTATCCACAGCGAGTTACTCGTCGCAATTCTGAAATGGCCGACCAACTACACGCTGTATAATTATCCGCACAACCCTAATTATTATTTCCATGGTGGAAATAATACTTTCATGGTGGAAATAATAAAAGTGGAAGCTTGGAATCATCGCATCCGGCGCCCAAGCACGCCACGACCACGTGATTTCTTATTTCGCTTTTGAGTTGAGGATGAAAGCTAAGAAAAAAGAAGTTGAAAATAGACCTATCTCACCTCTCATCAGCCAGTTTCAATACTCTGCAGATTCATTGTGCCACCGCTGCCGACATGCATCTTGAGAACTGTAGTCGTTCTGCCCGCACTAGCACCCCGCTGCGGGTCTGCGCGAGTAGAGCCATAGCCCCCTATATAGTGACAAAGCCTGGCAGATCGCCACGAGAAGCGGCCGCCGAAATGGAAAAGGCAGAGCGGCAGACAACGGATGAGAGGAGAGCCACGTGACGGGCGCCCCGCTGCGGCGAGAAGCCGAAACACACTTTTGAAAGAGCGATCGAATGTCCGCTCGTGCTCCTCGCTTTCCTTGCGCTACCCCTTCTTTTCTTGTCGGGTTTGAAAACCATGTTTCGGGCCCTCGCTGCTGCAAAAGCTGTGCACTGACGTCCAGGTTCCCCGAGAAATGCTCTCTGATACCAGATCCTCGCGCTCCAAATCTGCGACGGGGCACTCTATGGATCCTTCGTCGATCTGCCAGGCTTTGTGAGTATTAGCGGCGAGATGTTTTGGTGGCGCCCTCCCATGGCTCCCTCTCGTGACGTCAGTACCTTGCGAACAACATGCTCGATGGTGTTTGCAATGAGCATGGTGGAAGCTTGAAATCATTACCCTCTCAAAGCGACACTGTCAACACCATCAAAACTCAAGCTCTTACATTCCTCTTGTTTTCGTCATGAGAAATCCTTTCCTGACGTCCTAGTCAGCATTCGGCCAATCATGGCCTGCCGACCACAGCGACGCTTTCGATCGCGCACGTCGCCAATAGACCTTTTGCAATTTTCCCAAGCACCCCGGCCCGCGCGCGAGGAATTATGGGAGAGACTGTGCGTCGCCTGGCCGCTCTGCCTTGAGATCGCATTGCATTGTCGCTTGCCTCCTCTTAATCCTCTGTTTTTCGATTTCATTACCTATTTTTATTTATTCCAGTGTATTTTTTATTGCTTCTAAGAGTTTCTATTCGCTTCTGCGCGCGATATGTCTTGTATATATATATATATATATATATATAGTATTTGTACCTTTATTTTGCCTTTTTCGACGGGAGTGCTGACGGACAACGCGCGGCTTCGCGCGTTGTTCGCCGGGTGAGTACTACCGTTGCTACCGATTCCTATCGCGCTGTTAGCTGTTAATTTTGGTTCATTTGACCCACGTGCAGTCGAGGGGAGCCGTTTATAAACACCCGCGCACATCTCATAGGGGTAGGCAGAGCTCTGAATCAACAATCGCGACGCGAGAGCCGAGTGCGCTGGGATTTGGCCGCCCGCGCTCGCTTCGTTGACTTGCACTGTAGCGTTTGCCTTCAAGTGCCGCTTACTTGACTAAGATACAGCACGCCGCTTTGCCGTCGCGAATCATTTGTCTCAATGCCTGCGAAACCATAACACCGTTCGGCATATTCAACGCTGCGGCGCCTGAAAACTGCACGCGGCGGTGCCAGGAAACATACTGTGCGCTGGTAGTATTGTTTGCACAGCCTGGCACACAGAAAACTGTACCACCAGGCATGTTGCTGCTGAAGGTGACCTAAAGAAATAAAACACCTTGAGCTGACATCTTGACTAGATAAATAAAATTATCGAAGGAACTACGAGTTTCAAGATGACTGCCTGGGTGACAGCGCATCTCTGCACTTGAAAAAGGGTGTCTGCAACTGACAACCGCTTAGCAGATGGATTAAGAAGGCATACCATAAGCGCAGACAAGCCGGGACGTTGGGCCTCCGGCGCTTGCGAAGGGCTCGCGCCGCTGCGCGCAGTTTGTCAGGCGCCGCAGCGTTGCATATGCCTCAGCTTCGCAAACATTCAGACAAATGGTTCGCGGCGACAAAGCGGCGTGCTGTATCTTGGTCAAGTAAGCGGCACTCGAAGGCATACGCTACTGTGCGAGTCAACGGAGCGAGCGTGGGCGGCCAAATCACAGCGCCACTGCCGTGACAGCGCACTCGGCTCTCGCGTCGCGATTGTTGATTCAGAGCTCTGCCTATCCCAATGACATGTGCGCGGGTGTTTATAAACGGCTCCTCTGGACTGCACGTGGGTCAAATGAACCAATATGAATAGCTAACAGCGGGATAGGAATCGGTAGCAACGGTAGTAATCACCCGGGGAACGACGAGCGAAGCGGCGTGTTGTCCGTCGTCACTCCCGTCGAAAAAGCAAAATAAAGGTACAAGTACTATATATATCCAAGAAATATCGCACGCAGAAGAGAATAGAAACACTTAGAAGAAATAAAAAAATACACTGGAATAGATAAAAATGGGTAATGGAATCGAAAAACAAGGGATTAAGAAGGGCAAGCGACAAGGCAACGCGATCTCAAGGCAGAGCCTCCAGGCGAGGGACAGTCTCTCCCACAATTCCTCGCGTGTGGGCCGGGGCACTTGGGGGATTTCGCAAAAGGTCTATAGAGGAGGCTATGGTAGAGCACGAGACGAAGCAAGCTGTCATGTGCGCTAAAACGTTCCTTCTGTGAACTACAGTTATGGCGGCGACACTCATATGTGGAACGCTTGGTGAGATCGGTCAGAACCAGTAGCCACCTTTCAAAATTCGGCTTCATCGCTAGAAATTCTCTGGGCGGGTTCCTATGGACGCTCGTTTTGATTTGCGAGCGACTCAAAATCCGATACCTTCGCGTGGAGTGTCTGCACCAGGCCCGGACTGCTTTCTGTCCCCGGTTCTGTTCGAGCTATACATGGCTTGCACTGACGTCACAACAGCGGCCATCGTGGTGGTATTGCTGCCGAGCGCGCACCTTCGACAGCATACACTTCGCACCATCAAACTTGTTATTCTCGGCAAGAACAAATAGAAATGACCACCAGCACGAGGCGATGACGTCACGTGCAAACCATGTATTAGCGGCGAGATGTTTTGGTGGCGCCCTCCTGTGATTCCCCCTTGTGACGTCATTACCTTGCAAACAACAAGTTCGATGGTGTTTGTTATTAGCATGGTGGAAGCTTGAAATCATTGCGCTCTTAAAGGAACACTGCCAACACCGTCAAAATTAAAGTTCTTTCATTCCTCTTATTCCGTCGATGATAAATCCCCTTTCCGACGTCATAGTCAGCATTCGGCCAATCGTGGAAGGCCGACCACAGCGACGCTTTCGGTCGCGCACGGGGCTAATAGGCCGTGAAAGTTGCGAATTCACTGGCGGCCATAGCTGTGTGCGCGACTGCTGAGCGCGTGCTGACGGCGTGCTTCCACACTTCTTTCGCCACATGCATTCCGCACCACCAAGATTGCCGGTCTTAGCAGCCTATTAACGTGAGCTCGTTCCGAGCATGCGCTCTAAACATCGCCCTCAAATATGGCGTCCAGTGAATACTCCCTATAGGAGGTATTCACTGGCCGCCATATTTGAGGTCACTGTTTAATACGCATGCTCAGAACGAGCTCGCATTAATAGGCTGCCAAGACCGGCAATCTTAGTGGTGCGGAATGCACGTGGCGAAAGAACTGTGGAAGCTTGCGTTCAGCACGCGCTCCGCAGCCGAGCACACAGCTATGGCCGCCAGTGAATACTCCCTATAGACCTTTTCCGCAATGGCGCCGCCATCTTGAAATATCGTCACTACCAGTATGGGCGAAAACATCGCTTTGCTGTCGCCACGCCAATAGAATGCATTTAGGATATAAGCGTAACCGTCACCCAATCTAGTTTTGTCTCCCCTCTATTTTTTACTATTTGCAGATTGAAATGTTTTAATATTTTTTGTCGCCCATACCGGATATGCCTACTTGGCGGTCCGGGGCGAGAGTATGCGAAAAAGGTCTATACGGAGTGGAAATTTTCCGCATCGGAGATGACAGCGGTTCAACAAAAGCCCCGAAAAACAAAGCCTTTTTTTTTTCCCCTTTGAACTTGCCACAGCCTCGTCATAATCCTTTGGCAGGAAATGAAGCTCTATATTATTCGCATTACTCGGAGTAAATTAAAGGACTCATTTGTCCCCTTTTACGCACTTCACCTTCGTCGCGTCTCGTTCTTCTTGTGCTCAGCGTTTTTCAATCTACGGTTTGTGTATTTTCCTTTATTCTCCCTTCGTCGATGAGTGTTCATTCCCGTTGAAATGGGAGCAAACCAAAAACACAAAGAACGAAAGTTGAGAGAGCCAGGATGTATAAGGGGTTTTAAGGGCGGCGTAATGCCTTTGTTCTCGGTCGTTCTCCAGCACGTGCCCCGTCGTGCGCTGAGGAGTTTGACTGCCTCGAAGGTTTTACAGCCACTCGCGAGGTGGCCGGTCGTGCTCTCATTCGGAAGACAGAATTTTCAGAGCGAGGGTTTTTTGTTCGTTTGTTTGTGTTTCTGTACACTTGTGCGTGCACTTCTGCAACGACGCTATTATTACTTATGAATAATAATTAAAAAAAAATGTCGCTGACAGCCTAAGAAACACAGGCCGTTCACCGGGTCCCGCGCATCTCATTATCTCTTCAAATCCAATGGTATTGCGGCATTGTCTAGTAAGAAGGCTAAAGAACGAATCACGAAGCAAGGGGCGTGAACATAAGCCACGCCCAGCGCTTCTTAAATAGTATATAGTTTGTTATAATTTTTGTTAGTTCGTTTGTTGTCATTGCCCGTATGTCATTGTTCACAGGGGCAAAGTTATTGGTGTAGCTCAGTAACGGAAGTGCCCATATAACGCGGCTTCCAAGCAGTCTCCCCGCCCCCTTTTCTCCCCCCACGACCAGCCTCCCGTCGTTCGACGCGTTATCGGTTTGAGGACGACTGATATGGTAACTGCAGTATATGTTCTATGAGGTACGTGTATCGAAGCACAGCGTCTAGATGGCGTTTCACCGTATCTTATGGAACGCACAGTTTTGAAACAACTTTAAATGGCGCTTCGAACGACAGGAGGTGGACTAAAGATGGCGAGAAAGGTACCCCCCAACGTTTGCACCCCCACCGTGGTTGTTCCACAAAAGAGCTAATCTAGTATAAGTTGCACACAACCATAGGTAGCGCCGCAGTTTGGGGTTTGTCTGCTTCGTACGTCATGCTTATGAGTGTTTTTCGTTAGCCCAACATTTTTTGTGAATGGGGTCCGAAGGCACTATACTTTGTTTCACTTAAAAGTGAAACAAAGTATTCCTCCCTAGCTTATTCCTCCCTAGCTTTCAAGTCAAAAACGAATTGCAAAAGCACGTGGTCGTGACATGCTTGGGCGCCGGTGCGATGACTCCAAGCTTCCACCTTACTTTTTAAATACACCATAGAGCTTGTCATTCGCAAGTGATGAAAACTACCGTCAGGGCACTCATTGGACGCGAACAAGAATCCAAATAGTCGTCGGCGGATTGATTGTTGACGAGCGCATACGTCCGAGTGACGCCGTTCTTGTGTCTAATGAGCGACTTGGGGTCGGCTGACGTGTTTTGGGTACCGCGGATGTATCATAGTGAAAAGGCGGAGAGCTTTCGAAGGAAACGAGGTACGAAATAGTCTGCTATATCTTTAAATGTCCGTACCGAAAAGCTGAATTTTGACTTCGGTTCCCTCTTTCTTTTGTCCCACTAAACGATGTCCTATTAGTGAAGGTCCAATGTAAAATCATTTATCCTGGCCCAAAATTCATTTCATGGCATCTTTAAAGGGGTAGAAAAACGAAATTCCAGCGCTCCTTTTCTAGCTTGAATGTGTTGCATGTTGCACCCTAACCTCAAAAACACCAGTCTTCCATTGAAAGGCACAAGAAAACTAATTTTAAAGCTAAATAAACGATCTTTTAATGTGCACCTGTTGGATGCATGCGGAGCCTATTTGGGAGGTAATCTAGCAACGTTGGGGAACTTGCTACGTAGTCGTGACGTAGCAGATTCCTTCGGAGCAGCGCCGCTTTTTGGAATTTCAACATTTTCCTTCTTAGCTTTCCTCCTAGCTCAACTCACAAATCGCGCATTGTACCACACGGTCCAAAAAGACGGAAAAGAAGGACTCCCCTCTTTCTCGGACCCTCGTTTGTGGAACCGGACACAGCCATTCTCCCCCTAGAAGATTAGCCCGTCGCTCAAAACTCGAACAAAAGTTGCTTTCCCCACCCCGTTCAGCCCTAAGCTGACAGTGTTGTGGAAGCTACGTGCTCCTTGGGCCAGCCACACGCTCGTCACCCCACGGCAGACATGTACAAATTACTCAAAAAAGGTAGTTAAGTTAAGTTACTGAGTATCGACGCCAAGAGTAATTGGAGTAGAGTAGAAATTACGCATTTGTAATAGTAATTGAGTAAACTACTAACTACTGTAAAAAAGTAGCGACCCAAGCAGCACGGATTTTGGCCAAGCAATGGCCTACACCTGGCAATGGTCTTTTGGCCAGCGGCCAGAGAGTGGCCATTCATTGACCAACGCTTGGCCGATGGCTGATGGCCAGTGGCCATTGGCCAATGGCCAGATAAAGGCCAGTCACCGGCCAGTCTCTGGCCACTGTCTGGCCACTTGGCCAAGGACCATTGCCAGCCATTGGCCGATGACTGGCCAACTCTGTGCTGCTTGGGGAGTTACTTTGAAGTTACTTTGAAATTACTTTTGATATGTTTGTGGTAGCTAAATGAACAGCAGCTTTAATCTGTGCAAAATTATGCGAGCCTAAAATAAATGCAGTCACTTTATGGCTTGCGTTTTCACCAAAATAGTTTATCCACTCGCAGAAGCAATTGACTTTCATAGTTCTTGATAGAAGAGTTTTCCCCTTTTCCTCCTAAAGACGTCCCCAGCCAAGCTAAAAAGACGTTCCACCGACGCGCTGGATGGAACGGCAGCGTTGAATTTCAGAAACAGGCTGTGCAGGGTCGGGTAAGCATGTGAGGTTTGCCTCGGCTAGAGGGTCTTTTGTAACAAACTCTCCTCCTTTTTCTTTTTTGTTCGGCAAGTTGAGATTGTTATGACAGGACCCTCTTTATTCCCACGAAGTTCGGGGAGTACGCTGGGCGAGTGCACCCTGAGTGCACCTGACCGTAAAGGGTTCAAGTCTCGCGCCACGACGATGAGATCATCCGGACGACTGCGCGTCTCGTAGCAATGCTAGTGCTACGCTACTGAAAAGAGAAATGTTTTGGTTTAATAGAACATGAAACGGAGTATACTTCGCCGCTGACGCCGGGTCCAACAAGGGGCATGCTGCCCTCCCAAGTGTGACTCGCAATCCTCGCCGGCGACTACGGTATCCTGACGAGCCTGACACGCCTGACAAGCAAATCGTTTTAAACAAAGAAGAAGTCTCCCTGGCGTGGAAGGTCGGAAGGACGCGAAGGATTACGTGAAAAAGCATCGTCGCTCGTACAATTGTAGCTGGAAGCGGGAACGTGCTCCCATGAACGGCTTATCTGTGTCTGCGTTTGTCCACGGGGGAGTCCGGCTTCAAAAGGTGTATGCGCTGACGACGAGGCGACCATGGGAACAGGCGCCCAGCTGCGAGGTCATTTCAGTGGCGCCTCCCCTGGAACCCAGTTAAGTAAATAGAAGTCATGCTTATATTTAAGGTGTTTTCTTTTGTTAGAACTTCTCAGAGTTGCGTCGGCATTGTTTGTTTAGCTTTCTAGGCTGGTATCGGCATTTTGGAGGGAGCATTTCCGTGGGCAGAGCGGCCGAGCAAACGGAGCGGGTCCCCCGCGGTCGTTAGGAAACGTCTCGGGTTTCGGGAGTCTGCTCGGACAGACCGCGGGACGGCCCGTTCTTGGGGCTACTTGTGGATGCTAACCGAGTGTGCCTGTGTGTAGAGGGTTTTGCCGCTTAGTGTGAATTTGTCGCTCTTTGCCCGATGCAATAATTTAGCGGTTGACGCCAGCCAGACTGGAAGGCAATGCAGAGAACAACTCTACAATGAACCTGGGTTTGGCGGTTGCAGCGCCAGGCTGACAGCTCGCCGACCATTGGAGGACCGTGTACCACGTGGGAGTGGAAGAATTTGAAGAGATTGGTTGGTTCCTGAGGGGAAAGGAGGCCCCTACGGGCCTACAAAAGGAGTGCGGAGAGGATTTTGAGAAATTGGGGACGGGGGTCGAGACTTTAGACGGGCAGGATGGTCTCCCAAGTTGGGACTTGTAACTAGAGTGTAAATAAATGCACATAGTTCTATTCAAGCAGTGAGTCGACCCGTCATTCAGCGACGTTCGTGCCACCACGCTCCAGACCATCGGAGCGGAACCTGCCTCCCACACCACCGGGAGGAACAACAACGAACGTTAACTAACCCCCAAACCGCTTCAGTCAGAACTCACTAAAGGCAGACAACATTAAAACAACCCAACAACCCTCGGAGTGTCCCCTTCTTTCACGGTTGCAGCTGGAGGCGCGGCGTCTGCGTGGATTACGGGATTAGGTTAATACCCGACCAAGGCTTGTTAAGCATGACCTCCTGCTCCTGCGTTCGTGCGCGCCGGTGTTATGTTTTAGGTGCTCGTCACCACCTTGGCCCAAAGACGCCTGTGATGCAGTTTTTACGGCTGCCGAGTAATGGTGCGTGGGAACGGAATGTGAGGGGGGCCCCTTGTTCGGGAATGCCACTTCATCTGCCGGCGTCGTATTTATTTCTGCGCTCAAACTTTCGTTATGAGCAAAATTAGTGCTAGATTTCGAAAGTAGTTGGTAGTTTGAGTAGAAGTTACCTGAAAAAAGTAGTTAAAGTAAACTACTAATTACCCAAATAAAGTTGTAATTGAAAGTTACCAAGTTACTCGGAAAAGTAGTTAAACTACAGTAGTTTGAGTAGAGTAGTTGAACTACGTCCAAGTCTGCCCCACGGGTACTTCGAACGGCTCGGTTGGAACGCGCTGACGCTATTCACACCACCACAACGCTGACAACGCCACCAAGGGCAAAGCTCATAGCCACGCCAGCCTTGCTACGTCACGAATGCGGGGAATCTTTTCTTTCTCTTTTTGTTTGCACCGGATATCCCATGACGCATCGCGCTTTCCGTTCGCTTCTCTTGGAGCGCTTGCTCGAGTGCACCGTTTGGAACGAAAAATATAGCCAGTGGTTCGAAATACAAACGTTCGATTATCATTTACGGTTATAATCCGTCATGCTTGACTCATTTCCGAACGAAATTTGAATATTTCAATTTTTGTTTCCGTACCCCTTTAACCTGTGAGCTAAGGCCGATTCACACGAGAGCGTTTGCCCACGTTTTCTCGCGTGCGTTACAGGTCATCGAAACATCCGTGCCTTGAATGTCGCGTGCAAGGCTACTCCTTTAACTGGTTGCCTCAATTAATATGAAACGCAGATGTTCAGGTGACTCTCGATCGACATTAGCAGGCTAAATCTTCAGTAATGTAACGTAGCGTAAGAAAACCGGGCTGTGTGAACGTAACGCGGTGTAAGGAAACCGGGCTGAAGAAACTGTTGAAGTCTCTCGATAAAATTTACACCGCACGTTTCCTACAAAAGTGTGTACACCACTGTTCTGAGAACGCACTAGACATGTTCCTCGAGCAAATGCTGCGCCGCCATTTGCTTCCAGGGGACGCAAGAGGCACAAGTTTCCTGCATTAGCGCATTTGGCGCTGCTTATGGAACATACAGACAGATTAAAGGGACTTCTTGAAAAAACGACATAGAGGTGAATTCTAGAGTATTTTGTGGCGTGAGCTACACTGGCCGAGGTTGAGCAGTTTCGCGTGGCTGTCAAAGAGCCGTGCTGCGCAAGCACGAGGAGCAGTGACGTCACACGGCGCACAGCTGGCGCGCCGGAGCCTCCGCCGACGCGCGCTCCGCCGCCGCCGCGGGCTCCGCCGCCACCGCGCGCGCCTCGCCGGTCTGCGCATTCCAGAGGAGTGACGTCATAGCCGCGGCAGACGCACTGGCACCGTCGCGTGCCCAGCTATGCGCCTCCGTTGCGCAGTAGCCAACTCTGACGCTGCATCGGAGCCGCTTGATAGCGTCGCTCATTTTGTGCGCATAAGCTCATGCTACGTATATCCTGGCATAGCCGAGCTAAGCCACCGCAATTTTTAATTCCTTGAATCGAATATCACGTTTGTTTTCCCCGCAACGCGAGAAAAAAGCCTGGCGGCTTTTTTCCTGGCGTTTCCTGGCGGCCCAAATATCATAAAATGATATTTGGGCCGCCAGGCGTGTGATGCTTGTGTGGGCAGCGCGTGCAATATCAATATTGCCAAGTGTATTCCCCCGCACTGACCCCAGTCGTGAAATCGTTTTCTGAACTTTTTTTTTTGGAAACTAGCAAGAGTGCGATCGGCGCTGAAGATGCGCGAGAGCGGAGGTTCCGAAAACTCCTTTTATGACGTCACGCTCCTGGAAGGAGGAGCTTCAGCGGTGCATTGGAAATGATTTTCTGCGGCCTTTGTGTACCGAATTGAAAAATAGTTTCGATATTCGTGATCCTGGAGGCAAAATGAAGACAATTTAAGTGTTTTTACTCCAATGCAAAGCCGCTTCAACTTTCCTTTGAGGGGCTTTAGAGAGCAGCGAGCTCCGGGCTTTTCAGCGCCCCTGCCGTGCACGCACGCTCGTGCCGGACAAGCATGATATAGACGCTTTAAACACGCGCCACATTGAGCCGCCATAGCCGACCTTCTCTCGTCTTTACCGAGATGCCGAGCCACCGAAGCGGGCACTTACGAACCTCCACAGAGGCCTATGCTGGGGAGAAGGACGCAGTAGTACCTAAAGTGGCCATAACCTGTCCTGCTGTGGTAATGATGAAGTGAAGCGAACGGAATAAAAGGAATCAAATACTGAAGGTCGGTTATGGCGGCGCCCATGCACAGTTGCCTGAGAGCGTCTATAGGCCAGCATGTTGGGGCAGCGCCTCCTATATAGGGGATACTCACTGGACGCCATATTTTAGAGCGATGTTTAAAGCGCATGCTCAGAACGAGCTCACAATAATGCGGAGCGAAAGCTCGTCTGTTTCTGGCACAATGATTGCGATGATGTCCGGACGCCGAGTTCTTATTGGATGATTGAAAAAAAAATAGTGGGTAGATCTTAAGGCACCGAGCATTGAGGTCTGCCCCCATATCCTTTCAATCAAAGCCAATCAGAGCTCGGCGTCACTCTGACGTAACCGCAACTCCTGCGCAAGAGGCAGACGACTTGCTCTCCGCAAAGCCTGCTATGACCAGCAATCTTGATGGTGCGGAATGCACGTTGCAAAAGAACTGCGGAAGCTCACCGTCAGCAGGCGGTCAACAGCCGCGCACACTAGAGTTCCTGTATTCACCGATGTTTGTTTGCAAACAAGCTCGCTGCCGCCCACTATCGGCGGACCCCTGCGCGCTTCCGGTTTTCCTCTTCTTTTCCTCTTGTCACACATCCTTTCGTTATTTGTACTACGTTCTACAAAGCGCGCAGGTTCTTACAAACCTATTACAGGTACCTCTCCGAAGGAAAATCTTCTTTTCCGATCGCTGTGTGTTACTGAAGAAGAAATAAATACACTACCGGAAGTCTACTGGGGCACGAAATACTGTGGCGCCCTCGTGGTACCAACTCCCACCGAATGCGGTGAATAGGCTCCCTACGGGAGCCAGAGTTGCGCGTTTGATTCCACATGCCGCGTGCCGCCCTCGCCGCTATTCGCCGAGATCCAATCACGTGAGGAGCCGTATCAAGTGTCGTGCAGCAAAGTAGACGTTGCACGCGCCCCGGCGTACGTTCCCCGGCTTTTGAGAGCGCGAACGCGCGGCGCTGCTATTCGCCGAATTCAGTCACGTGAGGAGCTGAATCCAGATGCCATGCATGAACGCGCAACTCTGGCTCCCGTAGGGAGCCTATACAGGAACTCTAGCGCACACTAGAGTTCCTGTATAGGCTCCCTACGGGAGCCAGAGTTGCGCGTTCACGCAAGGCATGTGGATCCAGCTCCTCACGTGACTGAATTCGGCGAATAGCAGCGCCGCGCGTTCGAGGCGCGCGGCGGGCTCAAAAGCCTGGGAACGGTCGCCGGGGCGCGTGCAACGTCTACTTTGCTGCACGACACTTGATACGGCTCCTCACGTGATCGGATCTCGGCGAATAGCGGCGAGGGCGGCACGCGGCATGTGGAATCAAACGCGCAACTCTGGCTCCCGTAGGGAGCCTATACAGAAACTCTTGCGCACACTAGAGTTCCTGTATAGGCTCCCTACGGGAGCCAGAGTTGCGCGTTCACGCATGGCATGTGGATCCAGCTCCTCACGTGACTGAATTCGGCGAATAGCAGCGCCGCGCGTTCGAGGCGCGCGGCGGGCTCAAAAGCCTGGGAACGTACGCCGGGGCGCGTGCAACGTCTACTTTGCTGCACGACACTTGATACGGCTCCTCACGTGATCGGATCTCGGCGAATAGCGGCGAGGGCGGCACGCGGCATGTGGAATCAAACGCGCAACTCTGGCTCCCGTAGGGAGCCTATACAGGAACTCTAGCGCACACTAGAGTGCCTTCATACACACGCGCGCTAGCGCACACTAGAGTTCCTGTATAGGCTCCCTACGGGAGCCAGAGTTGCGCGTTCATGCATGGCATGTGGATTCAGCTCCTCACGTGACTGAATTCGGCGAATAGCAGCGCCGCGCGTTCGAGGCGCGCGGAGGGCTCAACGGCCGGGGAACGTACGCCGGGGCGCGTGCAACGTCTACTTTGCTGCACGACACTTGATACGGCTCCTCACGTGATCGGATCTCGGCGAATAGCGGCGAGGGCGGCACGCAGCACGTGGAATCAAACGCGCAACTCTGGCTCCCGTAGGGAGCCTATACAGGAACTCTTGCGCACACGACTGTGGCCGCCAGTGAGTGGCAATGGAAAGGTAGAGGTCAAATATGTCCGTTGAGGCAGAAAGCTGTATAAACATGCACACACACACATTTTTTTCTTTTTTAGGAGGGAAAATAATACGTTTGGCTTTTGTGTGGTGGAGCCCCCTAGGTGTTCATCACAAACTTGTCGTGTAGTGAAGCAAACCATTTCGTCTGCAGGAGCCTCCATGATCACGCACCGACAGCACCGACAGCACCGACAGCAAGGTATTTAAACGTCCTTGACCGACAGTCTGAAACTCAATACGAGCTCAGTTTCCAGCGAAATATATATTATTTTTTATTCCTTTTTAGAGCGCAGTTCTTAGGCCAACGTTTCCGGCTTCAGCGGCGTCGCCGTCACCGCCGACGTCGGCGTAACTGGCGTATGGGGAACGTCCCATAACGCAACGCGCGGGTCTCACTCGTTACCCGCGCGTTGCATTATGGAACGTTTATCATAATGACGTCACACGTGACGTCATGGTCACTCCTGAAGGTAAAGACGAAGGTTACGACCTTCACAGTGAAAGTCTCGTGAATGGCATGACCTTCACGTGGCCTTCGCTTCACGAGGCCTTCTCGAGTGATGTCACGAGGGGGCAGGGAGTGGAAGGACGAGGGGGAGGAGGAGGGAGGAGGAAGATGGAGGAGAGGGAGAAAGAGAGGGAGGGAGGAGGAGGAGGGGAGAAAGAGAGGGTATGGAGGAGGAGGACGGGCATACCCTCCTCTCCTTAACGTCTTTCATTTTTTATCACTCACTCGCAAACGAGTCGGCGCACACTACTTCAGTGCGCGCTATACACCGTTTGGGAAGCCCCACTGCCGCCGAAGCAGACGATCAAGCGTTCGCTGCGATCCATGGTCGTGCTGCACAAGCACCGCCTGGCCGTGCTTGCTTTCGTTTCTGTATTTTGTCTCGCCGTACCTTTCTGGATGAAGGTTGTCGCTTCCAGAAAAGTGTTCCACATCTTGTTAAAAAACACATCTATGCTATATCTTTAATAATAATGTAAATGTTACATGCTAATAAAAAAAATTAAAAAAAAACGCTTGGCGGTGGTGTTTAGGCGATCGCGCATGTTGTAAGGTGAACGATTGAGCCTGGACAGGTCGTGGAGACAAGCCGACAGGCATAGTGCAACTTATATAGGAGGCACTGGTTCGGGCTTGTGGATGCAGAACCCAGGGATTTTGGGCAGACTTGTACCCGTTACTTTACAAATGTAACGGATTACAATTACAAATGACCGAACCTCAAATGTAATAAAGTACCGTTACAAATTCTTTTCGCTGAAATGTAACAAATTACTTTGCTCGTTGTGTTACAAATTACTTTTACGTTACTTTTCCCGTAGACTTATCAAGAAAGCAATAGAAACAATTTTTTTGTTTTAAAAATGTTCTGCAACACAACTTTCCATTTCTCACACGCTCGCATTATGGTAGTCCTTATAAAGATAAAATATTGTATTTAAGAGAAAGAGTGTAGGTGCACTCCGTTCACCTATAAGCTGACGAGGCAGCGAAAGCTACATCCACACCCCTCATCCCACTGGCTTACGGCGACCGGTAATGAACCATGGCATTCTGCGAACAAAGCTTGTAGTGCACATGGTAAGCAGCAGCGTCTACCTTCGCTAGGAGATCAAGACAACAACGCCTGCTCGGCGTTGTCTTCTTGATCTTCGGTTTTCTCATATTTGTATATGTCTTGCATGTTGTCTATTTGTTCTAGTAACCGGCCAAACAAAAAATCGTGTTTTCTTTTCGGTTATTCTCCTCTTCACGATGTTTTCTATTTTGTTGAACTTGCCGTCTTTATGCTGATGAATTCCCTGCTCACATTGCTCCCATTTCTGTATTATGTTCAGACTTTGAAAAGGTAATAAATAATGAAAAAAATCCGTTGCAAATATTTGCTAACAAAATTACATTACAAATTACTGCCGCAAAACGTAACGTGGCAATTAAAAAAATACTTGAAAAATTAACGGATTACTTCCCAAGTCAGGTCCTGGGGTCAGTCCCCACCTCCGCCCGTTTCGATCTGGATGAGCATCGTACCGGCGTGCGGTCTTGTATAACTACTGCGTGGTGCACGTTAAAGGCCCCAGGTTAGCGGTTATACTGGACTGGCTAAATTTCTCACCTACAGCTGAGGAACCTGACGCCCATTGGGGATTACTAACTTATGGCTGTATAAACAAAGACAACAAAATTACTTTAGTGTAGTGTGGCCAAGATGAAAGTGATCAGCAAAAACAGGGCTTTAAAGATTTCCTCCAACAAGTGCTTATCATTTTCATCTTATAGATAGTTTCACTTTATGTTCGAGGAAAGCCGGAGCTGTAGGCCCGAGCAATGTTGCCCTAAACGACAGTGTATCTAAACCATAAACTCTAAACTTGGCAATTGTGTACTGCACGAGCACGCGTTCTCGGTAGGGACGATGAAAGTCCAAAATTTCCTTGCGAACGCTCTCTTGGGGACAGCCGTCTTTACACAAAAAAGTGAAGGAAGGGAGGGGGAACAATATGGCCTAAATGGAAGAGGGAAAATACAAACTGAACACCGGCTACAGGGCCGCTAGGTACTTAGGAAAGTGCCAAGTTAAGCTTTGACGTCGGTATATTTTTAAATAGTGGCATTATTAAAAGGAAGCTGAAGAGATCAATGAAAAAAAAAAAAAACGAGTTAAAGGTGAATTCTTATCGTATTTTTATCCAGTGAATCTGAATATCACGTTCGTTCTTTCCGATGACGTAACTAAACGCGAGAAAACACAAAAAAACCTACGACCAGTCGTTATGTCATACTCACGGTAGTCATACAAGAATCTTTGGGCCGCCAAGCGCGTGTCGCTCTTGTGGGCAGAGCGTGCAAATGCAAGCTTGCCAGGTATAGACCTTTCCAAAAACGAGCTTCTGGCCGGTGCCATTTTGAGCGTTTGTGCGTATGGCGCGTGCTTTGCTCGCTTTCCGAAGCGACGACCACGCACGTGCTGGGCTGTGAAGATCGCACGCTGGACTGTGATTTTGTAAACATTGGAAAGGTCTATAGACCTTTTCTGTTTCCTGTCGTTCTCAGTCACGTGGGTTCCGTATCTGGTATGCGGGGCGAAAAAATAATAAGACGTTTAAACCTGGAATATGCTAGAAAATATAGGTGAGGCAAATCAAGAATGTACGACAATCACGCATTTTTCGTAAGCACCTTCCAGCTGCGGGGAGAGATCAAACAGATGTTTTACCGCATACCAGAAGTGACGATATTCAAGATGGCTGCGCGCTTGTGGAAAAGGTGTATTGGTGGTGTGCGCGACCAAAAGCGTCGCTGTGATCGGCCTTCTACGATTGGCCAAATGCTGACTATGACATCATCAAAGGATTTCTCTTCAACGGAAATAAGAGGAATAGAAGAACTTAAATTTTATCGGTGTCGGCAGCGTTAGTTTCAGAGCGCAATGATTTCTAGCTTCCACCATGCTCATCAGAAACACCGACGAACTTGTTGTTGGCGAGGTAATGACGTCACTCGAGAAGGAACCATAGGACGTCGCCACCAAAACATCTCGCGGCTATTTTCTGACCTTTTTGAAAAAACAAATATATATATGCTTGTGTGTATGTTTATACAGCCCTAGAGCTTAGTCTGCCTCATCACGCGACTTGTCTCCCAGCTGTAGATGAGAAGTTTAGCCAGTGCAGTGCAACCGCTAGCCTGGGGTCTTTAACGTGCATCACGCAGTAGTGGTACGGGACCGCCCGGCGGTACGATGCTCATCCAGATAGAAACGGGAAGGGGTGGGGATTGAACCCAGGATGCCTAAATGGACCTTTTGTAGAAATACGCGGTGCGCATGCGCGGAGTATTTCATGCGCCTGGATTCGAGAGTATCCAGTTCCAAACAATCCGCCATCTTGCATTTCTCGCCTTTGAGCGGTTTCGTTGTGTCGACCTCGGGGCGGAAGATTACGCTTGATGGGGACAGAGGTGAGCTTGGGGGAGCCGTATCTAGGTCAGATCGCCTCTATGGGTGAACAGGATGTAGCTGACGTTTTGGGTGTGGAACGGGTGGGAGAGGCCTTGGGCGCGCGTTGTTTTCCAGTCACCTAGTCTCGAACCGATTCGCGTGTCTAGGTGGCAGCACATATTCGCCAAGAGGTCCATTCTGCAGAGCGAGCTTTCGCCCCGCGTGCTCCGAGCTGGACTGCGGTAGCCAACGTGTGCGCTAGCCCACTCGGCCACCTGTCACCCACACTTTTTTTTTCTTTACTGACGCCGATTCCTTTGACCTTTTTGAAAATAGCGAGAGTGCGCGTTCGTAGCTTTGATGGGCGCTGAAGATGCGCGAGAGCGGAAATCTCGAAAACTCTAAATATGACGTCACGCTCCGGGAAGGCGCAGCTTCAGCGGCACTTTGAAAAGGATTTTCCGCAACCTCCGTGAACCAAAATAAAAAGTAACCTCGATATTCGTGATTCTGGATGCCAAATAAAGGCAACTTAAGTGTTTTCCTCAAATACAGAACCGCTTCAGTTTCCCTTTAACAACAAGAGAGTTCCATTGTACATTGCCGTAGTTTCTTCCTTTATAATTGTAATACCGGAGCCTGCACTCTAA